>JAUPFT010000004.1:42259370-42859370 GCA_036936625.1 Parnassius smintheus behrii
AACTTATCATCTATGGGTTGTACACACATAATAAGCAGGTAAACGTCTCATGTCATCTCATATAGTTGTCTAGCAACCAAGTTTTCAACTTTGTTACTTATTTTCTATCTGATATAGTGCAAAAGTGCAGGATATAAAAAAAATCTCTTTAAGTAAGTACGTAGTATTTTCCATCTTACAGTCAATTGATTAGTCTCTACTACTCGCCATCTTGATTACCTAATAGATGTTGTCTTGGCATAACCGGGAGCTTAATGAGATTGAGCATATTAAAAAGTATTTATCTATTAGATTTATAATATTTGGGCTCCGCAAATATGATTATGTTTTCGAATTTCGCAAACAGCTCAAGGAGCTCCCAATTCGTCTTCCCGGGAATATTCATATTCTCTTCGTTTTGTACGATGTGCTGTCCCTCCACTCCTCACCTAAATACTTAAAAGAGCGTTTTCGTTATATTTGCCTCTCCCATGATCGGTTCCACCAATTTTCTGTCAGTCTTACTCTCCGAACTCCTCCACTCTACCACCTTCTTTAGGAAATCCTTCACTGTCATCTGTACGCTTGTCGAACTCCTTCTTTTTTACATTCGTTGTGCTAGAACCCTATCTAATTTTAAAAATCTTGTCAAAACACACTTGGCACGCTTACGATATAAATGTATCAACTTATTTGTATTTTTACTTTGACCGCTATCATAGTACAAATTAATAAACATTTGTATACTAGCTAGCCTAAGCTAAAAGCTAAAGCTAAAGCTTGTATACTAGTAGACTGCAGTTTTTCTGCCCTTTCCAGTAGGTGGTGCGATATGTTTCACATTGTATTTGTAAATCATAAATTTATTAATAACTTGACCACGCCCTCATCTATCAGGCCCAAATTTTGTGATTTCCTTTTTTAGCACTATATTAACATGTATAGAAGTCCTTTTCATCCTAAAATATAGAATTTGTTAAGAACTTATTTACAGCGCCACCTATCGGATACAAGCATATCTATGAACCGTCGTCTCGACAAAATAAATATCAGAGATACTCGTAATAATAAACCATTAAATATATTGTGTGAATCCGTCAATTTTTTCAGAAGTTACACGATCGTTAAACGATAAAATGTATAAAGATAATATAATAGTCATTCTTTTTGTATGATCTCTACCTTTTTACTTTTTATTTAAATTACATGAGTCCTTAACGCAAGGGTTTTTTGAAGAAATCACTTTCAGAGTATATGCGTGTATGAGTACATTAATACTTCTGTTTACGTTTCGATTTGAATAAATAAATAAATTAGATCGCGCAGCAAGCGCGTCGTGGGAGCCATGCCGGCGGTGCTGGAAGCCACGCATCCGCTCATGCAGAAATTCCAGGAAACTCTTAAAAAATTTCTCGAGAGGGAGAACGCAATCGCTGAAGAAGAAATTAAAAAATTGGTAAGCACCGATCAAATATTAACTTTTATCACTTCTCTACTTCTTCCTCGTTAGTCCGTAAAAGTCCAGTGCTGGACATGAATCTCTCTCGTTGTAGGGATATCTTGTTGAGGGGATTCGTCTTGATGATCATGATCAGTACCAGACACCTGCGACGTCACGTCTCACACGTTGACGCTGCTGCCATTTTACGGTCTAGCCATATTTTCTTTTTATAGAATAAGAGTGACAAATGAGCACACAGTCCACTTGATGGTAAGTGGATGCTGTGGCCCATAGACATCTACATTTACCTTCAATTAAGAATCAAAATGCAGATGCGTTGTCACCCCTGAGGACTGAGGTGGAATGCCTCGTTTCCAGTAAAAAGGGTCTCCGGTTCTCTACACTCACCATACGAAAGACAGCAGCATTAAGCTACTATTTTACGCTGGTTATCGGAGCCAGAAGATATTTTTTAATCGAATAGGAGGCAAACGAGCATGCAGCTCATTTGATGGTAAGTGTCGACCGCCGCTTGTGAACAAATGCAACGCCACCAAGGGAATCGCAGGTGCGTTGCCGGCCCTTTAGAAAGGAGTAGACTCTTTTCTGGTAATTCCACCAGTGGCTTCTTACGACACTGACGACATTTGTCAGACAATTGTTTATAAATTTAAGCATTATTTTATCAGTTGCGAATTATCTATCTATTGTATCAAATATCGAAGACAGGTTGGAAATTTGTCGTACTTATAGTTGAACAATCAAACAGGTTTACTTATCGATTGTGATTATTTCTTTTGCTATCTCGTCAGGTGTGAGACGCCTTCACTTGACGCCTCCGTGGTGCAGTGGCTTAGCAATGAGTGGTTGCGATGGGGGCCGTGGGTTCGAATCTCGCACGGAACAAGTATTTGTATGGCCTACATATTATTGTTCCGGGTCTGGATGTTTGTCCTTGTGCAACTTATGTTTGTAAACTGCCTCTACGATACAGGGGAAAATCCTAGTGTGGGGGTTGAAAAAAATACAAAAAAATACTACCATTATGATTCCTTCATCATCTAGTATAAGACAGCAACAGGTATAGCTAACTAAAATCAGGGAACACGTCTGCAGATATCTATTATTTGCTAGGAACATTAATAGAGGAACATATAAAGATTTCGACGAAAGAATCAGAATTCGCTTACGTACCGAAGTAGGTACTTTGTTCTGCGAACGTGATATTGGTGATTATTGTTAAAAAAGAAACAAAACAATATTTATTACAACATACACCAACACACATGTTACAAAAGATATTATGCACTTCTAACTACAGACTACGAGTATAACGAAACTAAATCCTAAATAAAATGTTTGTAAAAGCTTCAATATCACTCAGCATAATTTCGTGGTGTTATCCACGTATTCTAGCTGGTTTTTAGTGCGTCTTCTAGTGAGTGACGTACGGACAAATATGCAACAACAAGTACAACAATTACTACCACTACAATTATTGCAGCTACCACGCATATGACATATTAATATGAATAAAAAGAATAAAGGCGATATACATATAGACATTACTGATTTTATAATAATTATATCGCAAATTGTTATTTACATTAAACATAGGTTGTGACATCTTAGTTCTTTTAGTTTTCTTCCACGTACAACCTCTCTGTGGAATAGTTTACCACCGGCGATTTTTCCGGACCGATACGACCTGGGGACCTTCAAGAAAAGAGCTTACTCCTTTCTAAAGGGCCGGCAACGCACCCGCAATTCTCCTGGTGTTGCGGTTGATCATGGGCGGCGGTAGTCACTTAACATCAGGTGAGCCGCATGCTCGTTTGCCCCCTCTTTTATAAAAAAAAAAATCTTGGAGTCGGATATGAAGAAGAATTGTTTTAACCGTCATCCCACCTCACTCCTTACATTGATACAGCCGAAACTGAAGCCCCCATACCCCTTCTAAGTAAACGGTATAATATAAAATAATTTAAGTAACTGTTTTTTTTCTTCGTTTATTGCTGCACTTTGTAATACGTTTAAAAATCTACAATAATTAACTAACACAACTTTTACTCGTGCTAAAGTTGAGCTCGTGATAAAGAATAAGGAATAATTTAAGCAGACATAAAAATGATTATTTACCTATTATATATTATTTGTTTAAAATTAATTCTGTTCAGAATTGAATGATTGATTGAATCAAACAATTTAATTTCAGCGCGACGAACTGAAAGAAAGCAAGCAAGAGTACGACAAGGACCTTGAAGCGATTTATCGCGACGACCATGATACCAACGCCCAAAGAGTACGTAAAAGAAAACTAATAGTGGCCACACACGGTCAGTTAAACTGATCATTCCAACTGATCAGTTCAAACTAAAACTGTCGATATTTTTTAAAATATCGGATTTTCGATATAACCATAGACAAACTTATATGTAAAACACCGATATTAATATAATTATAATAATCGATATATCGAAAATCCAGTATTTTAAAAAATATCAACAGTTTTAGTTTTAACTGATCAGTTGGAATGATCAGTTGAACTGACCGTGTGTGGGGTCCATAAAAATGACATTTTAAAACGCACCTGTGTTACTCATAAATGAGTCAATTAAACAGCCTTTTATAAAGTCCATTGCAAAGAGGACGTAAAACAAAAGTAACGTTCTAAAAGCCTAAAACGCATAATTATTAGGCACAAATCAAAAACGAAACATTTTTTCGAATATAGCGGGATGATAAGCGCAATTTCTGAACCTTCACACTGGTAATTCTGCTGTCTATTAAGTCTATGGGGTCAGTGTTTTCGCAATCAGACAATCGCCAGGGACCAATTCACAGGGTGTACCACTGTCAGATGAGGTAGACGTTTGAAGAAAAGCGGCATTTGCCCCTTGCATATCTCTTTATGTTGGGCACTTACCCGTTATTTTAAAAAAGTTGTGAAACAAGAGAAAATCCTTCAGACTTCTAGTGTGCACTAGCATTCATTCACTAAGTCGTGTTCTGAAAAAAAATCGCATTCCTCGGAAAATAAACATCTCTTATCTAACGTATCCATCTCTTTTCATTTTTATATCTAATGGTGAAATTTTTTTAACTATAATAAGCCAGTGCCTGAGTACTATACTACCTGATGGTAAATAGTGAATGATGATGCAGCCGAAGATGCTAAAGCGCACTGACTTAGCATAACAACAGCCTATTTACTCTTGACTTGAAGACAGCAATATATTGTAGATTATAATTTAAAAATAATACCGCTGGCTTTCTTGATAGTTCTTCCTAAGACAGGCTTTTTTTAAAAGCATAAACTGATTTTTAATAAGTAATCTCGCAATTTTAAAATATCGAATAAAAAATCTTTCTCTTTTTAATAATGTCCTCTAGATCGATTTTTTTATCACTGCAGCTTGTCTCAACGGAGACTAGCCATCAGCACAGGACAGGATTATAGTTCCCGAATGTATGCGCAAGTACAGGTGCACTCTTTATGCCCTCACTGTCATAGTCCGATGGAACGGTAATCCGACACGGCCGGAGAGAGATCAGGTGCAGGGCCAAAAGCTTTACGTGTTTTCAAAGGCACGGAGGTGAAACACCGCCAACTTCCTGGCTCCGGGCTGCTAATAAAGTCTTGACAGAAAGGAACTGCGTGTTTACCACCACTTGACCAACGAGACAGTCAACTTCTCTTAACGGCGAGATTGAGCTTAAAGCTAATTGTATCGCACTGATAATGCTATTCCCCGTAGCCAGTATGTACATTCTGGGTCGGTATTTCTTTATAGTTTAGCCGCCACCAATTGTTTGAAAGAGCTTCTTTAATTCAGCGGCATGTTCAGGTCTCCTTCACATTGCACTTCACTAGGCTTCGAAATATTGTATGTACATTATGAACGCGGGTGGGAACGCGATAATTTAAGAATAAAATTTTTAATTCAAGCAGAATTTTAAAAGCTGTAACCAAAAATGTCGAGTTTTTCGGTATAGCTCATATTACTAACGACAGTGTGCTAGAGCTTGACTATACCAACTAAAACCGCTTTTTTTTCTTATATACTTAATGGCGTATTATATTTTTGCAGCTTGAAATAATATTCAGTCTTCTTTTCATTGAACGAATTCCTTTTTATTTTTCCTAAGGCATTAATAACGGAATACGAAGAAATGTTAACCCAAAAAACAGCGGAACGTCAGGCGGCTGAACAACGAGTACGCGATTCAACTGAAAAGTATAAACAAGCCATGGAGAAACTAGAAAAGAACACACTACAGGGTACGTAATATATATAATGAGACTTTGTGTAGTGTAAACTTCTTGAACTGAATAGTATAAACGAGCCATGGAGAAACTAGAAAAGAACGCAGTACAAGGTACGTAATATGTATAATGAGACTTTCTGTAGTGAAAACTTCTTCATCTGAATAGTATAAACGAGCCATGGAGAAACTAGAAAAGAACGCAGTACAAGGTACGTAATATGTATAATGAGACTTTCTGTAGTGAAAACTTCTTCAACTGAATAGTATAAACGAGCCATGGAGAAACTAGAAAAGAACGCAGTACAGGGTACGTAATATGTATAATGAGACTTTCTGTAGTGAAAACTTCTTCAACTGAAAAGTATAAACGAGCCATGGAGAAACTAGAAAAGAACGCAGTACAAGGTACGTAATATGTATTTGTGTAGTGAAAACTTCTTCAACTGAAAAGTATGAACAAGCCATGGAGAAACTAGAAAAGAACGCAGTACAGGGTACGTAATATGTATAATGAGACTTTCTGTGGTGAAAACTTCTTCATCTGAATAGTATAAACGAGCCATGGAGAAACTAGAAAAGAACGCAGTAGAAGGTACGTAATATGTATAATGAGACTTTCTGTAGTGAAAACTTCTTCATCTGAATAGTATAAACGAGCCATGGAGAAACTAGAAAAGAACGCAGTAGAAGGTACGTAATATGTATAATGAGACTTTCTGTAGTGAAAACTTCTTCATCTGAATAGTATAAACGAGCCATGGAGAAACTAGAAAAGAACGCAGTAGAAGGTACGTAATATGTATAATGAGACTTTCTGTAGTGAAAACTTCTTCATCTGAAAAGTATAAACGAGCCATGGAGAAACTAGAAAAGAACGCAGTAGAAGGTACGTAATATGTATAATGAGACTTTCTGTAGTGAAAACTTCTTCATCTGAATAGTATAAACGAGCCATGGAGAAACTAGAAAAGAACGCAGTACAAGATACGTAATATGTATAATGAGACTTTCTGTAGTGAAAACTTCTTCAACTGAAAAGTATAAACGAGCCATGGAGAAACTAGAAAAGAACGCAGTAGAAGGTACGTAATATGTATAATGAGACTTTCTGTAGTGAAAACTTCTTCATCTGAATAGTATAAACGAGCCATGGAGAAACTAGAAAAGAACGCAGTACAAGGTACGTAATATGTATAATGAGACTTTCTGTAGTGAAAACTTCTTCATCTGAATAGTATAAACGAGCCATGGAGAAACTACAAAAAAAAGCAGTACAAGGTACGTAATATGTATAATGAGACTTTCTGTAGTGAAAACTTCTTCAACTGAATAGTATAAACGAGCCATGGAGAAACTAGAAAAGAACGCAGTACAGGGTACGTAATATGTATAATGAGACTTTCTGTAGTGAAAACTTCTTCATCCGAATAGTATAAACGAGCCATGGAGAAACTAGAAAAGAACGCAGTACAAGGTACGTAACATGTATTTGTGTAGTGAAAACTTCTTCAACTGAAAAGTATGAACAAGCCATGGAGAAACTAGAAAAGAACGCAGTACAGGGTACGTAATATGTATAATGAGACTTTCTGTAGTGAAAACTTCTTCATCTGAATAGTATAAACGAGCCATGGAGAAACTAGAAAAGAACGCAGTAGAAGGTACGTAATATGTATAATGAGACTTTCTGTAGTGAAAACTTCTTCATCTGAATAGTATAAACGAGCCATGGAGAAACTAGAAAAGAACGCAGTAGAAGGTACGTAATATGTATAATGAGACTTTCTGTAGTGAAAACTTCTTCATCTGAATAGTATAAACAAGCCATGGAGAAACTAGAAAAGAACGCAGTAGAAGGTACGTAATATGTATAATGAGACTTTCTGTAGTGAAAACTTCTTCATCTGAATAGTATAAACGAGCCATGGAGAAACTAGAAAAGAACGCAGTAGAAGGTACGTAATATGTATAATGAGACTTTCTGTAGTGAAAACTTCTTCATGTGAATAGTATAAACGAGCCATGGAGAAACTAGAAAAGAACGCAGTAGAAGGTACGTAATATGTATAATGAGACTTTCTGTAGTGAAAACTTCTTCATCTGAATAGTATAAACGAGCCATGGAGAAACTAGAAAAGAACGCAGTAGAAGGTACGTAATATGTATAATGAGACTTTCTGTAGTGAAAACTTCTTCATCTGAAAAGTATAAACGAGCCATGGAGAAACTAGAAAAGAACGCAGTAGAAGGTACGTAATATGTATAATGAGACTTTCTGTAGTGAAAACTTCTTCATCTGAATAGTATAAACGAGCCATGGAGAAACTAGAAAAGAACGCAGTAGAAGGTACGTAATATGTATAATGAGACTTTCTGTAGTGAAAACTTCTTCATCTGAATAGTATAAACGAGCCATGGAGAAACTAGAAAAGAACGCAGTAGAAGGTACGTTATATGTATAATGAGACTTTCTGTAGTGAAAACTTCTTCATCTGAAAAGTATAAACGAGCCATGGAGAAACTAGAAAAGAACGCAGTAGAAGGTACGTAATATGTATAATGAGACTTTCTGTAGTGAAAACTTCTTCATCTGAATAGTATAAACGAGCCATGGAGAAACTAGAAAAGAACGCAGTAGAAGGTACGTAATATGTATTTGTGTAGTGAAAACATCTTCAACTGAATATTATGAACAAGCCATGGAGAAACTAGAAAAGAACGCAGTACAGGGTACGTAATATGTATAATGAGACTTTCTGTAGTGAAAACTTCTTCATCTGAATAGTATAAACGAGCCATGGAGAAACTAGAAAAGAACGCAGTAGAAGGTACGTAATATGTATAATGAGACTTTCTGTAGTGAAAACTTCTTCATCTGAATAGTATAAACGAGCCATGGAGAAACTAGAAAAGAACGCAGTAGAAGGTACGTTATATGTATAATGAGACTTTCTGTAGTGAAAACTTCTTCATCTGAAAAGTATAAACGAGCCATGGAGAAACTAGAAAAGAACGCAGTAGAAGGTACGTAATATGTATAATGAGACTTTCTGTAGTGAAAACTTCTTCATCTGAATAGTATAAACGAGCCATGGAGAAACTAGAAAAGAACGCAGTAGAAGGTACGTAATATGTATTTGTGTAGTGAAAACTTCTTCAACTGAATATTATGAACAAGCCATGGAGAAACTAGAAAAGAACGCAGTACAGGGTACGTAATATGTATAATGAGACTTTCTGTAGTGAAAACTTCTTCATCTGAATAGTATAAACGAGCCATGGAGAAACTAGAAAAGAACGCAGTACAAGGTACGTAATATGTATAATGAGACTTTCTGTAGTGAAAACTTCTTCATCTGAATAGTATAAACGAGCCATGGAGAAACTAGAAAAGAACGCAGTACAAGGTACGTAATATGTATAATGAGACTTTCTGTAGTGAAAACTTCTTCAACTGAAAAGTATAAACGAGCCATGGAGAAACTAGAAAAGAACGCAGTACAGGGTACGTAATATGTATAATGAGACTTTCTGTAGTGAAAACTTCTTCAACTGAAAAGTATAAACGAGCCATGGAGAAACTAGAAAAGAACGCAGTACAGGGTACATAATATGTATAATGAGACTTTCTGTAGTGAAAACTTCTTCAACTGAAAAGTATAAACGAGCCATGGAGAAACTAGAAAAGAACGCAGTACAGGGTACGTAATATGTATAATGAGACTTTCTGTAGTGAAAACTTCTTCAACTGAAAAGTATAAACAAGCCATGGAGAAACTAGAAAAGAACGCAGTACAAGGTACGTAATATGTATAATGAGACTTTCTGTAGTGAAAACTTCTTCATCTGAATAGTATAAACGAGCCATGGAGAAACTAGAAAAGAACGCAGTACAAGGTACGTAATATGTATAATGAGACTTTCTGTAGTGAAAACTTCTTCAACTGAAAAGTATAAACGAGCCATGGAGAAACTAGAAAAGAACGCAGTACAGGGTACGTAATATGTATAATGAGACTTTCTGTAGTGAAAACTTCTTCAACTGAAAAGTATAAACGAGCCATGGAGAAACTAGAAAAGAACGCAGTACAAGATACGTAATATGTATAATGAGACTTTCTGTAGTGAAAACTTCTTCAACTGAAAAGTATAAACGAGCCATGGAGAAACTAGAAAAGAACGCAGTACAGGGTACGTAATATGTATAATGAGACTTTCTGTAGTGAAAACTTCTTCATCTGAATAGTATAAACGAGCCATGGAGAAACTAGAAAAGAACGCAGTACAAGGTACGTAATATGTATAATGAGACTTTCTGTAGTGAAAACTTCTTCAACTGAAAAGTATAAACGAGCCATGGAGAAACTAGAAAAGAACGCAGTACAGGGTACGTAATATGTATAATGAGACTTTCTGTAGTGAAAACTTCTTCAACTGAAAAGTATAAACGAGCCATGGAGAAACTAGAAAAGAACGCAGTACAAGATACGTAATATGTATAATGAGACTTTCTGTAGTGAAAACTTCTTCATCTGAATAGTATAAACGAGCCATGGAGAAACTAGAAAAGAACGCAGTACAAGGTACGTAATATGTATAATGAGACTTTCTGTAGTGAAAACTTCTTCAACTGAAAAGTATAAACGAGCCATGGAGAAACTAGAAAAGAACGCAGTACAGGGTACGTAATATGTATAATGAGACTTTCTGTAGTGAAAACTTCTTCAACTGAAAAGTATAAACGAGCCATGGAGAAACTAGAAAAGAACGCAGTACAAGATACGTAATATGTATAATGAGACTTTCTGTAGTGAAAACTTCTTCAACTGAAAAGTATAAACGAGCCATGGAGAAACTAGAAAAGAACGCAGTACAGGGTACGTAATATGTATAATGAGACTTTCTGTAGTGAAAACTTCTTCAACTGAAAAGTATAAACGAGCCATGGAGAAACTAGAAAAGAACGCAGTACAAGATACGTAATATGTATAATGAGACTTTCTGTAGTGAAAACTTCTTCAACTGAAAAGTATAAACGAGCCATGGAGAAACTAGAAAAGAACGCAGTACAGGGTACGTAATATGTATAATGAGACTTTCTGTAGTGAAAACTTCTTCATCTGAATAGTATAAACGAGCCATGGAGAAACTAGAAAAGAACGCAGTACAAGGTACGTAATATGTATAATGAGACTTTCTGTAGTGAAAACTTCTTCAACTGAAAAGCTATAAACGAGCCATGGAGAAACTAGAAAAGAACGCAGTACAGGGTACGTAATATGTATAATGAGACTTTCTGTAGTGAAAACTTCTTCATCTGAATAGTATAAACCAGCCATGGAGAAACTAGAAAAGAACGCAGTACAAGGTACGTAATATGTATAATGAGACTTTCTGTAGTGAAAACTTCTTCATCTGAATAGTATAAACGAGCCATGGAGAAACTAGAAAAGAACGCAGTAGAAGGTACGTAATATGTATAATGAGACTTTCTGTAGTGAAAACTTCTTCAACTGAAAAGTATAAACGAGCCATGGAGAAACTAGAAAAGAACGCAGTACAGGGTACGTAATATGTATAATGAGACTTTCTGTAGTGAAAACTTCTTCATCTGAATAGTATAAACGAGCCATGGAGAAACTAGAAAAGAACGCAGTACAAGGTACGTAATATGTATAATGAGACTTTCTGTAGTGAAAACTTCTTCAACTGAAAAGTATAAACGAGCCATGGAGAAACTAGAAAAGAACGCAGTACAGGGTACGTAATATGTATAATGAGACTTTCTGTAGTGAAAACTTCTTCAACTGAAAAGTATAAACGAGCCATGGAGAAACTAGAAAAGAACGCAGTACAAGATACGTAATATGTATAATGAGACTTTCTGTAGTGAAAACTTCTTCAACTGAAAAGTATAAACGAGCCATGGAGAAACTAGAAAAGAACGCAGTACAGGGTACGTAATATGTATAATGAGACTTTCTGTAGTGAAAACTTCTTCATCTGAATAGTATAAACGAGCCATGGAGAAACTAGAAAAGAACGCAGTACAAGGTACGTAATATGTATAATGAGACTTTCTGTGGTGAAAACTTCTTCAACTGAAAAGTATAAACGAGCCATGGAGAAACTAGAAAAGAACGCAGTACAGGGTACGTAATATGTATAATGAGACTTTCTGTAGTGAAAACTTCTTCAACTGAAAAGTATAAACGAGCCATGGAGAAACTAGAAAAGAACGCAGTACAAGATACGTAATATGTATAATGAGACTTTCTGTATTGAAAACTTCTTCAACTGAAAAGTATAAACGAGCCATGGAGAAACTAGAAAAGAACGCAGTACAGGGTACGTAATATGTATAATGAGACTTTCTGTAGTGAAAACTTCTTCAACTGAAAAGTATAAACGAGCCATGGAGAAACTAGAAAAGAACGCAGTACAAGATACGTAATATGTATAATGAGACTTTCTGTAGTGAAAACTTCTTCAACTGAAAAGTATAAACGAGCCATGGAGAAACTAGAAAAGAACGCAGTACAGGGTACGTAATATGTATAATGAGACTTTCTGTAGTGAAAACTTCTTCATCTGAATAGTATAAACGAGCCATGGAGAAACTAGAAAAGAACGCAGTACAAGGTACGTAATATGTATAATGAGACTTTCTGTAGTGAAAACTTCTTCATCTGAATAGTATAAACGAGCCATGGAGAAACTAGAAAAGAACGCAGTACAAGGTACGTAATATGTATAATGAGACTTTCTGTAGTGAAAACTTCTTCAACTGAAAAGTATAAACGAGCCATGGAGAAACTAGAAAAGAACGCAGTACAAGGTACGTAATATGTATAATGAGACTTTCTGTAGTGAAAACTTCTTCAACTGAAAAGTATAAACGAGCCATGGAGAAACTAGAAAAGAACGCAGTACAAGGTACGTAATATGTATAATGAGACTTTCTGTAGTGAAAACTTCTTCAACTGAAAAGTATAAACGAGCCATGGAGAAACTAGAAAAGAACGCAGTACAGGGTACGTAATATGTATAATGAGACTTTCTGTAGTGAAAACTTCTTCAACTGAAAAGTATAAACGAGCCATGGAGAAACTAGAAAAGAACGCAGTACAGGGTACGTAATATGTATAATGAGACTTTCTGTAGTGAAAACTTCTCCAACTGAAAAGTATAAACGAGCCATGGAGAAACTAGAAAAGAACGCAGTACAAGGTACGTAATATGTATAATGAGACTTTCTGTAGTGAAAACTTCTTCAACTGAAAAGTATAAACGAGCCATGGAGAAACTAGAAAAGAACGCAGTACAGGGTACGTAATATGTATAATGAGACTTTCTGTAGTGAAAACTTCTTCAACTGAAAAGTATAAACGAGCCATGGAGAAACTAGAAAAGAACGCAGTACAAGATACGTAATATGTATAATGAGACTTTCTGTATTTCTATTAAATAAATAATTTGCCGTGAAATATTTTCATTTTATATTTGATTCCGTTGATGGTTTCACTCCTACCGATTTTGAACACTAGACACATGTGTTTTTTTAATAGGCTTTAATTCACACATTCACATTACTAATAAAGGAAAAGGGCCTTGAGCAGGGACATAAATGTTCCTCCCAAGATTCGGTCCTTTTAACGGCATGATTGGAAGGACCACTAGAGGTGGTGGATTAATTACATCAATTTTTCAGAGCGGGAGGCAACTGAGGAGCTTGAGGCTTTGACGACGTTGTGCAAGCAGTTGGAAGCGTGGAGGGAAGAGACAGAGTCCGATTTAACAGTCAATCAGCGCATGTCGGAGAAGATGAGGGCGGAAAAAAGAGCTTTAGCAGATGATAAACGCCAGTTGGTATGGGGCCAATGAATATCCTTATATAAACAATATTTTCGTAGCGCACCGTCTGGGTAACTCAGTTAAAACTATGTTAATTTTATACTATTGTGGTTCCCTCGTTTTTTGGCTCTAGAAAATCCAAAAATCAATCGATTTCGATGTTTTTTTTTAAATCTTCGTTTTTACGACGGATTTACGAAAAATATTACAAGAATTAAAAAAATTAAACTTATATTGGTCTCAGAGCTTTAAATATTCATGAAAATGCACTCATTCAGGATAATTGTTGATAACTTTTTTACAAATAATCGAATGAAATTCTTATATATATATTTTCATAATCTACAAAAAAAAAACGAACATTTAAAAAAACATTGAAAATGTTTGTTTATTAATTTTTTATTTTGGTGTTTTATTGAGTGTAAGATCGTGCGAAGCAAGCTTAAAACTTAGGACATCCCGACTCGGACAGGTTATGTTAGGAGATGGTGGGGTCGAGTGAGCGAGCGAATATACCCCGCCATCTCCTTTGTGGTTATTTTTTTCATAAACCACTCAGAAGTAGGAGCCCCGCGAAGCGGGACTCCGTCAACCGGGCTTCCCTCGACTGCGCTACGGGATAGAGTTGGGGGAGGGAAGCACCACGTCACTCAACGTAGTACAGTCGAGGGTAGTCCATTCGACGGAGCCCAAAGCTTTGTGGGGCTCATACTTCTGTGTTGTTTATAAAAAAATAACCACGAAGGAGATGGCGGGGTTATTTCACTCGCTCACTCGATCCCGCCATCTCCTTCTAACCTAACCTGTCCGAGTCGGGATGCTCTAAATTCCGACCTTGCTTCGTTTGATTTTACACTCAATAAAACACCAAAATATTAAGTTTTATAATTATTTCTAGAGCTTTTATGATAACATTTATTAAAGTCAGAAAACCGTATAAAAACTTTAAGTGAGATAAAAAAATTAATAAACGAACATTTTTCAATATTTTTTAAATGTTCGTTTTTTGGGTAGATTAACAAAAAAAAATAAACTTCGTTTAATGCCTTGCAAAAGTTATGAACGATTATATTCGAAGAAGTGTGTTTGTGATCACATTTAAAGTCATAAATTATATGAAATCCTCAGGTGAGATATTTTCCTTTTTTTTATAAATCTGCTATAAAAACGAAGATTTAAAAAAAATATTTTCTAGAGCCAAAAAACGAGGGGACCGCGATAGTATAAAATTACCAAAATTATATTTTAAAATAAAAATGTAATGTATTAAAAAATACAATCTTGATATTCAAAATCTAATGTATGAAAAATACAATCAATTACATCGAAATGAAGTAACAATTTGAGTTAAAGTTTTAAAAAATAATCGACTACATAGTTTATAAAGAATATGCTGAGCACAAATTTGTCCTGGCCGATTTATAACTTGGTGAATTAATTCAGTCCCAGTACCAAAGAAAAAATGGATTATACGAACTCTGCGAAGATGCGGCTTAAGAGAAAGAGGCGTAAGAGAAAGAGAGGGCGCAGTAAGCTTTAAAACAATAAAACTATTCTTATATATACTATGTCTTAGCACCGACCTCATAAGCTATTTTGTGGAAATTATTTTATTCTTTTAGTTCCAATAGTATCAAGATGATTCGTGCTAGGTACCACTGCGCTCGCCCCACCTCGAGCAGTCGCGAGTATTTAGTTTGTGCCAGTTTTGGCTCACGAGCCAAAAACTGGTACAAACCAGCCCGGTGCGTCGACGAAAAACGTCCGTTGCGACTTGGTCTTTTTTAGTTATGTTTTTGATGGCATCTCATTCTCTCTCTTCTCTTTCTCTAGATCTTTCTGTAGATCTCCTACTTTTCTTAGATAGTCTTCTCTTCTCTTTTTGTAGATAGTCCTACTTTTTCCTTTCCGGTACCTTATACTTCTTGAATGCCAATAACGTACCTATCTACACCTATTTTCATTATATTTTACATATTATACAGGTACTGATTCAATCACTGCAAATGTAACTTTGTAATCCTATATATTTATATAGGATAACAAAGTTATTTAATATATATATATATATATATATATATATATATATATATATATATATATATATATATATATATATATATATATATATATATATATATATATATATATATATATATATATATATATATATATATATATATATGATACATCAACTGGATGTATCTAGAAAACTGGAGCGAAATTGCAAAATATTATGGTTTTTCCTTAATTTATACACTAAACACTAACTTTATTATAAATTTGTTATTCTTTTTTACTTAAATATTGTCTCCGAAAATGGACGCTCAAATTATTCTATTATTTTTACAGGATATGATCATATACAGTCTCAGCAATGAAGTGTGGAAGTTGGAGTCCAAGTTGGAGATGTTTCAGAAGCAGCTCGACATCAAAAACGCTGAGATGGAGCAAGTTAACGATAAGGTTTCTTCTTAATTTCTTATATACTCAGCAAGCGGTTTTTTAATTAAAACAATATACATTTTATTGTTACTTTAATAAAGAATCACAAAGAGTTTTTAAATGGTTGTTCCTACGCAATCCTTGTGAACTGAAGTGTGCTTGCTCGCGATACCTTTCTGTGTGACTTGTGAGAGGTTTAAAGGCTAAATAATAATGTCAAACTTTTTCCTAAAACGTTATCTGCTCATGTTTCATCCGTAAGATTGACGTCCGACTTATGGTGGAGGTAAATTCCATCCGAAAACATTGAACTCAAGTTTTGCAGTTTTTTTAACTTCCCGTTAAGAAAATTGAAAATTTTTAAAAATAGAGAAGTTATCGGTTTCACCCCGATTTTCGAAAATCGAGTTTTCATCAGATCTCGACGTTTTGAGATCCCAGATGATCGCGCTTGTATGTGCATATGTGTGTGTGTGTGTGTGTGTGTGTGTGTGTGTGTGTGTGTGTGTGTGTGTGTGTCTGTGTCTGTCTCTGTGTCTATGTATGTGTGTGTGTGTGTGTGTGTGTGTGTGTGTGTGTGTGTGTGTGTGTGTGTGTGTGTGTGTGTGTGTCTGTATCTGTGCCTGTGTCTGTGTCTGTCTCTGTGTCTATGTGTGTGTGTGTGTGTGTGTGTGTGTGTGTGTGTGTGTGTGTGTGTGTGTGTGTGTGTGTGCGCGTGTGTGTGCGTGTGCGTGTGCGTGTGCGTGTGTGTGTGTGTGTGTGTGTGTGTGTGTGTGTGTGTGTGTGTGTGTGTGTATCTGTGCCTGTGTCTGTCTCTGTGTCTATGTCTGTGTGTGTGTGTGTGTGCGTGTGCGTGTGCGTGTGCGTGTGCGTGTGCGTGTGCGTGTGTGTGTGTGTGTGTGTGTGTGTGTGTGTGTGTGTGAGTATGTAATAACTTTTGAACGTCTCGATAGATTAAGAAGGGCTTACGGCGTTCTAAACATCTCAATATGGAATCGATTTAGTGATAAAAGAACTGATTCGGATGACTAGATTTTGAGAAATCTCAAAAATAAAAATTTTGAAAAACTGTTTTTTTGGAATAACTTTTAAACGGCTTTACCGATCGATTTCAAAAATCTCTCTAATCAGCTCTTACCCTCAAAAAATGACGTTAATGCCGTTTGGAAAATAAAAATCAGTTCATTCGTTCGTGAGATATCGAAGCAGAAAGAATTTGAAAAAAAAACGTGTTTTTTATTATAACTTCGAGATTTCGCAACATAATTTGGTGAAATTTGGAGCGCTTTGCGTTTGAAATTAACGGGAAGTTCCAGGGATGGCCTGCAGGGTCAACCAATTTTTTTATAGGATAATGGTGACAAACATGCAGACAGACAGTCGATAGACATCAACATTTATAGTCCATTAAGAATTAAAATACGGATTCGTTGTCACCCCTGAGGACCAAAATGAAATGCTTCGTATCCAGTAAAAAGGCTTTCCTGTTCTCTACACTCAGTAGAATTAATCTATTTTACACTGGTATTCTATTAGGTTCATAGGGAAACTTTTGCATATCAAAACTCTATGAAACTTGGGTTGGAAATAGAGACTATCGGTTTAACACTTATCAAATCGCCTGCCCAGCGTGGTGGTGAGGATAATCTTCCAAGTTATGCATTAGTAGACTTCAAATAACTAGAGACCGGTGGCGGTGAAAAGTAGCGTCAAAGTTGCGAGACGACTGGTGAGATCTACAATCTGCCTTCTAAGCTTGATGATTAAGGTAAAACTTAAAACTTCCGTTAAATGAGAATGGCTCGGATCCATCAGTGGCAAGTCCACTGATGGATCCGAGCCATTCTCATTTACACATCTCATTTCATTATTTCGTTAGAATAAGAATGAAGCTATGTCGAGCAGTGAATTTAATGAAGCTTTTGATTTGATGTATATCTAAGCTTTATTTTATTTAAGCTTATATTTGCGAAAAAAAGCGTAATTTAGCATACTGGGGGAACTTCTTACCTACTTAAATCCAGGCGAATCTGTTTCTCAGATAAGCGTGATCACTTCCGAATATATCTACCAATGAATGAATATCTTTAAATCTCTGTGATCATGTGTTTATTATTAAATGAAATTAACGAAAAGATACCAGCGTGGATTCTTTTACCGTATGTTCTCGGAATATCTCCAAAATAACTCAATATTGAAATGTTGTAGAATTATAAAATATATATTTTTAGTGTTTCATGCAAAATTTAGGAAAACAGAATCAATTTTTTTTAAATATTTGTACCAAAAATGCTAACGCCATTAATGTTTAAAAGTAAGTGGGGCTTGTGGTGCGAAACAATGGATTTCGTTTTGCTAAGCATATTTTTTATTTCTTTCACTGATAAATAAATAATTTTTCATGTAATTCTTCCCTTTAATTATTTTTGAACGCGTAGTCGATTAATTTCCTCTTAATTCACAGTCCTGTTTGAGACGTGTGACTAGTAATACATAAATATAATTAAGGAATTCGACTAAACTTCATCAGGTGACTGCCTATGCAGCAGAATTGGAGGACTTGGAGCTGGATAAACGTCGACTTATGAGCCTTTGGAACTCTGTGCTGGTGAATATACAACAGCGAGATAGGGCTTACGATTCCGTACGGGACGACTACAGGTAAAGAAAATTTGAACTTTTTAACTTTATTTCATTTATGGCGACGGCGGCATGGAGGTGAGGGAGGTAGTGGCGTAAATGCAACCACCTATATGATAACTGTCAATTTATTGTAAGTCGACACAACAAGTTTTTTAATGTTTGTGTTTGCACTTTGATGCTATTTAAGATTGAAAAGCGAGAAAAGATCTCAATACTAATTTTTTGTGGGTTTGATCCTTTGTATAATTACGTTTGATTATCTATATTTAAGTCCATATTTAATTTTTGCGAATGTCTTTTTAAATCGCTAGTTAATTTCACATGTCACTTGGGCGATACCTCGAAAATTTGATGGTTTTTCTATTTCACATATTTTTTTAGGTTTTACAGATTACGAGCTAAATTTTTGGTATATGATTTTTGACTATATAACCTTGGATTTCATAACAAGAATACACCATAAAATGTAATTTTCTCTATAGAAAAAATTGCAAATTAGGCTCTAATTAGTCACATTTCTCCATAAATAATATTACAATATTTTTAGAAATAAGTTCATGGAATTATTTTCAAGGCATAATAAATAATAATATCCACGTTCTCATAAACCATTTTTTTAATCCATAACAAAATTTTGTCAAAAAAAATGTTGTTTGGCGTTTACGTAGTTTTTCGTGTATAGCTCGTTCGTAGGTATAGCTATCTCATAATTTGCGTATTATGAAGTCATTGCATCACTTACATTTTGACACTCCCTCAGTCATCCGTGAGCTTCACCAACAAAGGAAGAAACCGCCTCGCAGCTGCTGATTGTGTGAAGAATTTATGAAAAATATTTAACCGTCCTTCCTGAATTTAGTTACCTATAAATACATAGTATATCAAGAAATAACTAAAATTTAACAATTTTGTGTACTCAATACAGAGTGCTGCAAGAGAACTACCGTACACTGATTAACAACCTAGAGATAACGAAGAAGGTGGTTATGGAGGAGATGAATAAGGGAAGGGAGATCGCAATGAATAAGGACAAGTTTCTCTACGATATTGCAGCTGCGAACAAACTGCGTTAGTATTGAAAATACTTGCATTATGGTGGCGGTTGAGACCCAAGAAAAGAGAATAGGGTCAATTGCCCTATTTTCTTTTTGTAGGAGATGCTATCCATCCATTACAGCCTATAGAAGTCCACTACTGCACGTAAGCCTCTCCATAGATTACTTTATAGATTACTTACTTACTTACTTACTTATCGTCACGCACAATCCCTAACGGGGTAGCCAGAGAGAACAGATCGCCAAGTGTCACGATCCTTACATACCTCTTTCGCTTCTTTCAGGTTCATTAACTTCTTCATACATGCACGTCTAGGTATCCGAGTACTCTTGACCCTCCCCTCTTCGAGCAATTTGCTCACATGGTCTTCGAAAGTTAGTCTCGGTCTACCTCGACACCTTTTAATATTTACTTTCGCTCTATATATTTTCTTCACCATTCGGTCTTCACTCATTCGTTCAACGTGTCCAAACCATTGGAGTACGCCCCTATCAATTTTTGTGATAAGGTCATCTTTCAATCCTGCCATATTGCGAATCTTTTCGTTTCGCTTTCGGTCGGCTATGGTAACGCCACACATTTTACGAAGAGATCGCATCTCCACTGCATTCAACTTGCTTTTATGCTTCTTCTGGCATACCCAGGTTTCGCTGCCATATAACAAAGTCGGTACCAACACTGCGTTATGTATTGCAAGGCGTGCACTCTTCACCACGCCTTGCCTTTTTATTAATGCATTCAGGGCACCATTGACTTTGTTTCCGGCAGCGACACGCCTATCCACATCTAAATCACATCTTCCATCCCGGCTGAAAGCACTCCCCAAGTATACAATTTCATTTACCTGTTCTAGACATTCCTGATTTACCCATATTTCACATTTCGTTCTCTCTTCGTCTTTTTCAAATACCAGAACCTTAGTTTTATTAGCATTCAAACGGAGACCTTTAATTTCACATTCCTCTTTCATACACGTGACTAATGCCTGCAGTTCTGCTTCTGATGGTGCAATAAGCACTGCATCATCAGCATACAGCAGACAATTAACTTTTATGTCACCCAATTTCACACCCAAACAGCTATCTTTCAGCTTCTGTAAACAGCTGTCGAGATACAGTATGAACAGCCAGGAAGACATGACACAACCCTGTTTTACGCCCGTTTGGACGCTAAACATGGGTGACAGGTCATGCCCTACCCGCACACAGGCTTTACAGTCATAGTAGAGTGACTGCACAGCCCTTAACAATCGACCATCCACACCATATCCCGGCAACAGTTCCCACATTTTCTTCCTTATAACCTTATCAAATGCTTTCTCCAGATCCACAAAAGCACAGAAAATCCTCTGGTTAACACTCAGAAGCTTCTCCGTGATCATGCGGAGAGAAAACATTTGATCCGTGCATCCTCTTCCAGGTCTAAATCCGCATTGTGCCTCCCATAAGAATCTTTCCGATTTCTCTTTACTTTATAGATTGATTTTGCCAAAGTTGCCACGCTTGGCAAGCGGATTGGCAACCGTATTTTTTTCATTTAGGGTTATCAGGAAAATGCTGCTGACCATCTCCTATTCCAGTTTCTACCGTCATCTCTTTCGACGCCCACGGGCTGGTAGTGGATATTTTTATACCGCTACTACCAGGAGCTATAAGAACAACTAAATCAAAATTCCAAAGCAATTTTTTTAAAAGACCGACCAAAAAATTAGGAAACAGCGACCAACTCGGTGTTATAGTCATTTTCTTGCACTCACCACGCTTTAGCTCGCTGCGCCAGACGCCACACACTTTGACACTCCTTCCATCATAGTCTAGACTCTAGATGTTTTATAAGTTAAATCTCTTGTTTATTTTCTTATAAGTTGGCGTACATCTATTGTAAGACAATGATGATGTAAGTAATAACATTCATGGATTCCACCTTTTTTCATGGGAAAATGCCTAAGCATATCCGCCTCTCGGGGTCGTGGACGGGCTTTTACCGATTAAATACTCTTATTGTTCTACTTTCATCAAATACTGACAGAGTCATAGGCTTTCGCAGACATCCACGAGCCCAATTGCGCCAGCCGTCTTTTAGTGTCTTCTCGCAAGAGGTCAATTCCTCCCCCTCTCTCCTCCACCTCACATGGCCTGCGATGAGTGACGCTTATAAATCGTATCCTTCCATATTTATCTCGTATTACGCCACATTTAGCGTCAATGATACAAGACTTCTGGTGCTGCGATCGCAAACGCCTCTTAAGAGTGTTAAATATTAAAAACACTTACCATAAAGAAAGACCAGGTCTAGCAGTGAACTATGAGGGGCTGATAAAGAATTGCAAATTTTGATTTGCGAATTCGAATGAAAGATTAGAGATACTGTAAATACAGTATGTACAAGAAACATGTCCGACCTGTCATTTGCTTTTAGGTGTCGTAATATAATTCTGTTCATGCAATCCTTTTCAGAGCAGGAATAAAAATTATAAGTCCACTTCTGATAGCTCTCCCATAAAAATAAAACGAAATTTAATTATATAACCATAACATGTTTATATTCGTCAATAATAAAACATGACGTCGTTTTTTTTGGTAATGTAATTGCAGTACCTACGTAAACCTTTCGGATCGGAAAGGTTTTTTTTAGATAATATTATATAATATTTAACTAAAATTGTAACCCATTTTAAAAATAATAGTGGAAGGAGACGAAGCGAAACGAACAAATTTAGAAACACAAATCATCCAGCTCTCGGAATCGATAGAAATGGCAGAAAGAGATCAAGAGCTTATCAAATCGGTAAGGATGTTAATTATTGATAATCATAGCTTTAATCATAACCGTATTTTAAAATTGGAATGCAAATAATTTATTCTGCCATATTATATTGTTGCATTTACTTAATTTTGTGTTATAGGAGAATCAAACGATGAAGAACATCCTTAAGAGCACTGAAAAAGAGTGCCAGAGAAAAGAGGGGCAGAAGTTGAAACTGGAAAACGAAATTCTTACGAACCTTCAAGAGTGTCTTCTGAACGATAAAGCCGTTGAGTCGATGGCCAACGGTATTAAGAAAATGAGGGAAATGTCTAGAAAACAAGTAAGTCATTTAATTGTTTATTACATTTTTATTTAGCACAATTATACGTAATAATCTTATAGCTATATCTGTAATGATCTTTCTGATAAATTCGATAAGTTTCCTGAAGTTATATTTACAAGAATTTATATTTGAAGAGCAAAAATAATGTAAGATTGTGCGCATAGGATGGACAAAGGCTAATTTGTCGCTCAAAGTAGTTTGTAGCGTACTTCATTTATGAACTCGCTTGTGTAGTGGCATAGAATCAAGTGAAGAAAACCAGTGTTGACAATGTCAGTTACACAGTCGCTTGAAACAGATTCTTCTTCATTATCGCCATCATCAGCTCGTAAAATTTCACTCCTTGACACCAACCTCTACGGTTGTAGAGGATTTTTGTTAATCACTTGACAGGCGAATTGACAATCCTAACTCCGGCCTCGGACCTTTGATACTGCTCCCATCGCGTCGCCGGCCTTTGTATTTTACGCCTACTATAACGCCGGAAGTATTACCGCCATCTTTCGGAAGCCATAAGTTTTTTAGGTGGTAGAGCTATGATCTATATGAGCTATAATAGCTGCTGCACGAATGGGTCGTCTCTGCTGGGTACGTACCACTCTCTCACAGAATACCAGCGTTAAACATATATACATATACATAAAAACTCACGCCTGTCACCCAGAGGGGTAGGCAGAGACTACAGACTTCCATTTAGCACGATCCTGACATACCTCTCTTGCCTCTTCCACATCCATATACCTACGCATACATGCTCGTCGGTTAAGGGTACCCTAAATTTGGCCCATTTTTAGTATATCGCCAATTTGGTCGACAAACTTCCGCCTAGGACGTCCCTTTCCGACTCTTACATTCACTTCTGCAACATATATTTACTTTGTCAGTCTTTCCGCATTCATTTTTTCTACATGACCAAACCACCGAAGCATGCCTTTCTTAATCCTGGTCACCGCATCATCTTGCAAACCACACTCTTATTTTATCACAAAGTTTCTCACCCTGTCACTCAGATTAAGCCCTAACATACTCCTTAGCGAACGCATTTCTACTGCATTTATTCTACTCTCTTGCTTCTTCTGCCACACCCAACTTTCACTACCATACGTTAGAGTAGGGACTAATACAGTATTGTGAATTGCCATACGTGCCTGTTTTGACACATTCTCACTTTTCACAATAGAGTGTAGAGCCCCATTTACTTTATTTCCTGCATTCACTCATCGTTCAATATCCTTATTATATCTCCCATCCCTGCTGAATACACATCCCAAATATACGAACTCATCCACTTGCTCAATTAACTCTCCTTCTATTCTTATTTCACATATCGTTTTGCTTTCTTCTCTTTCAAAAAACATCACTTTCGTCTTACTTGCGTTCACTTTCATTCCCCTTTCTTTTAATGACCTGTTCATTAATGTAACCATCATTTGCAACTTGGCCGCCGACGAAGCAAGTAGGACTTGATCATCGGCGTACAAAAGGCATTTGATGGTTAACTCACCCATTATTAATCCGCATTCTTCAACTTTCCAATTTTCCAAACAACTGTCCATAAATAGGTTAAAGTAACAGCCACGGGGAAGCTACACAGCCCTGCGACACCTTTATGGATGCCAAACCAGTCCGATTAGACCCCGTAGATTCTAACACAAGCACTCGAGTCCCTATACAGAGACTTTAATGCCTGTATTAAACCAGCGCTCAACCTAAACGCGTTCAGCGTTTGCCATAACATATCCCTGTTCACTCTGTCATAAGCCTTTTCCAAGTCCATGAACGCACATAAAACTTTTTTGGTTTTTCGCCAAAAACTTCTCCGCGATCATGCGCATGGAAAAGACTTGATCTGTACACCCCATTCCCTTTCTAAATCCCGCTTGCTCATCCCAAGTACAACAAGGTGTACAGCAGGCCTGCCACCACGTCCTCTCCAGCCCTTTGCATTTCGAGTGAAAATCTATCAAATCCGGCTGCCTTACCTACTTTCATGGTTTTCGTTGCTTTCATTATTTCATCTATACTCATCGCTCTATCTCTTTCATCTTTTTTCGGAATTTCTATTTTGTTTAGTTCACACGTCTCCTCACTCATAAATACGCTTTCAAAATGTTCCTTCCATCTCTTTAGACTCAACACTTCACCATTGAGAATACAGCCATTCTCGTCTCGTATCGCATTCAATCTAGGCTGTTTTGAATGTCCCCTGGTATTTCTTACGAGTTTCCAGAACATTTTAATATTTGCCTGGAAGTTATTCGATATTCTTCTATTATTCTTATCCGTTCTTTCTTGCTTTTTCCTTTCAACTAATTCTTTTACTCTCTTATTTAGACGTTTAAACTCTGCCTTTTTTCTTTCAATCTCATCATTCTTAGCCAGAATTACCAGCCTTGGTTGCTAGTAAATCTAGCCATGCTCTCTCCTTTGCTTCAACTTTCATACGTACCTTATCATCCCACCATAACGTATTGTCTTTCCTTTGATTCGTTCTCTTACTGACACCACATGCTTCGGTAACTGCATCCACTAAACCTTTCTTCACATTATGCCACACATTCTCCAAGTCTAACTCATTCACACAAAACTCATCCAAATTACTAATATTTTCTCTCAGTCAACATTTGTACTTGTCTTTCACATCTTCATCTTGTAACCTCTCAATTCTTATACGCTGTAACGCAGTGGTAGACACAGATGTCCGATGCCGCCAACGTCTGAATAAACCCCTAATTCGGCATAAGACCAGGTAGTGGTCCGTCCCTACGTTGGACCCCCGGTAAACCCTTGTATCCACCACTGTGCTCCTCATGCTTTCATCCACAGTTATGAAATCTATCATGCTTCTATCATCACCTCTTTCCCAAGTATACATGTGAATCTACTTATGACGAAAAAAAGTGTTTGTCACAAAAAGATTCCTTTCCACACATACGGTGAGGAGGTTTTCACCATTCTCATTAATACTTTCATCACCAAACGTTCCCAGTCTCTTTTCATAGCCAAGCCTTCTCACCCCAACCCTTCCATTAAAATCTCCTAACATAACAATATTTTCATTTTCCTTACATTTCATTAACACTATCCTTACCATCTCCCAAAACTGCTCTCGGATATAAGTGGGCTTAGACATGTCTGGGTGGTAGACCCCTAAAACAAACAACTTCTTTAGGCCCACTTTTAATCGTATCCATAGCATTCTCGGGCTTACACATTCATACTCTTTCACACATTGACCCATTCTCTCTGAAAGGATGATACCGACTCCCTGGCATGCTCGCTCGGTCTCATCTACACCGGACCAGTACGCGGTATATATGCCATGTATAGTGACATCCTTTCCCTTTCGCTTCGTTTCATTTACACATAACACATCTATTCCTCTATCATACATCATATCGCATACTTCATCCATCTTATCATTCATTGCTCCACATACATTCAGTGCAGCTAGACGGGCCTATGCAATCCTCTTTTCGCCCCTCCGGGAGACAGAACGTGACGGGTGGCGAACCTCGTCGTCGGTTTTCCACCAGCGTTAAACTACAGAATTATTCTGTTGTGTTTTCTATGGTGAGCGTACAGACAGAATCGGAGACTCTTTTTACTAGTAACGAAGCATTCCATCATAGACCTCAAGGGTGACAACGCATATGCGTTTTAATTCTCAATCGATGGATGATACAGAAGTAGATATCTTTGGATCATAGCATCTACTTACGAAGGTGACACTGAAAGTTCTTAGAAAATCAAAAACTGAACAAACTAGCAAGTTATTAGTTTTATTATATCTTTTCAAAATATTGTCCATTTACTTCAATACATCGCTGCATCCGATGGAACCACTGAGAAAAGCACATTGCCCACTCGTCCTTATAAGTCTTTTCGACGGCATTTTGAAACGCAGCCACTGCTTCCTCGGCGTCCATAAAACGTTTTCCTCGAAGATTTTCTTTTATTTTCGGAAATAAACAAAAATCGCATGGTGCGAGGTCGGGGCTATAGGGCGGGTGACCCAGACACCTCTGATGTCGCCAAGTAGTCGATTGTTTGCTTGGCGGTATGCGACGAGGCGTTCACGTGGTGAAGGAGGATCCCACTGCGAGGTCACTTCCCCCGAATTTTTTCCAAGACAAGTGGTAAACAATTATTTGTGTACCATTCTGCAGTAACTGTTTTTCGATCCTCTAAAACAATTGTTGCGCAATGACCTGCCCTTCCGAAAAACGAAAGCACGTAAAGCCGTTTGTCCTGTGCCTGATCTATGATGGTACGGTAAACAACGTCAAGACCGGAGGGCCGGTCTTGACGTTGTTTACCGTACCATCGGTCTATGCGAGTAAGGGAATAGCGAGTGCACCTGTGCTTGCGCATACAATTGGGCACTAGAATTCTGTGCTGCGTCTATGGCTAGACTTCGTTGAGGATGACGGCCGTGGCCGAAATTCGGTCTGCAGGACATTATCGCTGGGCGACAACTCAGATACAGACTCTGATCAGTCACTGCATTTTACATGAGGACGAGCGGCCAGTGTTGGTTAACAAATCTGAAACAACACGACCGTTTCTATTTTAATTTTTAAGTTAAAAATTACTAATATAGGAATGGTAACGCCATTTTTATGTAAATTTAACGTGGCAGATCTCCTTTTGCAGCAAAAACTGAACAATTCGACATTTTTGTAGGACGTCAGTTCAGCTGCGCAACTAGATTTAGTCTAGTGAGCAGTGCGGCTGCAACTAGTTTTGTTGTGTGCATAGATAGGACCTCGTGGACTTAAACTTTGACAGAGAGGAACGCCTGCGTTTGACTACTTTCCCTCCGATCCACCGGCGGCCCGTGTTGGCTCTATGGCCGTCACTTAGGACACCGAAGGAACATTATATGACTGATGATCTACTACGCCGCCACCATTCGGAAAAAGGGTAATTTTATATTATCATGGTCCCCTCGTTTTATGGCTCTAGAAAATCGAAAAATCATCCGAAGATTTTTTTAAAATCTTCGTTATTACGGCGGATTTAAGAAAAAAAAATACAAGAATAAAAAAGTGAAAACTTATATTGGTTTCAAGGCTTTAAATGTTCATGAAAATGCACTCATTCACGTATAACGATAAACGATAACTTTTTTAAAATAATCGAGTAAAGTTATTTTTTTTTTCATAATCTACACATTTTCATAATCACAAAAAAACGAACATTTAAAAAAATTATTTTTGTTTTTATTACACTCAATAAAACACCAAAATATTAACTTTTATAATTATTTCGATTTTCTAGAGCGTTTATGATAACATTTAAAGTCATAAAACCATACAAAAAAGTGAGATAAAAAAAATTATCAAACAAACATTTTGGAATGCTTTTTTTTGTTTGTTTTTTTGTGTAGATTAACGAAAAAAAATATAAACTTTTTTTTGCTTTTTTTAACGCTTTGCAAAAAAATATGAACGTTTATATTCGAAGATTATGATTATGCGTTTATGATCACATTTAAAGTCTTAAACTATATGAAATTTTGAGGTGAGATATTTCCATATTTTTTTATATAAAGCCGAAGATTTAAAAAAATCATCGAAATTGGATGATTTTTCGGTTTTCTAGAGCCAAATAACGAGGGGACCGCGATAGTATAAAATTACCGGAAAAAGTAGACAACGTGTTATAACAATGATTATATTTATTTTATAGGAAATAGCATTAACAGCAATGGAGAATCAACACGCGAAGATGGTTCTAGATATTGAGATGCATCGCAACAGACAAGCGCAAAATAAACTTATTCAAGAAGAAACTCTACGCAAAGTGAAGGAAAGGGAGAGCGAAATAGATCAGCTACAGGAGAAATATGATCAAAAATCGCTTGTACTTACAAGAAAGCAGAGAGAATTGGATATCATTACTAAGAAATATACTGTCCTTAAAGAAATATTCGACGTAAGTACTAAAATTATGTTTCCAATAAGAGTTATATTTTTTATATTATATATATTCGCCAATTTTTGACACATTGTAATGCTTCTTTTTTTAATGAATAGGCTCTCTTCTTAATTTTTAATCTTAATTCTTAATTTTTTCATAAAATATCTCAAGGGATGTCTATTTAAATTTGAGGTAAAACTTTCACCCCTAAGGGTGGAAGAATGGGAGATGAGATTCTAAATTTTAATATTCAGGTTATAATTTAGTTATTACCCTGAGCTTGTGACACATGTTGGAAGCTATTAGATATTTCTGGGTTTCTCACAATCACCTCTTAAGACACCTACGGGACGAAATAGGGAGATTTGTAATACGGCATACGGCTAATAAGCTCACTGCTGATCTTGAGTTTCAAACCCTATTGGACCAAAACCTATTGCTGGGTTTTTCTGTCAAGAATCTGTCACTAGCAGCTGGAAGTCAGGAAGTTGGCGTTGTTTTACTCGTGTGCCCCGGAAAGTACATAAAGCCATTGATTCTGCGCCTGATCTCTTCCGATCGTGTTGTATTGCCATCCTATAGTACTATCAGAGTGTGGGAAAAGAGAGTGCATGTGTGCGTGCGCACGACCAGTCCCGTTCAAACAGCAGGGACCAAAGTAAAGTCTGGACATTGATGTTAATAAATTGATATTAACTAAAATTTTGTTTTCCCAGATGAAATCGCCACAGGAGCGTCGCATCGAAGAGCTGGAGAAACAGATCAGAGAGCTGCGTGAGAGGACTGAGCGGGCTCAACATGAGTGGCTGCGGCTGCAGGGACACGTCGTGAAGCTCGCCGCACAGCATCACACCATAATCACGGACATCAACCTTATTAATAAACGTAAGAACTAGTCTTCTTATTTTTATAGAACAATGGTGACAAGAGAGCACAGTCCACCTGATGGTCATACCTGAGCTACCAGATGACACCTACATCTCTCTCGATTAAGAATCGTTATCGCTGTCACAGCCTATTAAAGTCCGCTGCTGTACATGGGCTTCCCCCATAGATTGCCTCGGAGGGTAATATTTTCCATAGCTGCCATGCTTGGCAAGCGGGTCGGCAACCGCAGTTTTCATTTTCAGTGTTATCAGTAAGATGCTGCTGCCCATCTCCTGTACTGTTTCCCTCTGTCGCCCCTTACGACACCCACGGGATGATACGGGGTACTGGATATTCTTACACAGAATCTAAGAACACGATTAAGAATTTAAGAACTAAACTAAGACTATTTTGAAGAGATATGAAATCATCTAATACAGCACGGCACACTATGGGACGAAATGATCCATCTCAAAAATGGTTTAGACAAAAGTCGTAATACTGAAACCGTTTTGGTTGTTTTATATTCTGAGAAGATAGAGCTATATGATGTAAAGAAAAATGAGTTTTACGTATGTATATAAAATTACACCCAAACTTTGCGCTTCGATAATTTCATATTAGGGTCAGGCCTTAGATTTTGCCACAAATAGCGCAACGGTGACGTAAAATATTTAACAGTATGTGCCAAATCGATTGAGAAAAACGGACAATGTCCTCAGATAAGAGCCGAGTGTCAAAAGGCGTAACTTACAAAATCTCAATTTAGATGTGATAACAATATTTAAATATTGATATTAGTCACACTTCTAGGTCAGCACATATGTTTTGTTTTTTGTTTCTTAAATAATATTGTCTGTGGTTCCTACAAACATCGTAAAATCTTACGGTACATCGCAAAAAATGTGTTATATTTTATATTTCAATTTATGGTAAGTAACGCAGCAATTAATTTAACAACAGATTCATATTAAAAAAAATATTTGAAGCAATATAATCACCGTATTGAGCTTTTGCAAATTCATCCCTTTAAAATAAATAAAACGCGCGTTACGTCAGATCATTCTAAAAGAAACATGACAATAGCAGCCAGAGATGCATCACCTCTTTTGGGCCTGTCCGCCATTTTGTAAATATTGAAAATAAAGTTTTATCTTTTGAATAAGTACGTACTTATTCGGTGTCTTTATCACTGGAATCTTTATATGTGTTATAAATTAATGATTTCTGTTGTAAGATGAATAAAATACTTTATAACAATAGATGATTTTTCATCTACAGCGATTTTACACAACTTTCTAATAATAGTTAATTAATATATATTGTATCAATCATTGTAAAAAACATTTAAAAAATCATTATAAACAAAGAAAGTACTACATATAAAATGTGCCTATATATTGAAGGTTTTTAACCCCTGGTTAAACGACCGAAAGCTCATCGTTCGTTTTTCTCAATCGATTAGGCACATACTATACGAGTCTGTCGCGCAGAGTAACGCAAAATAGTTAAGGGTTTAAAAAAGGTAAGGTTTTCCGAGCGTATCTTTTAAGTATTTTTGTAATTTTTTTTATTACCTCTTATAACTCCAAACGGTTTGATGGATTTCGACGATTTACCTTTTGAGCGCCACCCCAAAAATGCATTACCGTGTCCTGCACGCCAAAGCGAAAAGTAAACAAAAATACCTACGAAAAAAATAGTGTTGCCAAGAGTTGATATATAGATAACACAAAATAACTTGATTTTGTTGGTTTTTTATGCAATAAATGACTATTTATAATCTGGTATGTTTTATTTAATCTTGTGCTGTCTTCCACTCTTTTTATATATGTACTTTGTACGTAAATAAAAACAAACAATAACAATAAAATAGTAGTAAACCACAACACTACTCTTCATCGCGATGACGTCACTGTCATGACTGGACAACAACAGCGTAGCTGACCTTCCTTTTTGAAACTTTTTTTGTATCGATTTCGAAATCGATCTAACCAAAATATACAGAGATCGACTCAAAATATTTTGTGTCGAGGGAGGCGTAGGCCAAGTGAAGCACAGAAGAAAAGTCTTACGCTCTTATGACAATGAGGTTTGATATGATGCTGATGCTACCAGATGATTTTGAGATAATCATTATCATAATCTTTATTGAAATCAAATGGTAACAATAGATGTGATGTTTTAAAAAAAAATAGTCTACATTTGAACCAAGTTTGGGCGTAGCAATTATAAAAATATTAAATATTATTTTAAAACTACAATATTAGATTTCATAAATAAATTAAATCATTAGATTATATTATTTTAAAATTCTGTAAATTTAATTAAATTAACAACACAATGTCAAGTAATTAATAATAATTATTATTATAAATAAAATTAAGTAAAAAATAGTAATCGAATTAAAAATTAAATTAAATTAGGCACAGGTCGAAATTGTCCACACAAATTAACTAATATTTGTATCAAGTTGTAATAATTGTATCAAGTTTGAAGTGGGGTTTACAACTCTCTGGAATTTTTATGTTTGCCAAGATTCTTATAAATGTTTTTTTGCATTATAAATAAGTAAGAAGTTTTTTTGTCAGTTGTGTTGTAAGTTGAAATTGTCAACAGTTCCTATATCGCTTTTACCTATTATTATAAGTAAAAGCGATATTTAGTGGGGATTTTTGAACTGGTCGGAATTGCATAATTTTGGTTTTATTAAAATCAATCTCTAGGTTGTGATATGTCAGCCAATTTGTAACCTGGTTCAATACTTGATTCAATTTATTATTTAAATTCTGATCTTTTGTATGCTGAATAAGAACGGAAATGTCATCAGCAAATATAATAGAGGTTTCAGTCAATACCCCAGATTGAGAAAGAAAATCGCACAACACAAAATGTAAAATTGCTCTTCATAGCTTGTAGCATGTGGAAATTATTTTTTTATTCTTTTAGTTCCAATAGTATCAAAATAGTTCGTGCAACTAAAGGCAACTAGTCTCGCGCTCGCCCTGACACGCACCAGAGATAACATTGTAGTGTGCGTCAATATTACGCCATTCCCAAGCGATCGCGTAGATTTCGACTTGGACATATTTGAATATGCGCTCTTAAGGTGTCATTAGATTTGTCTGAAAAACCCGTGTCCTTAGATAGGTGAAACAAAAAAATTGCGGAGTTTTGGCGCTAAATTCCAAGTCACAAATATTTTTTAACCAAATCTATCGAATAGGATATAAAAATGAAGGAAATTAAAAGGAGAAGAAAGAGACGACGTGAGCCGTGCAAGCGCAGGTAAGAAGGAATGCCGGGCGTACAAAAAATTTATAATGCAAGTACGTTATCTATTAAACAAATTAGAAACCTTGCATAAAAAATACGTGTCCAAAGTTGTCAAAACGGACGATATTTTGTAAAGGTGCGTAAAAGGTGCTCTTTCGTAAAATCTCCTTACTGCCTCTTTTCATTATAATATAGTAATTCAATACTTAGTAAAAAAATATAGGTTTTCAATCTATATTTTTTCACCAACCACACATATTTAAACATATTTTTATCTTGGTTTTGACTGGTTTTAAAATTTGATAAGAGTCTGTGAGAACATTGAATTCTAAAATCTTTTTTTATAGTTTCTTTTACCGATGTTGCAACATTAGTCGGGTGTTCGTTAACAAAGTTTTCTGAACTCGTATACGGAGTGTTTTCTTGTTCTTGTCTAATATCATGGTTTTCAGTTTCAGCTTCCATCCCCTGGTGTTTCTGGTGTTCTTCGCTAAATCGCGGTGGTCACTCTTTAATTTACGCATTTCTCTTTTGAGAGAATTATAACCTCATTAATTTTTAATCGTTTTCACGAAATTGATTATTTTCAGGTCGCATTTTTTTCTCAATATTTCTTTGAATATTTCTAATCGCAGACCTATTAATTTACATATTGTTTCTACCTTTCGTCTCATTGTGGTCAGGTCTGTCTGGAATTTATGCAGCCAAAATATTTTGAGTTTTCTGATTGTTTTCATTTAAGGGTTTTTTGTTTGATCCTGCGCGTTGGTAGATTTTTCACTGGATGTAGACTGGATTGTGTGGATAGTTTGCCGAATAGTTTGTTTTTCTGTAATAATTTTTTTATTTTATTTTGGTAAGTTATGATAGCTCTTGATTTATTTTTCTTTTTCATGTCTAAATATTTTTCAGAATTGGTTCCTGTTAGTTTTTCCATATATCTCCTTGATTTTTCGGACTGAGTCAGAGGCATCTGTAAGAAAATATCGACGTTTTAGCTTATAGTAACGTATTTAAACATGCAGAAAATAAAAAATACTCAAATCATAGCCAATTAAATCTTTAAATATATCATTTACACTAGAAAGATACACAAACTCACGAAATCCGGCGACTCATCAGATAATCTTGACGACGCTTTTATTTATTAATGACTGGATTCCACCAAGTTTGCTTCCTTATTCGTCTGGATTGCCTGTTTTTCATCCTGTGTAAGTTTCACCCACAGATTACCCCCTAATAGATACCACATTACGAAATATTTGTTCTGTTTCGATTTCACCGAATTTCGCGACATGCATGAGTTGCGGGGGACGTGTCAAAAGCCCTAGTTTATGATTATAATAAGATTTCCTGATTATCGATAGATCTGCAATGCTTCAAACTCAAGAACATTTCTTCCCTATTTTATTAACAAAATCAATTTCACCTAATATTATTTAAATTATAAATTGGTCCGTCAGTGAGGGCTGATAATCTTACATACAGGGAATCCTAGTGTAGACCCCAGTCGCTCACAGTTTGATTACAGCTTATTAATATTAAGCTGTATATTATGTTTACTTCTTAATTTGTACGAGAAACGAATAAACTTTATTATTATTAGTTCATCATCATTATAATTGATCAAACAGGGTCTTTTCTTTTACAGAAATTCAAATATGTGATCAGAAGACGATACGCATTCAAGCCGAGTACGAACGCATTGCTCAAGAGCGCACGAACGTCGATCGTTCGTTACGTTCGCTGCGCGGAAGACTTGAAGTTATTCAGCGCACACGCAAAGACGCGGTCGAGCGCAATGCCGGTGCGCAGCGCACGAACGCTGCTATCACACATGAATACACAGCTAACCTTAAGGTTAGGAAAAACACTAGTAGCTAATTAATACGCGGTAGAGCCATGCTGCAGTTATGCTATGGTTGTAGCACAAATTCAATACTTATTTCTAGCCGCGTACATTACGAGGTCATGCAAATAGTATTCTATCTCAAAGCACACAAATTCGCCTAGGATTGTCAAATGTCTGTGCATGAACTAAGAGAGCCACGCTGAAGCGTGTCATGGCTGCAGAACGTATGGTAAGTGTAGAGAACTGGAGACACTTTTTACTGGAAACGAGGCATTACATCCTAGTCCTCAAAGGTGAGAACGCAACTGCATTTAGATTCTTAATCGAGGGTAGATATATTTATATCTTATTTTATAGGGTAGATATAAATATATCTACCCTCAATTAAGGTCACAGCAAAGCATTTCTCACCCTTATTCTATCATTAAATTAAATTTCATCAAATAAAGAGTAGAGTGAAGTAAAGTTATTACTTCACTCTACTCTTATAAAATTTACTATATAGTAGCGGTGTTAGTATATAAATTACCCCCTATCTTCTCCTGGGTGTCGTAAGAGGCGGCAGAAGAGAACTGAAACAAAAAATGAGCAGTAGCATCTTCCTGATAACGTGACAAAGTAATAAAAACTACGGATGTCAACTAGTCTAGCAAGCTATGGCAGCTGTGGCAAAATCTCCCCTATAAGGCAATCTATGGTAGAGGTCTATGTTATGCATTGGACATTTATAGGCTGTAATGAATTGATTTATTTAGCGAGTTGAATTTATTCTTTTTCAGGATGCAGAATCAGAAATTTTTGAGTTAGAAGAGGATATAGAGGCCCTGGAAAAAGAGAAGATAAACCTAACACAAGAATTAGATCGAGTTCAAAGGGAAGCGTTGATTTGGCAGAGAAAGGTAGAATTCGTTGATATAATTCATTTTGTAACAAATATCATTATAAGTAACCAGTGTCGAAGCCTCCATAGAAGCCCAGAAGCCGGGCTTTTTCTATCAAACTGCTCAATCAATAATATCAACTAATAGAATAACTCGTGGTCATAGAAGTAAAAGTATAAGTAAGAAGCGGTTAAAACCACAATATTTAAACAAAAGAAAGAGTTAATTTATTTATTTCATTTTATCGAATTAGTTATTTGAAAATAAATGTGGTGTCCTTACAAGCTCTTTTATCAGAGCAGTTCAATTTCAATTAATTATTGACAAATTATATTGACAACTAAAGTCGTGGTCTAGAATAACAGCATTGGTAGTTGTCGTAAAACGCGACAGATGGAAACTAACCAGATGAGCAGCAGAAACAAAAGAAAATACTGTAATTGACAACTCGCCTGACAAGCGTGGCAACTATAGCAAATATCCTATGCCTATGGGAAGCCTATGTTCAGAATGGACTGTTGTAAAAAACATAAGTCAATGAAAAACTCATTGGCTGTTTTTTTTGGTTTTCTCTTAACTCTCTCAGAAATAAGAAGAATTACCAACAGTGGACATATATAAGCTGCTACTTTACCATAGAAATTCCACATGTTTTCAGGGTATCCTTGCTGTAGAACTGAAACGTAGCATACAAAACTCCAAATCCGCTGCAGGAGAAATCGGACAGATGAAAAATGAGATACACAAAATGGAGGTATGTGACTTATTTTTCTGATGCTTATAATGTACTCTTGTATTTTGACACAGAATTAAAGATAATTCACAGAAAAAAAGGATAACTGTAAGACATTTCATCTTAGTCGGCAGGGTAACAACACGTTTGCAGCATTCTTGTTTTAAGTTAAATACACGTGTCCATGGACTGTAGTGGCCACTTACAACTGAATTAAGTTCGTTTGCCATTTCAATTTTACCACTGGTTACATAATATGTGTAACTTTTTGTTACCTACTGAAGGGGCCCGGTTGCGTTACGAACAGAAATCCCGGCACCCCTCGTATATCTCGCGAAGTTATAGAATGGGAATGTTAACGGCGTGCCTCTATTTACCTCTCGCTTGCATACTGTGTCTATACTTAAACCCGCCGGTAACGGCATCAAAAAAAAACTTATGAATGTGCAAAACTGATAGGAACCGTTCTAAGTTGTTTTTAGTATTCTTTTTTTTAATAGTCTGTATAATTACATAACTTAATTTGTTTTGTAAATTGATTATTAAAATATTGCGTTAACAATTTCATTTTATTGCAAAATTGTGTATGCCAACAGTACAAGCTCGATGAGCCGCCATTTCCAATCCCATTCTTTATCCGCACGGGTAATTTTTTTTAAATTTATTCTTATAAATAGTGTACATTATTTACTTTGTAAATTTTGCGAAACTGTAAGCCACTCTCTGGTACTTATAAATACTTAAATTAACACGAATAATTTTGGAAAACATTATGGACACTATGGACACAACGACAGATAATGTTTCCTCAAGATGGATTTGAGCTGCAACTTAGTTACGCTTTCGTCATATATACCCGAGACCTCATTACACAAAGTTGGAATTCCATTGCCTTGTACGCCGTCCAAAGTAATTTTCAGCCCTATGTATGAGATATTTCCTCCTTTGTGTAATTTGGCGCTTCGGCATTAAATATGTCTTAGGTTTCTTAAATGTTACCATACCATGTTGTTCTAATATGATGATGGATTTTACTTTCATATCTATGGGAATAATTTTGCAAATTTTAAATAACATTTCGTAATTTTTATCTAGAGCATTTTTCGTTTTATAATCAACTAATGTCTTTAAGAATCTTGTCTGTATAGAATTTATTTTGTTAAGATATGTTGGGAATGTAAGTTCATATGCACCTAAGCCATATCCGATCATTGCGTCTGCTAGGGTAGGATTGGTCTATGACGCTAATTGCCCACTGTGGGGTTTTAGCCGTCAGAAGTCTGGTAAAATCTTTTCATTGCTCCTGCAGCGGATTGCATGAGGATTTCTTCACGATAAAGGTGTCCATAGACTGCAGTGGCCGCTTATAATCAGGTAGACCATAAAAGTACCTATTGTAAGGTGCAATCCCGACAATCGTAACAATGAATATTTTCCTTTGACTATACTCTATTTATGTCTGTAATTACTCCACATTTTTCTTTTTTGGACAACAATTTTGGCATGTGGATTGGAAATTCACTACCAGATGACTATCTACGTAGCTTTAAACGCGTGTTAATATAATAGGTACGCCGCGATCAACTCCGTCGCACCGGCGAGAAGTTAGCGGAAGATCTAGCACTGTACGTGACGAGACGGGAGACCGCCGTGGACAAGACTCGTGCAGCCGCCGCTGTGGAAAAGGCACACGGGGGCTCCACACTAACCTCGCAGTCCACTTTCCACCACAAGCTGCGACTAGCACGGGCCGACGTCACCCGTCTCAACAAGGTGAGTATACCGTTACCGTTACGGCCTGCCAAAAGTCCACTGCTAATACGCCTCCACCATAGATTGCATCATAGGAGGATATTTGCCATAGTTTCACACCTGGCAACCGCAGTTTTTATTTTTATTTTTGCAGTTGTGATATGAGAGATTCTGTCAATCATCTGATTTGTTTCCCTCTGTCGCCTTCTATGATATACATGTTACGATATGGGGCAGTGAATATTTTTACACCGCCACTACACAGTCAAGGTAGGTATAGCTTAGACGCAAATGTGATGCGCCTTAAAAATGCACGAGGCGCCGAAGTCATGCGCTTAATAATACGAGGGCGACACTGAAAGTTAATAGAACGAGCCACTTGTAAACGATATAATAAAAAAATAACTTCAAATTTTGAAAATGGAGCTCTTTTCCAATATTATTGTGTATGTATTTTATTAATTTGTAATTTGTTTACGATTTGGCGGCAATTTGAAAATCGTCTGTGTCACGTCAGCATGAATTTAACGCGAGAAAATTTTCGTACAATGATTTTTGATGTCATTTAAGTCAACAAGAAGGTTATGATAGAATTCGATTGGCCTTTCACGATGAATCCCCATCATCTCGGTCCACTGTTTACGCCTGATTAGTTAGTAATAATTTAGACGTGGTCGTACTAATCCCACCGATGATTTGCGTGAGGGACGGCCTTCTATGGCGACGACGGAAGATAACATCAGTGTTGTGCGGCATATGATAGAAACTGACAAAAGAGTGACTTATCAGCAGATTCGGACAAGCTTAGGCGTCGGTATGAGTCAAGTGCAGAAAATCCTCCATGAACATTTAGCGGTCAGAAAGCTTTATGCCCGGCGAATACCTCATAATTTGACAGAGGCCCAAACATTCCGTCGTGTTGATTGGTGTCGTGAAAGGGTTCAAAGATTTAACGGAGGTGACTCAAATGCTGTTTTCGCGAATACTTACGGGTGACGAAAGCTGGACCTATTGTTATGATCCTGAAACTAACAGACGGTCTGCTGTCTGGGTTTTTCCTTCAGAGGAGTTGCCAACTAAAGTGAAGAGAGATCGAAACGTGAGAAAAAAGATGGTGGCCTCGTTCTTCGGAAGGACAGGTCATTAGGCAGCAATTGTTTTATAGGATCGAAAAACAGTTACTGCGGAGTGGTACACTAACAATTGTTTGCCGCTTGTCTTGGAAAACGTTCGGAAGAAACGACCTCGCAATAGGCAGTGACGAAGCCTACATAGAAGCCGAAAAGCCGGGCTTGACCTATCAAACTGCTCAATCAATAATATCAACTAATGATATAACTTATAAACTGTTTTATACTATTGTTGCGCGCCTAAGTAAGTTGACGTCTGGCACTAGCGCCATTTAGTGACGGGTAACAGAGCGAGGAGAACTTTCCAGAAAATGACATGACTAATCTTTTAACCAACAGAGCCATCTAGTATCGAATTGAAGAACTAAGCCTTCTAGAAGCCTCACACTCGAACTTTCTGCGTCTGGTCGATCGTATCTACGGGAATATTCTGGATGTTTCGGCGTAAAAGTGTATTTAAACCCGATGCATGCCGCGATCGAGGCAGTATTGAATTTGCCGAGACAAGCGAAGCTTCGGAGCGAAATAAAGTGAATCAGTGTGGTTAATTATTAGTGTTTTAATTTTAATTAGTGTAAAGTGAATTAAAGTGTAAATTTTGGTAATTCAATCCGCAGATTTTATTGTCACGAACCTCAAGCTCGTAACAATTGGTGTCAGAAGTGGGATAAAATCATGCCGATTTTACTTAAGGAGGAAACGGAGGGTGTCCGTACCCGAAGTCAACGCCAGCAGGAGACAGACCAAAGAAGATTTGGTGGTGCAACGCCGCAGACGTCGGAGGGACAGCCGCCGTCTGCAGGCCCGTCAGTAGCTTCTACATCTGCAGCACCTGACTTAGGTGCTCTGATGGTGATGCTGCAGGAGCAGGCTCGCCGACAGGAGGAACAGGCCCGTCAGTTGAAAGAGCAGCCGCAGAGCGGACAAGAGGAACAGGTCCGTCGTTTGGAAGAGCAGCTGCGGGGCGGACAGGATGAACAGGCCTGCCGACGGGAGGAAAAGGTCCGCCGACAGGAGGAACAGGTCCGTCGGTTCGAAGAGCAGCTGCGGGGCGGACAGGATGAACAGGCCCACCAACAAGAGGAACAGGCCCGCCGACAAGAAAAACAGGCCCGTCGGTTGGAAGAGCAGATGCTCCTCATGAAGGACCTTCACGCTACCTTCGGAAAAGAGATACGAGAGGTGAAGGATAAGGTTGCTCAACATGACAACCGCCTGTCCAGAAGCTGAAACCCGAATCGACCAAGTAAACAATCGGGTTGACAACGTAATGGCTGACATGAAGAAATCACTGGACGAACTCAAACTTGGAGATGGAACTACAGCTCCCGTAGTAGCTACAACACCTTCGCTACGTGGGTTCAAGGTGCCACCGTTCGACGGGACTTCTTTCTGGTCAGCCTACAAAATCCAGTTCGAGGCTGTTATGAAGGCGAACGGTTGGAATAAAAGTCTCTCCTTGAGGAATTGGAGGCAAGATATTATGACGCTCACCTGGAACACGTCTTTCGTGCGCAGCTTAAAGATCGCGTGCAGCGCATCAACGAAAACCTGCAGCAGTGGGCTCTAGAGGTGGAGAAGCTGGTGCGAAAAGCATACCGGTCTGTACCTGCGCTCATTGATGGGAACCTGGTGCAGTCCGCGACCTTGAAGGCACCACGAGACGCTTAAGGACGCCTTGGTCCATGCACTGGAGGTGGAAGCCGTGCGGCAGGATCATCGTTCCCATCGTATCAGGGAGGTTGCAGCAGCTACAGTTCCCGACCACAATAAAAATTACAGCCCAAGGTGCTACGGCTGTGGGGAAAGGGGCCATCTTCGATCCAGCTGCCCTAAGCGATCTGTAAAAAGGGAAGGTGATCGATCTCGAGAGGATTGTCCAGCTAACAGCACCACCCAACAGCAAGAATACGACTTTGTGATTGAACACCGTGGCGGGAAATCGCATGGCAACGCAGATGCATTATCAAGGAGACCTTGTCCTGAAGATTGCAAACATTGTAACTAGGCAAGAGAGTAAGGAAGTGGTATCCGTGAGGATGCTCAGGACAGACAACCTCAGCAACGAGTGGAAGGACAGCTTACAACATGCACAGCAGGAAGATCCGGACATCAAACCGATTCTGGAACGGATGAAGGCCAGTGTTCCCAAGCCCAAGTGGAGCGACGCTTGCTGCTTCAGGATGGTGTTCTGTGCCGTAAATGGGAAAATGTTCGGGAGACAGCTGTCATTTGCAAATTGTTGTCCCTAAAGCTAAAGTACCGGATGTTCTAAAGCTGTACCATAATGATTGTTCAGGAGGCCATCTGGGAGTTAAACGAAATCTACTAAAGATCCGAGAACGGTTTTACTGGGTCCACTGTCAACACGATGTCGAGGACTGGTGTCGCAAATGTACAAGTTGTGCGGCTGTAAAGAGACCTCAGACTCGTAGTAGAGGTTCATTGAAGTTATACAACGTTGGTGCACCATGGGAGAGAATAGCCATTGACGTGGCGGGGCCGTTTCCGGAGAGTTAAAGCGATAACAAGTATTTCATGGTTGTGATGGATTACTTCACTAAGTGGCCAGAAGTCTTCGCCATTCCAAATCAGGAAGCTTCAACAGTTGCGGATAAACTAGTTCATGAAGTCTTCTGTCGTTTTGGAGTACCTTTAGAGATTCACAGCGATCAAGGAAGGAATTTTGAGTCTCAAATATTTGAGAACTCGGCACGTTTCTTGGAATATTCCAGGAAACTTGCCGAGTTGTGGGTACTCATAAAACAAGAACGACTTCTTATCACCCGCAATCTGATGGAATGGTAGAACGATTTAATCAGACATTGGAGAGGTGCCTAGCAAAAGTTATAGACAATCGGCAACGAGATTGGGAGAAGCACATACAACTGTTTTTGTTGTCATATCGAAGCGCTGTTCACGAAAGTACAGCAGTGACACCAGCTTTCGCAAACTTTGGAAGAGAATTACGGCTGCCTGCAGACCTGATCACCGCGATACCACCTGATGCCCCACGCAGTATAACCGATTATGCAAATGACTTGCGGAACAAATGAATGATATTTATGAGCACGTCAGACAATCGGGCCAGCAAATGTCCGAAAAGATGAAAACCCGGTATGACCGCAAAATGAACAACAAAGGGTTCGACGAAGGTTCACGAGTATGGTTGCACAATCCAGTCCACAGCAAAGGGAAATCTCCTAAGCTTCAAGCTAAATGGGACGGCCCGTACCGGATTGTGACCAGGATCAACGATGTAACCTACCAGATACAGAAGGGCGCAAGAGGGACTCCTAAGATCGTCCATGTAGATCGCCTGGCGCGTTATTATGGGGCCGATAATGCTCGGGACGAGCATGTCTTAGGAGGGGGCGGTGTAGAGCGTTGAGTTGACGTCTGGCATTAGCGCCATCTAGTGTATGTAGCTTTCCAGAAAATAACATGACTAATCTTTTAACCAACAGCGCCATCTAGTATCGAATTGAAGAACTAAGCTGGTCGGTCGGCGTCCGTATCTACGGGAATATTCTGGATGTTTCGGCGTAAAAGTGTATTTAAACCCGCTACATGCCGCGATCGGGGCAGTATTGAATTTGGCGAGACAAGCGAAGCTTCGGAGGGAAATAAAGTGAATCAGTGTGGTTAATTATTAGTGTATTTTAAGTTTTAATTAGTGTAAAGTGAATTAGTGTAAATTTTGGTAATTCAATCTGCAGTTTTTATTGTCACGAACCTCAAGCTCGTAATACTATTTTAAATTTCCCGCGCGCTGCTCTGTTCTACACAGGTCATGACCTCTTAGCCTTATCGATACTGCTGTCATAAAAAAGAAGTTGAGCTATTAGTCGTCTCTCTCGCACGCATAGGCTTTTTACCGGGCTTTCGAGAAGACCGATCGACCCTTTCTAACCTATGGCAAAATGTTCTATAATGAAATATAAATACGAAAAAAACTGAATAGTGGAGACAGATCAAGATTGGTGTATTTTTATAAAACTGCTAAAAACAACAAAACCATATCTCGGGCTTGCCATAGTTTGGTGCTCTAGCTTCGCCACTGGCAGTAGGATCCTCCTTCACCACGACAACGCCTCGTCGCACAAAGCAAAGTAAACAATTGACTTCTTGGCGATGTCAGACGTAGAATTACTGGGTTACCCGCCCTATAGCCCCGACCTCGCACCTTGCGATTTTTATTTATTTCCGAAAATAAAAGAAAAACTTCGAGGAAAACGTTTTATGGACGCCGATGAAACAGCAGCCCTTAAGTACGAGTGGGCAAACTTTTTTTTTCAGTGGTTCCATCGGATGCAGCGATGTATTAATGTAAATGGACACTATTTTGAAAAGATATAATAAAACTAATAACTTGCTAGTTTGTTCAGTTTTTGATTTCCTAAGAACTTTCAATGTCACGTGTACTTTGCCATCTTGTTTCCTTTTTTACCATTTTGCCTTATTATAAATTACAACCTATATACGTCCCACTGTTGAGCGCAGGCCTCCTCTCACTTTTGGGAGGGTTTTAGGGCAATAAAATGTTCGCCACGCTGCCTTTCTCTCTTCTTTCCTTTCATATGTCTTTGAAATACTTTTTTCTTATTTACCAGATATGCATATTTCCTCACGATGTTTTTCTTCACCGCCAAGCACGTGGTAAATCAGCACTTAAAATTGCAATTAACAATTTCATTGGTGCCAACGGGTATCGAACCCGGGCTACTCGCGTACTGTGAAATTTACAGCTAGCGCTTAGTCCCTGAGCCACCACGGCTCTCATTATTACCGGTTCATTTTAAATGTTGTGTGAACCTGAAGCAGGTTGTACGTGTTTTTCTTTTATAAAATAAGGGTGACAAATGAGCACACAGTCCACTTGATGGTAAGTGGATGTAGGTAAAAAAATAGGTATTCACATACGAGCATAGTAATAATAATTTATGTCATGTTAATATAATAGCCCACTCTCAGTCTCACTCACTGCGCCGGTGAGCTGTCAATTTATTTTTCTTCATTTTAAATTATTTCTTTTGATTTTTACTAAATAATATCTACTTAATAATGGTAAGAAATTAGTTTAGAGCGGCAAAAGCGGCAGCTCAGGGGTTCGCTCGTCGTAGACAGTTCACGACCACGGATTACGTGGTCGATCCTAGGGATGCCCGATTTTTCGTTTTGAATTGATCATCTGGATCTGTTTCTGTTTCTGTGCATTGAATCGATTTTATTCGATCTCGGAAATCGTATTGTAATTTTATAAACATAAAGAAAAGCACAGTATGCATGCATAATTATTTATTTTAACAATGCATATTACGGTACCTAGCGAGTTTACCAAATTATTATTTTTGAAAAGTTTAAAACGGCTTTTTCATAAAAATTCCAGCTACATTTACACTCTTCAAAAATAATAATTTTGACAGCCGCACTGGACCCAGCCTATTACGGCTATCTGTTAATATATTTCCTTTCAGAAGAGACCGACGTTGCAACAATTGTCAGATACTTCAATGCACACGAGCATGATTTCGGTAATTGCTGTAGTAGAACTTTCTTCACTTTTGCTTAGCTTAGAATAAGTGCTTCTGTGATGACGTCTGAGATGATTTTTTAAATTGGTAGTATTTCTACTAGTTTTAATCATATGTTTACACATTTTAAATTGTCCACTCATGTCACGTTTAATTAAAAAACCCAAACGGTTAATTTGGTTCGCGGAGCCATATTAAAAAGTATTTTAAAATAATAGTTTACACTCACAGAGCAGCTCAACTTTTCTTATCGCAATAATACATGCGTGAAAAAGCAAGAGTGAAAGCTGATGTTCTATGATCTGTGACCAACATAGTAAACTAAATAAAATATTATCATACCTATTTTCAAATTTCATACATTACCGCTTTTGATGTAACTCGAAGCTACTCTCTTTCAATGTGTAGGTAGGTAATTTTAATTTGTTTTAGTTATTCTGTTCCCTCCCCGGCAATACGATAATTATGCAGTGATCGGTTGGTAAGTTAATACGTTACGGTTAGATTGATGTTTAGGTTTTAGTTGATACGGTTTTTTCATACGATCTTACATGCATACGATTCGATCTGGGTGAATTCCATTCCCTCCCTCCCAATTCATTCCCTTGAATCGATTCAAAAATTGGTAGATCGTATAGCCGTGAATCAGATAATCGATTCAGATCGGGCATAGTCGATGCCCGCCGGCATCAATGAAATTTTAATTACAACTTTAAGTGTTCATTTACCACGAGCTCGGCGGTGAAGATAAACGAAGTGAAGAAATCTCCATGCCTAAAGAATAAAATATTTTCGGATCATGAAGTCCGCTAACAGGCAATGGTGCACCGCGGCAGACTAATATCTTTTAGAATCTAGAAAAGGCCCGTGCATTACAGCGGGATGTAGTATACATAGCCTGGAAATTGTAATTTCACAGGAGTTGCAAGAGGCTAAATCGCACATGGAGTATTTGGAGAATGAGCAAGCACGTCTAGAGCGCGAGATGGCGGACACGTCGGCATTGAACGCGCAATTAGAAGAGCATGTTGCAACGCTGTTGCAAGAATGTCGTGATACAGAGCGGCAGAAACAATGGGTGAGTATTTTTATTACTTTAAAGTAACAGTCCAGCTGATAGTACTCGTAAGTATGACTGCGACAGCCCTAAGAACTAAGTTGCAAATGCCTGAGTGGAAATTTCGTCACAATATTTTGCGACCATTTCCATAAACCACTCTTTATGCCATCAAAGGAATGAATGAGATGAAGGTATTTAATGGAAATGCTTATGCCACCACCACACAGTGAAGGCCCTAGAGTCATAACCATATATTATTCGTAAGACTAAATAAATATCTCGATCTTTCCAGCTCCTCGAAAGAGTAGTTAGAAGTCAGCGTTACGGCAGCGAATTGGCCACAGCCGTGAAACGACAAACACTGCGCGTAAAGAAATCTAAGTCTGCTGTTACTGCAGAGTACACCCAGACTCGTCTACTCAACGACAGCCTCAACCAAGTCGTGAATGCACTGAGCATAGAATATCCAAGCCTCAGGGATAAATTGGAAGCGATCAGCAACACCCTGAACATTCATTCGCCGAGCCAATCTCCGAGGCTTTCTTTGGACGAATGCGTGTGTCCTGAAGTAATTGAGGGTCAAGAAAACATTGCTGAGAAGCCCCTAGACACTTGTCCCTGTCCTGAGTGATATAGTTATCACACAATCTCAATAAAGTATCAACATTAGTATGTTATACGTTTATTTTTTTACAACTATAACTTAATTATATAATAACATTTGTAATTTATAATATAAGCATTTGGCTCAAAAAATTCTGTCATAATTCTCCGTGATTTATTGCAATTATGAGTCGTCAAATAAAAAAACTTAAAAATGACTGAGAATCATCTATTTTACTCCCTCATATCCTTTGATGAAAATCAGAAGGTTGATGGATGCTGGTGGCTCAAGACCATGTCTTGTGATAAAGAAAAAGTCCTTCAGATATCTAATATATAGGTACCCGAAAGCAATACCATCGTACACTGGTGTTGTTACATGAGTCTATGCTGTACAAGAAATTAAATAGTAATTTTGGCAGGTGTATGGGTATGTATGTAGATATTTTCATTAAATTAAACACAGAAATAACAACGTATATTCTTTAATTTACTAAGAAACAAATGTGTAATACATCCTTTTAAATAATCTCTTATAATAATTTATGTTAATTAATGCACATTTAAGGAAAAAAATCTTTAAAAATTCTAAACTCGTCACGAATTCTTGAAAAGGATTATACGTATCAGTAAATGAAAGTAAGACTGTTAAAAAAAGTAAAGGTAATAATAGTATATAATACAAAAAAAATAATTTTTCAGTCTTAATTAGCAGTACACTACTTTACTTTTCTTTATAAACAAAACCAGCATTTCAAAACACAACAGTCTTAGGGCAAAAGGGCAATCAATTATAGTGTTTCTTACACGTACGAGGTACATTTAAATTACCAGGTTATGATTTACAATGCTCAGAACTTGCCTCTAGACAGATATCTGATCCATCTTGAGGCTGAACGCGCTTCGGCCTTAAGCTGCGCAGGATATTCGAAATTCCGTATCACTATCCGTTGCATCTTTATTTCACATGCACAGCCCGAACAGACATTTTTATTCAATAAAAATGGTAAACTGACAGAAATACAATGGCAAACACAAACAAATGCAATGACAAAAATTTGCATCTGGTTTCCATCTGTAGCTTATACAATATATATATACATGATATAAATATGTTTACATAATCATTTCCAAATAATAAATTATCCCACAAAAAGTTAAATAAAATTTAATTAAAAAGGAGCATTACATGCAGCACAGATACCGTCGCAGAAGACGGTGTTCCCAGATTCTAAAATTGTATTTTCAGCAAATTATGGGAGAAAACCATGTACTTAACAGATATAAGAAAAATAAGAGGATAAGCAGTAAATTACATACATTTTTTTTGTTGTATAAAAGTCATGTAAACAGAAACCTTGTTAACAAAAATATATCCGTCTCATTCTCACAAGTCATAATTTTCAAAAGTAAAAATATTAGACTTAAATTTTCTGTTGACAGTTTTCATAATGTCACCAAGCTTCACATGAAGCATGGCCGCCGTCTTAGGGTGACGTCAATTTGTGGTAGTTCGTATGTCATCTAAGCGTAAGTAATTTTCAGTGTTACAGTGAATTTGACTACTTTGCTTTATTTTTGTTGATTTGTAAAGGATAATTGAGCAAAAACAACATGACAAAGTGCGTCATCAATGGGTGTAATTCAAATTCTCGTAAACATAAAAGATTGTAATTTTTCAAGTTAGTTGTAATTTTTTTCCATAATAATCGTTTATATTTTTCGTGTGAATTGCGTTTCGTGCTCATATTGTGAGTTCTAGGTCTGTCTGTGTTTTCCGTTATTATCTAGGTTTTCCAATGACTATTATCATGTAAAATTAAACAAGTAAACATTTTGTATATTTACATTTATACCATAGATGTAAGTCTAAGAAAATAGTCTTATATCTATAAATTATATATAGTGTTCACCTTACGTGCCGTTGTGTTGAAAAATTATAAATATAAAGTTTAACAAGAATATTGATATCGTCCTATGATCAAATAACGTTTTAGATATCTAAACTGTATATTTAAGCAAACGATCGATTGAGAGCTTTTCATTTAAGGTATGAACTTGAAAATAGTGTTAATCAACTATTGTCTATAATAGTTTTTTTCATCAAAAGATTTGCTGAGGTTAAGATTATTTCATTTGTTTCAAAAGGCCTTCCAAAATTGTGGATTCATAATAAAGGCCAGAAAAACGTATAACTGCAGTAGTAATAAAAATACGCTACTTGCATTTTGATATAAAAAGTAGGTATATAAAAAGTAGGTATATAAAGTAGGTATATTTTCCGTTAACAAGTTTCACGTCGGGGTCACCAATTAATGTGGGGTGTGGTCGATATGTGTACTCCGTAAAGTGGTTTGATATTACTCGCAACCACCTAACCCACACTAAGTATTCTTACGAGTATATTACTAACTAACGAATACTAATGAAGGATAGGAATAAGAATTAACTGATTCGAATGTTATTACGACGTAACAACTTTAATTACAAATAAATTTACAAGGTGAAATCAACTACGAGTACAGGGCAAGTTAATTGAGATAAGTAGTGCGCGCGCGTCCTGTTGCTATGCCGGTTGCAGGCGGAATGAACGTTGCGCACCAGCACCAGTCTCGCGCTCTGACGAAGGCGCGGAGCCTTATCTTATCGACGTCGCCCTATTGTTCTCTGGTAGTGGCGTGATATGAGTGTGGCTACACCTACACAAATCCGCTACGCGCATGAGTAATCCTCATCGGATTTGTGTAGTTCCAAGGGAAGCGAGTAAGGGCGCGTTCCCACCGTGTCGTGACGACAGATAATCGTGTAGTTTTAAGTGTCGTGCTTTTGCAGTGACGACACTTTGTCGTGACAGTGGGAACGGCAAGCACGACAGTCGTAAAACGATAAAAAATCGTGGACGACAACTCATGTTCTATTCGGTAGACGAACACGTGTTTTCCCTTCCCTCTCGCACCCGCGCGCCCCTCGCGTCTGTGCTCGGTTTGCTTTGTGCGTGTTAGAACTTGTCAGACTCCTGCGCATGGTGGACGTATAACAATGGCTAATAATATAACACTTTGGGACAAAACTTTAGACATTTATAAAGACAAAGGTTTGAAATTAGCCACGTGGAGAGAAATTTGTTGCGTTTTTGAACCTAATTTTGACAAGTTGGAGGAAAAGGAAAGAAAAGATTTCGGTAAGTTTCTGAAACTTTTTATTTATTATGATACATGTGCTGTAATGTTTTGCCAAGGTACGGAGCCTATTTCAGATACAAAATAGTCGGAAAATTGTAAGCGCACTGCGTTTCCACCACCTTCGTTTGAACGCAGCTGTGTTGCAGGCATGTTTACTAGGGGCATAACGGTTGGGGTATTCTCCAAGTATATAGCGTCTTTTTTTATTAAAAAATTATGTAATACCGTACAAGCCTTTACAACTTCAATAGCTGTTTCTGCACATACATCCAATGGTCTATGCAAGATCCTCCATTTATTGGATAAGATACCAAAAGTGCATTCAACATATCTTCTCGCGCGGCTTAGACGGTAATTAAATATCTTTTTCTTATTGTCTAAATGAGTACCGCCATAAGGTCGCAATAAATTTTGTGACAATGTAAAGGCTTCGTCTCCAACAAATACATATGGTATTTCTTCTTGCATATTTTCGTGTAATGGCGTGGGTCTTGATATATTTAAAGTACCATCATTTAGTTTCTTCCAAAAATTGGATTGTTTTAGGATAGATGAATCACACTCTTTTCCGTATGAACCAATACTAACGTAAATGAAACGGTATTCTGAATCAACAATTGCAAATAAAATAAAAGAAAAATAATCCTTATAGTTAAAAAACATAGAACCACTATTTATTGGCTTTGTAATCCTTATGTGCTTGCCGTCCAGCGCACCGAGGCAATGAGGAAAATTTGCTTTCGTTTTAAAAGCTTCAGCGATCGCTTTCCATTCTTCTTCGGTATTGGGCAACTTTAAATATTCTGCACTTAATACGCTCCAAATAACAGAACACGTTTCTTTGATTATTTTGCTGATGGTTGACATTCCCACTCTAAAATTATAATGCAGTTGTTTAAACGAACATCCCGACGCCAAATATCTGTAAATAAATACAACAGCTATTATAATACGCTTATATTCGAGGACCAATGCCCTAACATTATAATTATGTATAAACATATAATCAGTCTAATACGTAGTCCCTTACTTGTTCACGGAAACATCCGGGGATACTAGTGGATAAACTCGATCTTAGTATAGTTTTTAAACTCTGAAAAACGTGCAGATGTTTGCGTGAACAATAATTTGACTACGTATTAGAATGATTATATGTTAATACATATAATGTTAAATCTATACACAAACAAATTTTAATTTTAAGTCTATTTTACTTTTACAGCTACACAGATATCTACAAAGTGGACACATATTCGAGATGCATTTATGAGATCCCTGAAAAATGAAAAAGAAAAAAAGCGATCTGGTGCAGGCGCAAAAACTACTAGGCCGTATGTTTATAAGAATCAGCTGTCTTTTTTATTAAAAGTTACTGAGCCCCGTATGACCTCTGATTCATCTAATGAGCCTAATAATTCTATCTCTGATACATTAAGTGATGCAGCACCTTCTACTCAAAAGAAAACTAAGACTGACACATTAGATGATAAAATGTCACAATTTCTAGATTATAAATTAAATAATCAAGAACACCCACATGTGTCCTTTATTAAAGGAATTTTACCATCTTTGGCATCATTCGACAATGATGACAATTTTGAATTCCAAACGGGTATTATGCAACTGATTGAAAAAATTAAAAAGAAACGCCTTCGTAATAATTTATATGATACTTATGCAAACTATGGTGACTACCAAAACTATTTATCACAACCGACAGGATATTTTACACAAGATCCAGGTGCATCAACTTCGACTAGCAATCAAGTTATGGAACCGGCTGCATCACCAAATTCAGTCTATACTAATTTGTCTGATAGCACACAAGATTCTTTTAATTTTGACAATATATAATTTAAAGATGTCTTTACTTATAAAACGTGTAACTCTAAAATAAATCTCTAAATAAATAAATGTATACATTAATAAAGAATTTTCATTTTATTTACTTACCTTAAAGTTATCACTAGTCTTTCTTCGGCACTTATATAATTTCTGAAATGTGTGTTTTCAGACAAGGTGGAGACAGTCATTCTTAAATACTCATAAAACTTTCCATCATCACTTTTTAATTCTTCTATATAACTCTGACATAATCCTAATGGAATTCTTTTCATTAACATTGGATGTACCCAGTACCTTCTTTTCATTTCTTGCTTCATTTTCCTTCTTTTCAAAAAGTAATACATTATTAAAATTTCATCTTCGTCCATTGAACTCAGGAGAGTAAACGCACTAGTAATCACCAAGCGAACGCAGAGGCGACTAGATTTGTAGCTAGCTGATGATGCGAGCGATCTGAGCGATCCAATGGGAACAGCTAGATACGACAGTCGCTAAACGATAAAAATGTTGACGACAAACAATCGTTATAATGGGAACAGGTAGAGACGACAGTCGTCGAACGATAAATTAGTCGTTACGACATAGTGGGAACGCGCCCTTACGCCACAATTTGAACATAACGTGTGAAGCCATAGTCCGTTGATTAATGTTTCATGCCTGGTAATTATTGAGGGTTGGGTTTGAAAGTAAATCGCCAGAATTTGAGGATTCTGTCACTGTGGGGGTGTCAAGGGGGTTTATCTGAAGCACCCTCGCACGATTGTTTCTGCCGGAGCAGCGTCGAAGTTTATTTTTAATTATTCTTTAAAATATTGGTAAATAACTAAACGTGAAATGGAACGTACACTTAACTAAATTCTAACGTTTTTGACGTTGCATCTGTCAAAGTCATTTCAAAATGCGTAAAATGAATCGCTAGGTCGGCCATTTTGTGAGCAGTGACTTTACGTAATTCCGTTGCTTCCGAGTTTACGTGAATGCGCTCCTTAACGTTTTTATCTGCCTCCTCCTGTTTTTCGACGACTTCGCTACACCACTAGACACCGTTTGCTTGCTATTTTTCGACGACTTGGCTACCCCTTTGGACATTAGGATTGCATCTCTGGACGACTTTGGCTTACTCACTAGACACCGACAAGCAAGCTATGTCGACAACCGACGAGATTCGGAATTTGGGTCGTTTACGAGCTTAGGTTTGGGTGGAGCTGTGACTGCGACTGAATTGACAGTTCCTGATCACCATTTATTCGTGGATGACGGGCCGTTTGTTGATCGACGTTTAAATTAGGACGAAGTGATTAAAATGTGTATTTATGAAAAATATTCAAACACATATTGAACGGCCGAACAATATACATAACAAGCCATTCAGCAATTTTACTAGCTATTTATTTACTATAATGCTTTTATTTTTGTTATGTTATAGGATTAAATCATAGTAATAATAGTAACATTGGGACCCATGATCAGTGTTGTTTTTGATGAAGCGAATGGATTGGTGTACTCTCAAAAAGTATGCCGCACGCACCGTACACCCATGATACTGGCAAAATTGGCTAACAAATCGTTTGGTGCTTGAATTTGCACGAAAAGCCAATGTAAGCTAAAAGGAAAACTATCACGGAAAGCTGAAACATTTTTGAACATGTGCACGTATTTTATATAATATATGCTTATGCTCACAAATGGAGCTACGAAATGACGATGTACAAGGAAGAGAGGGAGCACTGTTAAGGCAGAACCACAATTGTAAATTGGTTCAGCTATTGACGGGAATGCATAGTTATTTACCATTTGGAAAAAATGGAGAAAAGTAGAAAAATTGGAGGCCCAGGAAAAGTTGAGTCAAAATTTGGGAAATGGAAATAGTTCTCCTAAACTTCTAATTACGGTAATTTTAGCAAATTATGTTTGTTGTAGGACGCCATATTGAGGGCCATTGTGTCCTTGGAAAGATTGAGGATGGGTCTGAGGATCTGCGATTAGAGGTGTGCTCTGACAAAATGATTCCGTTGAGGTTTTGGTGCCGTTAATTAAAAAAAACATATAGAGATAGGCACCACAGTTCATACAAATTTTTGGAGAGCATATGACTAGAGGAACATGGGTACACACACAAAAAAGTGAAGCACCTTGACAATCCATCCGTGGCTCCAGACGGGACACATACACAAAGAATTGAGTCACAAAGGAGAGCCGTGAAACCTTTAAAAAAAGACAATTATAATCAACCAGAGAATTTTGCTGATGCCATAGTCGAGTATTTGTATCGGCGGAACAATGCTAAATTTCGCAAAGATCCTCTTTTAAAAATGGTGGCAGCTATAAATTATGTTTATAAATAAGATTTAGTACTTTGGTGTTTTATTGAGTGCAAGAGTGAGCGAAGCAAGCTCGGGACTTGGGGCATCCCGCTCGGACACCTTTGATTAGAAGGGGGTTATTTTTTTACAAACCATTCAGAACGGGGCTCCGTCGACAGGGCTTTTCTCGACTGCGCCACGTTGAGTGGGTGGGGCTTCCGTCCCCCAATTCTCTCCCCGCATATAAATCAGGTTAATATTGTCAAAAACATTACGAAACATAATCTCAAAATAAGATTTGATGAGGTTAAGATTATTTCATTTGTAATTAAGGATACTTAATATTTATTTTAGGTTCCCGAAGAAAAAAAGGCCTTCAAAAATGTGGATTGATAATATAGGCTGGGAAAACATATAACCTGCAGTAATATGAAAAATATGCTCCTTGCATTTTGAAAAAGAATGTATAAACGGAACGTTACATCCAGTAGTTCGGCTTAAGAATGATATGGTTTTCACTCTTTTCCCAGTAAATAAAGTAGGTATATTTTCTGTTAACCATTTCGCGGGCATTGGCAAAATATTTGCCACGGTGATTTTTTAGACTTACCGCCAAGAATCTAATGTGTATTGACATAATGATATTTGGCACAGCTATCGCCATCTTTGAGAAAAGTATAACAATAATTTGTAGTTCATTAACAAAATTTGACGCTTTTGTAAGACGTGGTGAAAAGTAAGGTTGGTTTTAAGGTGCCTTGATAAAAATCAAAAAAATATCAAGAAATTTGCCGCATGAAAAGGTAAGTCTCTTTATAAATTTTTCTTCTTGAAAGTGTAATCTATCGAATTGCAATAATATTTTGTTGTTTTGAACATATACCGCTCATTAACGAAATGAATTGTTTGACCTTGCCATCGCCAACTATCCGTGGCAAAATAGTTGCCAATGTAATTTTATTTTGGATAACTGTTTTTTTTTTCAGATGGCACAACAAAATCGTTAACGGGGAGTAATACTAAAATATTCCGCATTAATCTAATTAGTAAACATACCAGACGAATCTGAGTCAGAAGATGAGCTCGAAAACTATAAATCTGAAGAAGACTTCAACAAACAGTTCCTAATGTAGATTTGCTATTTACTAACAAGCCTGGGTCGAATATGGCCAGCCGAAAAATATGGCCACTCACCACTACATAGAAAACCGCACGACAAACGGAGTCTGCTATGTTCGGGAAACTTCGGTTCCGAGGTTCATGTCTAGACGCGCACCCGCTGCGCCTTCCGCGCGAACGCCAGTAGCGAAAAAGATGAAATAACGACGCTTGTGTTGCTGCCTTAATTTTTTTTTTGCGAGTTTTGCTATATATTTCAGTGTTATTTGTTTAACTAAGTTTATATCGTCTTATCACGCATTTTAGTAAAGGAGTTTGACATCCAGGTAAGATCTTATTGAATTATTTTACACGTTTTTTACAAGCATGGGATTGAAAGAAACAGTAGCGTGGCTGAAAATATGGCCACTGACTGGCCATATTTCCTATATAGATTTTGATGCACTGATAATTAAGTACTTAAAGGTAATTATCCGCTTATTTTTGCTTCAGGTGATGGGGCGATTCAAATGCAAAGGCATTCGCGGTAATTGGGTGGAAGATGATATGAAGTTCGCTATGTCTGCTGTAAAGAGATGAGATGAGATGAGATATGAGAGTGAACACAGCTGCAAAGAGGTTTAATGTACCAAGGCAGACTTTGAGACGATATTCGGCAGAAAACAAAAACACTAAATCCACCTTGGGTAGAAAACCATTGTTAAATTCGGATCAAGAAAACGATTTGAAATCCCGCATTATCCGACTTTGCAGCGTTGGTTACCCACTAACACAGCGTGTATTACGTTCATGTGTTAAAACGTTCTGTAATGAACATAACATTTTATCCAAAAGTCAAGGAGTTATGATTGGACGAGATTGGTTGAGGGGATTTTTAAGACGTCACCCTTTTTTTTTTTTAACATGGGGAAATGCCTACGCATACCCGCCTCGCGGGGGCAAGGACGGGTTATGTCGGACTCGCACCGACTAAAACCCCATGGTGTTCCACCTTTGTCGCTTATTGGCAGGGCCACGGGAACGCTTTCGCACACATCCGCAGCCCCACCAGCGCCTGCCGCCCCATGGCAGCACCTCCTCGGGAGAGGAATATTCCTCCCCGTTCTCCTTCACAGGTAAGGCGCACCAGAACACATGGGGCGCCTTCCTTCTCGGCCTCCAATTTCATCTGCGCAACGGACGCCCCCGCGTCCAATGCAAGAAGGCCATGGGGCCAGGAAACTTAGAAGCACTTAGAAGTACTAGCCTTCCAGACCCCAGCGGTGGATCTGGTCTATGGCTCCGCCGCCAACCAAGATTCGGCTGCGGAGGGTAGGGAGAGCGGCGCCTCGCAATACCGACAATCCTCTCCCCCCGCAGCCCCACCACCACCGCATCAACGGTGCGGCCCCGTTTGAGTCGCGGAGGATAGGGCGAGTGGCGCATCGCCATACCAACACTCCTCTTCCTCCGCGACTCCTCTCACCGTAGTCCATCAACACACATCCGTAGCGGGCTTCCCAAGCCCACTCGGAGTGGCCACCTCGGGCCGGCCCTCCACCTCGGACCAGCCATTTGGGTTCCTCTTTGTTCACCGCGGGAGACCAAGCCACGGCTACTAAGCCCCCCCGCCACGACAAGGCGGGAACCCGATTGGGGGGGAAGGCGGGAACCCGATCGGGGGGGAAGACGTCACCCTATTATCAGTAAACGTAAAGCCCAAAATTTAAATCCCGCCAGAGCTCAAAAGCTTAGTAAGGCAGTAGTGTCTGATTACTTTGCGAAATTAAAGGATTTAATGAAAAAATATGACTTAATGAAGAAACCAGAACGAATTTATAATATTGATGAAAGAGGTTGTCAATTAAAGTTACACAAAACTCTACAAGTTCTAGCAGAACGCGGTACAAAGAGAGTACACATAGTGGCAGCTGAACATGGAGAATCAGTGACTGTAGTGTATTGTGGTAATGCATAGGGCACGCGATACCACCCATGATTTTATTCATGGGGAAAAGGATGAAAGGAGAATGGCTCGATTCGTTACCTACCGGTGCTGTAGCTCAGATGACTCCCAAGGAAGCATGACCACCGACTCTTTTGTGAATTGGATACATCACTTTTCAAAATTCAAATTACCAGCAAATGTGCTTCTTATATTCGATAGTGCAAAGTGCCATTTGGAGTACTCTATTGTGGAGACAGCTGAAAAATATGAAATCAAGCTTTTCTGCTTGCCCAGTAATACGACCCACGAGCTTCAGCCTATGGATAAAAGCGCATTTAGGTCGTTTGAATATTACTGGGATGAGGAAATACTTAGATACTGGTCTCTGCATGAAGACAGAAAAATCACCAAACAAAGATTTGGAGTCATATTTAGTAAAGTGTGGGATAAAGCTGCAACACCAGCAAACATCAAAGCTGGATTTGAGGCTACAGGGATCTACCCATTCAATCCAGATCGGATCCCAGAGGAAGCATATGCTCCAAGTATTCCTACTTATAACCCCATGCCAATTGTTGATAATAAGGCAGGGACTTAAAACGTTATAAATATCAGAATTTTTAACGTTATGATAACGTTATAATGGTATCGTTACTTCAGCAAGCCTGTCATTTTCGATATTTTAGTATAACGTTTTAAGAGTAACAGAACGAAATTGAGACAGTCAATTTAACGCTATTATAACGATAAATACGCGACGTTGCCAAACCTAATCATTTTCAAAAGCGCGCGAATCTGCGACTAACGAAATGGGTGGGGCCTGTGAGCTCGGTCGGACGGGGAATTTCCCGCACCTCACGCTCTCCAAAAGCGAACTGGCAACGTTGTAAAATGAATGAACATTTGCATATTATAACAAATATCAACCACTTGCGAGTTGCGATTTGCGATTGCGACGTATTAATAATTATATCTGGGTAATTATATTACTTAGATTGATTTATTTTTTAAATTTGGTTCTAACTACACTTAGTAACTATATATATATATATATATATATATATATATATATATATATATATATATATATATATATATATATATATTGGAAATGGGTCGCAAAAGAATTAATAAATGTTATAGATATTTTAGTCTTGACGAAAATAATAAGACTTCGAAATGTTTAGTTGCTGGATGCGAAAAAGTTTTGAAGGTAAGTCAAAGCAGAAGTCGTAGATGGTAGATAGTAATGCGCCTTTTCTTTACCAGTCAGTTTTTATTAGGTTCCTTCATCGATCACTAAATATAAAACTTATTAGTGATCGATGGGTTCCTTAGTAAAATTTGTTCATATTGATGAGTACAACGAATTCTCAAGGCAAATCAAGTTTTTTATCCATAATGTTCATAACATCATGTTTTTAGTTGTTTTACAAACTTATAGAGATTAAAGTACTCCTGGTTCTGACCAAATTTAACAAAGACACAATTTTACGTGGTACTGCAGTTATATAAGTAGGTAGTAGGTATAGTTGTAGCACGAATAAGTCGGGTCGACCGGGGAAAGGCCACGCTCTCACAGAATACCTGCAAAAAAAGTAGCTTAATGCTGCTGTGTTTCGTATGGTGAGTATAGAGAACCGGAGACCAGTTTTACTGGAAACGAGGCATTCTATCTTAGTCCCCACGGGTGACAACGCATCAGAATTTTGATTCATAATCAAGGATAGATTTAGATGTCTACAGGGCTAGGGCCACAGCAACCAATTATCATCAGGTGGACTGTGTGCTCGTTGGTCGATCTATCTTATAAAAAGAATTAAAAGAGGAGAAAACGAGCATGCGGCTCACCTGATGGTTAGCGACTACCGCCGCCCATGAATAACAGCCTGGCCAAATTACCTAAAAAATTACCTACCTGGGTGGATTGAAAAGTACTCGGCCTAACACAGATCCATTCAATTCTAAAAATCAAATCTACCCACATTATTTAGTACAGTTCAGACTAGTTCATTGTGTGAAGTTCGAAACGTGTGCGATAATTAGTTGTGATTTTATAAATTTATTAACAAAGTAATCGGACATAATTTCCGCGAATGGAGCAAATCGAGCAGCGTGCCGTCATTAAGTACCTCCATAAGAAGGGGCTATCATCAAAAGCCATCCATGATGACATGGTCAGTACATTAGGCGATTGTGCTCTGTCATATTCATCCGTCAAAAAATGGATAGCAGAATTTAAGCGTGGTAGAGAGAGTGTGAAAGATGAACCCCGCTCTGGAAGGCCTTCGACGTCAACTACTGACGAAAATATTAAAAAAGTACTTGATTTAATAATGGGAGACCGCAGATTAAAAATTAGAGAGATAGCCGAGATTATAGGCATCTCTTATGAACGAACTCAAAACATCATTGTCAACGAGTTGGGTTTCCACAAGGTGTCTGCGAGGTGGGTTCCGCGACTGCTTTCAGTTGAACAAAAAAGGACGCGATTGACTATTTCACGCGACTGTTTGGAGTTATTTGAAGCCGATGCAGATGATTTTTTGAATCGTTTTGTTACTATGGACGAAACATGGGTTCATTACTGTACACCGGAAACAAAACAGCAATCAAAACAGTGGAGAAGACCTGGTTCACCACCCCCTAAAAAGGCTAAGTCGATTTTGTCGGCAAATAAGGTGATGGCTTCAGTATTCTGGGACTCGAAAGGTGTGATTATGATTGATTATCTTGAAAGGGGTCAGACTATAAACTCTGATTACTACTGCACCTTACTACGTCGTTTACGAGAGGAAATAAAAGAAAAACGTCGAGGAATGCTCAGAAGAAAAGTCCTGTTTCATCAAGATAACGCACGTGTTCACACGTCAGTACAGTCAATGGCTGAAATTCACAACTGTGGCTTTGAACTGTTACCGCATCCGCCGTATTCACCTGATCTGGCACCATCAGACTTCTTTCTGTTCCCTAAACTAAAAAAGCACTTGGGAGGTCAAAGATTTTCGACAAACGACGAGGTCAAAGCAGCTGTAGACGCATATTTTGACTCTAAGGAAGAATCATTTTTTTTCAACGGTCTAAATGCTTGGAAGGGGAGGTGGCAAAAGTGTATTGAACTTGATGGTGATTATGTAGAAAAATAAAAATATAACTAATTTAGTATGTGTTTATTTTCTTGGTTAGGCCGAGTACTTTTCAATCCACCCTCGTATCTATTTGATAAATTATAATGGCAGAACATCGAAACTACTATAATTGTTGCGTGGATGGATGCTTAATGAGCAAACAAAAGGATTCAGATAATATCATTTTTTATGTAAGAATAATGAAACATACATTTATTTAATTTGTTTTTTGCTTGAATAAATACTTATAGCAAAAAATAATTAAGAATTTATTTAAATACAGAAGTAATACCTAAGTACTTTATTTCAAAACTTAGTTCAAATTTACTTCACTATCTAAGTGGCTAACTTACATCATCATTCTCTAGACCATTTCCCTTTATCTGGGGTCGGCGCAGTAAATCTTCTTGTTCCATTCCTCTCTATCAGCCGTCATTTCCATGCTTACTCCTTTCATTCTCATATCACTCTTCACACAATCGATCCATCTTTTATTCGGCCTTCCTCTGCCCGTGTGTCCCTCCACATTCATATTCAACACTCGTTTTGTGACATGACTTTCATCCCTCCGCATCACATGCCCAAACCATGCCAATCTGCTTCCTCTCACCTTTTCTACCACTGGCGCTACTTTCAGGCTTCCTCTTATATACTCATTCCTTATCTTATCCATCCTTGTCACACCACACATCCATCGTAACATTCTCATTTCATTCGCATGCAGTCTATTTTCATCCTTCTTCTTGACGGCCCAGCATTCACTTCCATACATGAGTGGCTAACTTACATGTCTTTTGTAAATAAAATATTTTAAGTTATCACAAAGCACTGAAATTAAAACTTTGTTTATAATATTTTTAACTAATTAGAATACAATTAGGTACATGTGTTTTTAATATGGTGCAATATCACTATATTATTTTTCTGTGTGGATATTGTTACCTGTTCCTATATTCCACTTAATTAAATGTGGAATCAAATCACCATTGAAGATTAGCGTGAAAATGGAGAGGTTAGTTATTCTTATTCATACCTATATTGTAATACAAATTGTTCTTGAATATTGAGTTGTTCTTGAAATTTATTGTATTCACTGCGATTGCGCCTGGCGAATGGCGATGAAGCAGTCATAGATGAAAGCGGGCTAACATTGCAGTTTTTAATATTAAACCGTATACTTAAATAAAAATAAACACAAATAGTTTTAAAGAAATTATAAACTTCCAAATTATCGCTGTCAGAAATCGAACCCGGGAGTTCCCGGATTCCACCACAGCGCTTCAACGCGCCAAATCCCTTTCAATTTGACGACAGAATTTAAAAGAAAGGGAGCGTTAACCGGTATTTTAGAGACGGCAAAAAAACATTAAGTATATTTTAAGTAAAACAATAATTGTAAACTAAATAAATTTTATTAATGTTATACATACCGTATTTTTAAGCCTTTTTGACAGCCCTAAATAAAAACGGAAAAAGAGCCGTGATTGCCGTGACGTAGAAAGATGAAGAGATGCAGAGTAATACGGACACTCGCGCGCAGCGATAAAGGTTTTTTGGGCTTGCGAGCGCAAATTATCTTATTAATAATAATTATGTAGGCCAATGTAGGCTATTAAACGTCGGTAAGCAGTCAATATCAAAAGAGTGAAACGTCTGTACGTAGTAGGTACTATTATTTATTCTGTGCTTACAGTGTGTACCTACAAAATAACAAAATGAATTGAAATGGCACCAAAATACCTTACAATATTTTTATAACTTTAATTCTAAGCATTTTAATTTTTAATAAGTAATTGTAATTTAATTAAGCTATATTATATAAAAACTATTAAATAATAATTTGATAATTAGTGCTGTTATTATTTGAATATTTTTTTTATAAGATTGGGTGACAAACGAGCACACAGTCCACCTGATGGCAAGTAGTTACTGCGGCCCATAGACATCTGCATCTATCCTCGATTACGAATCAAAATGCAGATGCGTTGTCACCCGTGAGGACTAAGATGGAATGCCTCGTTTCCTGTAAAAAGGGTCTCCGGTCTCTACACTCACCATACGAAACACAGCAGCATTAAGCTACTATTTCACGCTGGCATTCTGTGAGAGCGTGGTCCTTCCCCGGTCGAGCCGACCCTTACGTGCTACAACTATACTACTAATATAACTACAGCATGGCTCTACCACGTATAAAAATAAGAATATGTATTTTGTATTTGAATATGACTTAACCATAAAGAAAATTAAATTATTAATTATTTAACTAAGCAATATTATATTTTTATATAGGTAATGCAAACTTTAAAATATTTATTTTTTTATTTTAATTTAGATTACTTAACACTATTTATACCCTATAGAAAAATAAAGTTATAGATAAGAATATTAATCCAAATTACAGTTATTCAGGTTATTATTTCTTATTATCTATAAAAATTTTATAGCATTAGTTTTATAGTAATTATTTTTGTAAAGTTTATTTCCTTAAAGCATTGTCGGCTGGCACCGATTTCGAAAATTCTAATCTTTAGTAAATGAAATCCCGCATTCAGTTATTTTTTACTTTTTTTGAAGTTGGTTTAATTTTTTTTAAATTGCTATTTTATATCGCAATTTTTAGTTTTAGGTTGTAATTATTACATATTAGAAAAACCTTTTTCAGTTTTAGTTACACGTTTTAGTCAATGTCATAAAACTGGTGAACCAATTATGATGAAATCGTTATTATTTCCTAATTTGAAATAAATGTAAGCAAATAATCCTAAAGTTAAAATCAATAAAAAATGATCACGATCACTCACCATACGAAACACAGCAGCGTTTATCTGCTATTATACGCTGGTATTCTGTGAGAGCGTGGTCCTTCCCCGGTCGAGCCGAACAATTCGTGCTAAAAAAATACTACTAATATAGCTCCAGCATGGCTCTCCACAACTTACCCGGTAGAATAAATCAATCGGGTTCATAGTTCATTAGAAATACCTGGTTATTTGGGATCTCCAGAGGTCAAAGATTTTTCGTTTATCCAGTTTTCCAATTAGACAGGTTCAAAATTTAGTTGGCTCATTTGCAGAGGCATCCGCTTATAGAGGTCGCTGTGTACCGTTATTCCATTTACATATAAAAGTAAAAATGAAAATGAAAATTCGTATTTTTGGTGTTATAACTTAAGTGTATGTATTTAATACTAAGTTTATACTAGAAATTCAAATGTTTGTAAACAATCGTGTCGAAACCTGTCCCAACTTGATAAATTTTCTCCCTTATAAAGGAAATTGAGCTCCAGAGTCCTAATTACAGAGATAAATTACATTGAAAAAATCCTAGAAATCAAATCTCATTTAACCTGGTTCGAAAAGTTCCATTAACAGAGGTAATTCGATGAAAAAATGCCGGGACCTCATTGTAGTTCTCAATAATGGAGGTTTCTTACTTATCCAGGTCCCACTTAACCAGGTTTCACTGTACATCATGGACAAACATGCATACAGACATTCATACATACTTAATACATACAAATTTTACACATGTGTTTAAAACCCATATATACTAACATATTATTAGAATATTATGCAATTCCAATAATATTACAAACATACAGGTCGAATTGATATCTTCTTTTTTTGAAGTCGGCTGAAATGTTTAATGGCGACAGTTTATCTTATTAAATACAACTATTAGTTCCATTAAAATTTTAGTCACCCGCATAGTAATTTTCTTTCATATTTGAAATTATTTCTTTACAGACCCTACATGGTGCAAATCTATTAAAGCATTTAAGCAAATACCATGAAAATGAGCACAAGGAAGTATTAATACTGAATAGAGAAAGTGACAGTTTGGCTAAAAACCCAAGATTAAGTACGCAGGATACATTACTTCAGGAGTGTACAAATTTAGTTACTGTTCACGGACGTCCATTGACTTTAATCGATGATCAGGCTTTTCAAAATATTATATCTCTGATACCAAACATTAACTTGGCGATTAACTCTCAAAATGTACGATGTACTCTCAAAGATACTGCTGACGAATTACGTTCAAATGTAGCCAATGAGTTGCGTAATTTACATATAAGCCTCAAAGTGGATGTAGCCTCCTTGTCGTATCGTAGTTTTATGGGAGTCAATGCTCAATATGTTAAGGATGAACAAATTGTTCTTAGAAATCTTGCAGTAATTGAACTGTTTAAACGACATACATCTGAACATTTAAAGGAAAGATTAATTTTCATTTTGCGGCGTTTTAGAATCCACAACAAGCAGGTTTATTGTATAACTACAGATAATGGTGCAAACATACTAAAAATGAGTAGATTATTTGCGGCCGAAGCTATTCATATTGAAAATAATAATCCTGAAGAAGGCGATCGATTCAATAGCAGTTCCAGTCAATTAGATATCACACATTCTGATTCTGAATCGGACGCAGATAATGTCGATCATGAAACAGAAAATTATTTTAATGACCAAATAAGGCAATCTATATCACATTTTCAATTAAATATTAGTGATGATGAGGACAACATTGCCATTTCAGTAGTCAGATGCGCTGCACATACCCTACAACTCGCAATGCAAGATGCTTGCAATGATAATATCATACAAAGCGTTATAATCAGTGCCCGAGATATAATAAAACGGCTTAGAACACCAACATTCTCTATAACTTTGAGAGAAAAGAGGAAGAAGAAACCTTCATTAGATTGCACCACGAGATGGCATTCTACCATAGATATGGTAGGAAGTATTTTAAACTTAAAGGATATATGTGCAACAAGTGAACTCCTGTATTTACCTGATGAAACGTGGAATGATCTAGATTTATTTTTTAAATCTATGCTTCCAGGAAAGAAGCTTACTAAAATTTTGCAAAAAGAACAGCTTACAATGGGTGATTTTTATATCGAATGGATGAAATGTCAATTTGAACTGCAAAAAATTAACACTCCGTTAGCTAAACAGATTATTTGTTACATGAAACACAGACATAATGTTTTATTTGACAATAATGCATTCCTAAATGCTATTTATTTAGATCCTAGAGTAAATTCTACTCTCACTAATGAACAACAAGGTATTGCACAGACAAATTTAATAAATTTATATATCCACATTCAGAAAATAAATTTAGCATATCAGAAGAATACACATATTTGTTCAAGACTCGAAACGGAAAATATGCCATCTACCTCAAATGATATACAAGCTGCAGGTTCAAGTCAGTGCTTGGAGGATTTCTTAAATTATAGCTATATAGAAAAACATGTCCATAATATTTCAACATTAGTAAGAAGGAGCGATCCAACTGGTGAAATAACCAATACTCTCAAAGCATCCTTTAAAATATTTTTAGAAGAACCACTTCTTAAGTCGTCGGAAAGCGTTTTAAAATTCTGGGAAGAAAAACAGCTCATATATCCACAATTATATCAATTGGCGCGTGTTGCATTAAGTGTACCAGCAACGCAAGTTAGTGTGGAACGACTTTTTTCATCGTTAAAGTTCATAGTTTCCAATTTGAGGATGAATTTAAAAGACGATATCATAGAAGATATTTTATTTGTGCGTTGTTACAAGTTATATCGTTAACTGAAAAAAGTACATCACAATAAATAGAAAAACTAGTGCTAAACTAATACCGGTCATATCAATAACAGAATGTTTATTATAGGTAGTCATTATACAAAAATATTATGTATCTTAGCGGATCGTTACTTTGCATTATAAATAACTAGCAAGATTGTAAAATTATGATTATAAACGAACAATAAGATTTGCAATTTAACATTTACATTTTTTATTAAATTCGCCCCATTGATATTTGCCCCTCCCCATTTACACTTTGGAAAATGTTTTTTTACAAACTAAAGCTAGTTTGTAATGTTAATTTGTTTAAAGCTAGTTATATTATAATTACTTACATGCTGTTTTGCGTTTATTTTCTTTGTTTGAATTTATCATTACCTTAAGTACCTACTACTTTATTTATTATTATTGATTGTTTAAAAATCGCTAAAAGTTGTGTTCATTTAAAATAATTAAAAATTAAACATACCTAGGTATCGTTTTTTATTTATTATAATTCCCTGCATTGGTTAACTTTAATAAACTAAATTAACTAACTGATTTAGTTAAATTTGTAATGCAATGTATCAAAGTATTCCTTGTCTCATTATAAGGTTAAGCCCTGCAGGTTTTAAACCTGCAGGGCTTAACCTTTCCGTGTCCGTTTTCTCTATTTGATTTGTGTGGTAATTTTTCACTTCGTTCAAAAAGTTTAGTATTTTGATGTAACATCTTGTTCTCATACATGGGTTAATATATTTTAGCTCTTCAGTTAGTAATTGGGTAAAGTATTCATTCCTTCTATCGTCGTTGATGTAAGTAGCACAACATTCAGACTTAGTTAGAATTCTTAAACGTGTTTTATTCTTATCTTCTTTTATATTGGACCTTGTAGGCCGTAACAATGGCGGGGATATTGGACGATTATTTGCTTCTGAGTCCATTATTTCAGGAGTAATGCTTCGCTTCATACCTAAAACTAAAAAGATATAGAGATTTTAATAATTCAGTTTAGCAGATTTTTGTTTATCTATTATTAGGTATCCTAATTAGATCAAGACCGCGCTAGCGACAACTTCAGTAACGGCCGGTTCCAATATTCTGTCTATCCGTGGGTTTGGTTACAGATAGGTATTTGACATTAGCTCCATCAAAAATACGTTGAAATTCTACCTCCAGGCTCAAGTAAGAAAATTCATCCACAGATAGATAGGATATTGAAACCAGTCGATAGCCACGCAACGAATTTTGATACAGTTTTCACTATAGTTTAGAGAATGTCTTGCGGAAGGTTTATAAATTATTATTAAACATTAATAGTATAAATAAAAAGTAAAAAACTTTTTTAAAAACAAGCTTTTATTTAAATGCACTAAAAATAATAAAATAAACTTTTTCTTTAAAACTTTAACTATCAACTTATTAACGTCATTACACAATCTACACTTATATAATTAATATTATAAAGAGGAAAGATTTGTTTGTTTGTTTGTTTGTTTGAATTGAATAGGCTCTGAAACTACTGAACCGATTTGAAAAATTCTTTCACCATTAGAATCCTACATTATTCCTGATGAACATAGGCCATATAACGTTTTCAAAAAATTAGGGATCCGTATGAAAACTTCGCTAATGTAACCCAAGGTGTGAAAAAAATACCAAAAAAAACCTTATTTCGCGTACGCTGCGGAAACTATTGACAATAGAGCAAAGTGATGTGCTACAGTTTTATGGAGGACATCAATATTAACATAAAAGTCTGCAATACCATATGTCTAACTATTATAGTTATCTCACAATAACTACTTTTCCATGTTAAAATAGTCAATAGTAACGTCGAAAGATCCTTATATCGCGTACACTGCCAGCACCATGCGATGCGGGTGTCACTGGGGTGTGGGAGGGGAGTCTATGTCAAAAAATAAATTAATTTTGCAAATTTTTTAGCTAAAATGATTGAACTAAATGAGCGAGGTGTCATATCATGTCGCGCGGCAGAGACGCGTGATATACGCGGGTGAAACCGCGGGGTACAGCTAGTAATTTATATGATTCAAAAACTTGTCGCGAGATTTACGTATTTAATTAGTTTGAAAATGTTTAAACTTACTTTAGGACTTTTACCAAAATCAATCAGATCGAGTTATTTAATTTACTTGTACCTATATCTACACCGTAAATCTCGCGACAAGCGCGAAAATCTCTATCAAGTTTTGGAATGCCCTACTTTTGCATATGCATATGCATATAACGTATATACGTTAAGCACAAAGTATATAATGTATGTATATATTATTTTTTTTTTAAATTATTTATACTCTTTTTGAAAAATAAACCCATAATTCACTCACGTATTTACTGGTGAACATATAGCCTGAATTTAATTAAAATTGATTTTATGACATTCGAATGAAACAGCTTTTTCACTTAGTGGGCGTACCTAAAATTGTAGATTTTGAGGAAACCAAAATCCCAAAAAAAAAAAAAAAAGATCCCAAAATCTTTTTCTATCGAGCCAAAATGTGTCAATCGTGTTTTCGTGTGAGTGTAGTTGTTTCGTGTTCACTAAAAAAAATCTTTAACTTTCATGATGAATTTAAAAAAAAATGTTTTTATGCGCACCTATAAAGCGTGAAAAATCTGCTTCTGGTATGATGTATTTATTGTATTTATCTGCGTTACATTATTGTTTGAGGCATAGGTGTAGGTAGGTATTATTGGTGTAGGTATGTACATATTTGTGTAGATATGTAAGGTTTTTTAATATATTTATATATATGTACATAACGTATATTATATGTTTTACTTTACCTTTTATTATGTATTATTAGTTTATATCATTTCATGTATTGTCTATACGTCGCATGTATTGATATTATATTAGGTATATTTATATTGCACCACCTACCTAGCACTCACTGTTTTATTCCTTTACACCTTTGGGTGCCTGGAAGAGATCGCTATGTAGCGATAAGGCCGCCAAATTGTACATGTAATCTGCTTTTTGTTATGTTATTTGTAAATTTGTTTGTGGTGTACAATAAAATATATTCATTGATTCATTCATTCATCAAGATTTTATATTATATGAATTGTGTAATGACAATATAAGTTGATAATAAAATTTTTAAAAGAAAAGCTTATTTTATCCACATTAGCGCATTTTAAATAAAAATTTGTTTTAAAAAAGTTTTATTTCTTTTAATTTATTTTTTAACTTTTAGTTATCGCTGGCTGGCTATTTATAACGCCACAGATTATAACAAAAACCGGGTTATAAAAATGTATGTTTACCAATAATATGTCGAACAGCCTCTGCTGGACTGCAACATGCTTATAAGTAAGGCTGTATATTTATTTATACAACAAAATTAATAAGTTAACAAATATATATCCCTTGAATAGTAGAAAAGTGAAAATTAAAATTAGGAATTGGCTATTAGGATTAGATTATGATCAAACTGAATCGATATTTCAAATATTGTTTAAATCTTAAATTTTAACCACACACACAAACACATGCAAACGCGCGCACACTCACGCGCACTCATGCTTATCACACACGCCTACACTTACACTCACACCCAGCCGCAAGCAAACACACACACAGACACACACACACACACGCGCGCGCGCGCGCGCGCGCGCACGTACACATGCACACACGTACACACACACACGCACACACATATTTTAAAATTGCTTTACTTACATAAAATAATTAGCTGTCATTATATTAGGGAAATCACTGACTTTTCTAGCTCAGCACTCAGTCAGAAGCTTAAAAAATATTGTAACAAATTTTATGTCAATAAAGATTATAATTATTATTATTTTTTTATTCTCAACAAGCCCTTTCATTTGATATCCATATTGTATGAGTGCATTAAAAATAATAAATCTGCCATCTTTGGTGCAGACCAAGCTAAACGTTTTTTTTTAAGTTACAACTCAATCGATTAAAAATATCTGCTTCAAAACTGAGTTGCGTGATTCCACCCGAACAAACATGGTTACATACATTGCAAGTTAAATAAAAGCTATTAAAATTACACCCGTGCAAAGCCAGGGCACGACATTAGATACATGTAAAAATATTTAATTATCTTACCTTTGATATTCCGACTTCCGAGTTGTATGTACTTATGTAAAATCTATCTCAGTTGATAATTCAATTGCTGTGCAGATGATCACAAAACCGTTAAGCTTTGGAGCACTGCGTTCGATAGATCATAGAACGAACATACGAGTAAAAGAGATGGCATAGAACAATAAATAATAACGTTAATATTTTGTATAACAATATTCTAGAAACGTTTAATTGACATATTTATTGTAACGTAATTATAACGTTATACACATGCAAAGCTTTGCATAATATCGTTTTGTAATATCGTTTCCCTTAAACATAACGTTATCTCGCATTTGCGCTAATAACGTTACTGTATTTTAACGTTATTTAAGTCCCTGTAATAAGGACACTGACACTGATGTTAGTGAAAATTTCCTTCATGAGGCTGCTTCAAATATAAGTGCAATTAATACACCTGTTCAGCAATTGACTTTAAGCGATAATAACTTTAATTCTCTTTCCGCTTCTACAGAGCAGATTGGAAATTCTGCCACTACCCCGAGTCAAAATATTACCGTTTGTAATGAACCGAAAAAATCTTTCTATGATATGTTGAAAACTCCTGAAAAAGTGCAAACGTCTCGACATGGCTCCTAGAAAAAAAACGATCAATAATTTAGCTCAAGAACTTAAAAAATCAATTTTCCCTGAAAAGAAAAATATTTTAGGACCATCAAACAGTATTACAAAACGTTCAGAAAAAAGGAAGGAATTAACGCAAAAACACAAAAAAAAGCAAATTGACAAACAGCATAAGTCAAAAAAATGTACTGAATCATGGTACTGTTTCGTTTGGGGAGAAGACAGGGTAGCAGAGAATGCGTAGGACTAACTGCAGTAGAATAAGACCAGTTTATATGCATTAAGTGTAATAACGATTGAATTAAAAAATGTGTATGTCTTTTGTTCCATTAATATTCTTTTTAATATAAAAAAAAACATTAGCTGATTATGACTGACTGAAATTAATCTTGAATCTCAAAATGTGCCATAAGTCATTCTTTTTATTGTTGATTGTGTCTAAAACTCTTTATTTGATCTAAAAGCATTGCTATATAATGTAACATAATTGACGTTTTTTCTTTATAATTATGTTTTGCCAGTTACTTCTATTTAAGACTGAAATATTATTATAGAATTCAGAATATGCCACTTACTATTACTTTAATAATAATCCTACTTATTGTTAGTATTGTTAGCTGTAATGTTACTTAATTGTTAAATTTGTTTTAGTCTTTTTCCTTTTGGTTCACCTGCAATATTTAAACAAGTAGATATTATTATTAATTAATTATAAATAATTATGGATCCCAATATATTCTAAAAAATTACGTACTTTTAAAGTTGTTTGAGTTATATTGTTATTTGTGCATTCATTTAATATTAACGTTTTTATTTGATTTAATGCGCAGGTTCCTTTTCTTGAAAACTTGATTGTTTTTTGTTATATTATTATGTCATTTCTTACCGTAAGTGACATTCTAGTCTTGAACTCAGAATGTGCCATTACCATTATTATGAATAAAAAAAAATGAATAAAAATATTTTTTTCATTGTTTCCTTATCAAAAAATCCAAATATAGAGATAGTGTTTCAGTTAAACCTATAAGTTTAACTGACACACTATGCCTATATTATACAGTAAATATGGCCATTTTTATACAAAGTACAAAAATGGCCATATTCGACCGCTAAAATAGCAATAGTGAAAATATGGCCATGTTAATGTCCATATTAACCTACACCGGCGAAAATATGGCCATTTTCCGTTTTTTTTAAAAAGAGAACATAACTTTTAATTTTTAATACATTTGCCAGATTTTTGCTTACGACATGAAAACTAGATATATAATTATTAATATAATGTGCAAAAGATTGTTTAAACACCTTAGAAAATATGAAAAACTGTGTATCAAACCTTAAGGTGGCCATATTCGACCCAGGTACCTAATAACGAGAATCCAGATGATTGGTCTTGAAGCGATGAAGAACCTTTACAGGAATATAAACATCGTAAAAAAGCAAATAATACAATGAAGCAAAATCAGGATCTAAAACACGACAGCTCGCAACTGTGTGTTGATTCAACTGAAGATTCGGATAGTTCTGATAGCGATGCTGGTAATTATTTTGAGTTGTTATTATAGAACAAGTTTGTTTTGTATTGGTCGAAGGGTAATGTAGTGCCATAAGTAAGCAGATATCACAGGCAGGGGGTGGTTATACAGAGTCAGGTCATAAGTATTGTCACACACAGTAAAAACTTTTCTTTTAGAATGCTGGCCACAAAAAAAATTTATTGAATTCGAATTTCGAATTGTTTATGAAAATAAAACTGTATACTTTTTAGAATTTTACTCATTTTTAAATATGGAGTGGACGCTTAAAGAAGACCGTGTTGCAGTTATTGCGTTGCATCGTTGCGGTTACGCTCCAATTCAATTTTTTGACATACTGAAAAATTTGAATATAACCAAAAGATTCGTTTATCGTACCATCAAACGATACAATGATGACTCTAGTGTAGATGACAGGTCAAGAAGTGGTCGCCCTCGGTCTGTCAAGACTCCAGCAGTGATAAAAGCTGTGAAGGCGCGAATTCAAAGAAATCCCAAACGTAAGCAGAAACTGTTGGCCCTTCAGATGGGGTTAAGCAGAACCACGGTGAAAAGGGTGTTAAATGAAGACTTAGGGCTTCGGGTATATCGAAGAAAAACAGGACATCGTTTGAATGCTCGTCTAATGGACCTGAGACTGAAGAGATGCCGCGCTTTGTTGAAGTGGTACGCGGGAAAAAAATATCGGGAAATTCTTTTTTCGGATGAAAAAAATTTTTACCGTAGAAGAGAGCTACAACAAACAAAATTATAAGGTGTACGCACACAGTAGTGAAGAAGCGAGCAACCGTACTCCGCGTGTCGAACGAGGTCATTTTCCATCCTCGCTCATGGTATGGTTGGAAGTTTCTTATTGGAGCTTAACAGAGGTACATTTTTGTGAGAAAGGTGTAAAAACGAATGCAGTTGTGTATCAAAATACAGTCCTGACGAACCTTGTGGAACCTGTTTCTCAAGCCATGTTCAATAACAGGCACTGGGTATTCCAACAAAATTCGGCGCCAGCTCATAGAGCGAAGAGCACACAAGACAAAAAGAAATTGACTTCATCCGGCACGAAGACTGGTCCTCCTCCAGTCCAGATTTGAATCCGTCAGATTACAAGATATGGCAACACTTGGAGGAAAAGGCGTGCTCAAAGCCTCATCCTTTTTTGGAGTCACTCAAGACATCCTTGATTAAGGCAGCCGCCGATATTGACATGGACCTCGTTCGTGCTGCGATAGACTGGCCGCGCAGATTAAAGGCCTGTATTTAAAATCATGGAGGTCCTTTTGAATAAACTTTAGTGTCATAAGAATCTATGTTTTGTTAAGTTCATTTTGGTATATAAATGGTTACCTAATGAATAAACTTGTTTCAATTATTTTATATTAAACATGTGACAGAATTTATGACCTGACTAGGTATATACTATAAAAGAAATGTCATTTACTTAATTTTTGACAATACCTATTTGTTTATTATACTGTAATTTCTTTCAGGTTTTATTTGTTTTCAGACTGACAGTGTCTATTATGTTCCCATCCCATTTTGTGGAATCCCAAGCTGGTCCCTCGCAAATAATTGCTGCGAAACCACAGGCACGATCTTTACACAACACAACATTAAGAGGTATATCCAATAAATAACAGCTACAAACATCTTAAAGGATATTAAATAATTTAGAGTCTCAGAAAGGAAGATACCTGTTTGAAACATGTAAAACTTACATGAGAAAAGTCTGCCAATTGCGTAATCGCATTAAAAAAATTAAAGGCAAAGTTAAATTAATTGTTTTAAGTGATAACAATGCAGTAAGGAATTTGTCTGAGAAAATAATGCCAACGTTTGCACTATAATTACAAGCTCAATCAAGAAATTGTAAAAAAAGGGCTACAGGACACAGGTGGACTAAAGCGGACAAAATTGTACCCTTGAGGCTTTATTAAAGGTCACCCACCTGTTATAGGCTATTAAGAAGGCTTTTCCAATTGCCATCACCTGGCACACTGAAGGCTTTGCTCAACAGAGTACCTTTTACTGTTGGAATCAATCAACCAGTTTTTAAGATGCTGGCAGATTTCATAAATACAATGAAACCATCAGATATTCAATTTGTAATGATATTTGATGAGATGTCTTTTAAAAAACATTGTACATTACATGTTTTTTTAATCCTAGATTCATAAGCACACGTCTCTCATACACCCTCAAATAATAAAACTCTCACAAGCGTTTCACAGTACCTTCCTAAAACGAAGAGATCTCACTTCGGCGCCAATAGTTTTGCTGCGTACATGAATAGTTTTGGATACACTGAGCCCGAGGTGTTTGAGATACGTATGTTTATGATTAAAATGTAACGACATTGTAAAGTAGATGGTTTTATTGCTTGCCTTATCAAACGTGAGAACATTAAGGAATTTTTCAAAAAAAGGTATGTATTTATTCTATTACATTCTATGTAATTAATTATTTATGTGAATGTTATTATTAATTGCCGAATTAAATTTGATAAGTAAAATATTTTACTAGGTATTAATTTGTTAATTACAGTGATTATTTATTGGTATATACTATTTATTTTGTGTTATTGTGTGAAGTTGAGGGTATTTTAGAGAGATAGTGAGCAACCTACAGATGCTTCAAGCGATTCTGATGATAAACCTCTTCGAGCATCAAATATTAGTCCCCGACGTCGAATAAATTCTACTGACTCATCGGATAATGCCCGAACTACGGAACATATTAGCTCAGGCGAAAGACAACAGGCAGCTCAAATAATTTACCAATCAAATAATAATTTGGGAGATAAGAATGGTCATAAATGGTCAGCACAAACTTCCGAAGCTCGAACTAGCAGAACACAGTCAAGAAACATTGTTTACATTATTCAAGGGCCCAAGAATGAAGCAAAAAATGCTATGACTCCATTGAAACAATTCAAATTGTTTATTCCGGATTCGATGGTGAGTATCATTGTATTGTTGCGCGTCTAAGTTGCCGTCTGGTACCTGGCACTAGCGCCATCTAGTGTCGGGGACCAGAGCGAGGAGGGCTTCCTAGAAAATGTCAATCTTGAACTTTCCACCAACAGCGCCATGTAGTATCGAATTGAAGAATTAAGCTTTCTAGAAGCCCCACACTCGAACTTTCTGCGTCTGGTCGGTCGGCGCCCGTATTTACTAGAATATTCTGGATGTTTCGGTGTAAAAGGTGTGTAAGGTGTAGGTGTAAGCCGCGATCGGGGCAGTATTGAATTTGGCTAGACAAGCGAAGCTTCGGAGCAAAATAAAGTGAATCAGTGTGATTAATTATTAGTGTCTTAAGTTTTAATTCATCATCATCATCATTACAGCCTTTCACAAGTCCACTGCTGAACATAGGCCTCCCCCAAGTAATGCCACAAAGCACGGTCCTGAGCCACCTGCATCCATCGACTTCCTGCATGTCTTACCAGGTCGTCACTCCATCTAGTGGGGGGTCGCCCTACACTACGCCTACCGGTACGAGGCTGCCACTCGAGAACCTTTCTTCCCCATCGGTTATCGGTTCTTCGAGCTATATGGCCGGCCCATTGCCACTTCAGCTTACTAATCCGTTGGGCTATGTCGGTCACTCTGGTTTTACTGCGGATATCCTCATTTCTGAGTCTATCACGCAGAGAAACTCCGAGCATAGCCCTCTCCATAGCTCGCTGAGCGACCTTAAGCGTCCTCATACGGCCAGCAGTGAAGGACCACGTCTCAGATCCATAAGTCATCACTGGCAACACGCACTGGTTGTACAATCTAGTTTTTAGAGATTGAGGTATACCTGACGAAAAGATATGTCGTAATTTCCCGAACGCTGCCCAGCCGAGTTGAATCCGTCGATTGACCTCTCGGTTTTAATTGGTGTTCGGTAATAAAAGTGTAAATTTTGGTAATTCAATCGGCAGTTTTTATTGTCACGGACCTTAAACTCGTAACAGTATTGAACACAAACGTAAACATTTCTACTAAAAGAGAAAAATACGCCGCAAAAACAGCAACCGTTAGTGATACTTGTGCTAAAGCAATATATGCCTTGATAGGATTGCTGTTATTAGCCGCAAGGAAGAAAGATAACCATTTGACCACCGCAGAGCTGTTCGATCCCGCTGAAAGTGGGACAAAATATATTTCAGCCATGTCAAAAGATAAGTTCGATTTTTTGCTGAATTGTCCAAGATTTGACGAAAAATCAACTCGCGAAGAACGAAAGGCTACTGATAAGTGTGCGCCTATGAGGGAAATACGGGATATGTTTATTGCTGTATGTAGAGATAGTTAAAAACCTGGTTCATAAGTAACAGTGGATGAACAGCTGCTAGGGTTTCAGGGACGTTGTCCCTTCCGCGTGTATATACTTTCAAAACCTGACGAATATGGTATAAAAACTGTAGTTCTTTGTGACCAATAAGTCAAACTACATGATGATACATGCAATAATAATAATGTCCTCCAGACCGAATTTCGGCCACAGCGGCCTGCCTCAGCGGAGGCTAGCTATCGGCAGGACAGGATTATAGTGCCCAAGTGTATGCGCAAGCACAGGTACACTCTCTATTCCCTCACTCTTATAATCCGATGGGACGGTAAACCGACACGACCGGAGAGAGATTAGGCGCAAGACCAACGGCAACATGCTTTCCGAGACACGGAGTGAGACACCGCCAAATTCCTGACTCCGGGCAACTACTGAGAATTTTTCGACGGAAAAACTCAATAATTAATTTTTTGGCCCGACCCGGGATTCGAAGCCAGGACCTCATGACCAGCAGTCGTACTACTACAACCACTAGACCAACGAGACAGTCATAGGCAGGATAGATGCAATACCATATATGGGAAAGGCCACAAACACTAATGGAGAACCCTTAGCATCTTTTTTTGTGAAGCAAATTTCCGAAACTATTCGTGGCAGTAATGGACAATTGGTTAACGTCAGTGCCTTTAGCAAAAGAGCTACTGCAGAATCCATACAAATTAAAAATTGTAGGTACAATTACATCTAACAAGAGCGAGATCCCTTCACTACTTTTCCAGCCAAGACAAATAAGATCTTCGATGTTTTGTTTTGACGGAAACTCTACATTGGTATCTTACCGGCCAAACAAACATAAAAATGTTCTGCTTCTATCCACGGCTCATGGAATTGGCACTTTAGCGCCATCTGGTAAGCCGGATATAATAGAATTCTATAACTCGACCAAAGGTGCTGTTGACACGTTTGATCAAATGTGCCATAAATGTATACAAAACAGTTAAATACACATTTTTAATTTATTGTATTTTTCCAGGATGCTATATAAATGTCATCAACAAGCACTGCAAAGCCTAGCATCTCACGAGCACCTAATGAAGGTAATTTATAACAGACAACTTTTATTTTATCAAATTTTATCTTTTAAACTGTAATCTTTTATTTCTATGAGACTAGCAGACTGCACCTTTGCGTGGATAACTAAAATATGTAAACTAAATGTGAATGTGTAATACGTATAAACCTTTGTCATGAAAGGTTCTTATCTGAATGATAGTGAAAATTGCATAGAAATCCACTTCTGAAATTGCAAAATTGTGTTATGACTAATGTAATTTTGCTTCGTGTGTCAATATCATAGTGTAAGTGTCTAGAGATGACAGCAAAATGAAATAGGAGATCAACAGATCTACATCTTCCTAAAAACAACTTAAAATAATGGAAAACTGCATTGCCTGCCAAGCGAGGCAACTATGGGCAATTTTCAGGCTATATTTAGTATAAGACTTATGATAGGCTGCAATGAATAAATGAATTTTGATTGACTTATGATGGCAAGTTCCAAATTGGAAACAGATCGCAATTTTACAACTCCAAAATTGTTTAATAGTTTTTATACTTTGCTGACTTTTTTTAGTTATTGAAACTAATGCTTATTTAAATTATTTGTCAGCATCAAAGAAGACTAGGCTTTGTAAAGTATTCTCTTCTGAAGCTCTCTTGTTCGCAAAATTAAAAAATTACAAGCTTATAAAGACCATTTTGCATTGAAGCTGAAAAAGGCTCAAAAGCTATCTGAAAATCCTACTTTTCAGAAAGCAATTTCTAAATTAACGTCAGCTGCCCTAATGTTAACTCTGCTTCAGTTCCGTGAAATTAATAAAAATAAAATGGGAAGAAGATATTCAAAAAAAAGAAAAAGTTTTGTCCTTAGCTCTTTACAAACAAGGGCCTAGAGATTACAGATGGCTTAGGAATGTATTTGTTTTGCCTTCTACAGCAACACTGAGTCGCATGATAGCAAGAGCTGCTTTGAAGCCTGGAATGAATGATAATTTATTTGACGTTTTAAGTAAAAAAGTTAAAAAAATGTCCGAGACTGACAAGTTATGCATATTGTTATTTGATGAAATTGCAATCTCACCACATTTTGAGTACAACAAGAAGAGAGATATTATAAAAGGCTTTGTTAACAATGGCAAGAAAAACATTATGAAAATTGCAGAGTATGCATTAGTGTTTATGGTGAGGGGAGTGCAAAAGAATTACAAACAGCCTCTTTATTATCCATTCTGCTCTGGAAGCACACAAAAAGATGAATTAAAAATTCAAATAAAAGAAGTGATAAGAAAACTCAAATCAGTGGATTTGAAGGTTGTAGCACAGTATGCGATCAAGGTACCACTAACATGGGTGCAATTCATAATCTCATAGTTGAAACAAAAGCACATCATCTGAGAAAAAATTCCGATTATAATAAAAACACCTTTGAAATTGATGGTGATGAAATTGTGCCTTTGATCCTCCACACTTGATCAAAGGTATTAGAAATAATCTTTTGACCAAAAACTTAACGTATGTTATTGACAATAAAAAGAAAACTGCCAAGTCAGCCAGCCATATTGTTCAATTACATAAAGAAAATCCAGCCTACCAAGGCATCAGACTTCTTCCAAAACTCACAGAATACCATGTGAACCCAAAGAAAATACCTAAAATGAAAGTGAAATGTGCTACACAAGTTTTTAGTAGATCAGTTGCTGTAAACATGGGATACCTAGCAGGTAAAAATAACAATCTTCTTTAGTTTTCTTTATGATTTTTACTTATTAAACTTTAATAAATAACTAACATATTTGTTAGATTATAAAATATCCAATCATTTGGCCATAAAATCCATAAATAATAGTTTTTATTTTTTATTTGAATATACTATTCAAAATTTTTCATTGAAACTGATTTTAGTTATGAATATGATATATAATTATCATACGAGTCAAACATTACAAAAGAAATCATTCTTGCATTATTGTCATTTGCAAATCTATAAACTTGGCTCGTACATTGTTAGTGTCTCAACTCATAACTAACCAACAAATTTTACATTCATATTTTTTATGGGTGTCATAAAAGACGACAGAGGGAAACAATGTAATAATAATAACAACTAAAAAAAATCCTTTGATGGCAAACCAAGCATGGCAACTAAGGTAAATCTCCTGCCTGTGATGTTATCTATGTAAGAGATACATTCGCTAAATAAATAAATATATTTTGTGAAGGTATCTTATTAATAATTTTATTATTAACTTTTTTCCAGATAAAGGAATTCTATCCAATGACTGCAAGGATACTGCCGATACATTATTATTTTTTGATGAACTCTTCGACTCATTAAATGGAAGCTATGAAAATAATAAGAAAAGATGTGGTAAATCTCTTTTAGGTCCTTTAACCCCATCATCATCTCATCAAGTAGTGTGGGATAATGCTACACCAATTATGAAAACCATGAAGTTTGTGTCTGAAAGCACTGCTTGTGTTCCATCCATTAGGAATTGGTTACACACCATTGAAAATATCAAATATTTGAAAACAAAATTATTCAAAGAACACAATTTGAAGTCGTTATGGTTACGTCATTTTAACCAAGACCCACTTGAGAATTTTTTTGGCTCTATAAGGAACCATGGGGCAAGGAATGTCAACCCAACATCAGCAGGTTTTGAGATTGCATTTGCATCATTGTTGGTAAATAATTTAAATAACTCGCATTCACCAGGGGCCAATTGTGAGAAAGATTCCTGCCAACCATTGAAGTCATTGTACAAGTTATTTTTGCGTAAAAAAACTAAACGTGAACGAAATGTGAACTGACTGAAGATACGGAAAAAAATAAAAAAATGAATGTACTTAATGAATGTCTATTGCACTACAACGATTTTGGCAACAGAAATCATACTTTTTCTCAACTGATTGAACAAGAACTAAAGAATATTAAACCATGCATCTTTAGGATGTTACATCGACTAGGTGTTACATCGACATACTTGAGTATTTACAGTCACCAAAAGGAATTCATAATAAAGATTTAGAGAAGTCATAATCTAAATAATCACAAAAAGTGAGGGTGTTTTCTTTTTAAAATAACGAACGAAAAGTAATTTCAAGTGTGATTATTAAATAGTTAGTTACATTAGTATGTTTCTATATTTTCTTAAAAAATAAAAATATTATGATATTTTAAAAAAATCTTTTATTTTATAACTGACAATTTAACATATCATATAACTCGTTCTTTTATCAACTCTAGATAATTATTAATATAGACCTCTCCTCACATTGGCGCAGAGTTGAAGCATCTCGTCGCAACCGCTCAACATTAACCAAGACGCGAGGAGGAGCGCGTCTACGCGCGAATCCATATTTTCATAACACAAATTTGTTTCTTAATAATGGGAAAATAGATATGAATATGCTGTAGGCGAAAAACTAGACTCGAAAAGCTTCGACTCTGCGCCAATAAGTATAAATCCTGTGTAAACTTACACAATATAGTATCGCAACAAAACATTTTCATTCATGTTTCGATCAAAATTTGAATGAAACTGTTCTGTCGCGACTGTTTGCGCGGGCCTTAATCCGACGTAGGTCCCGATTAACAAAATATTATAATTTATATACTCTAATATTTTTTCTATTTTTATCAAAATATATCCTAAAAACAACAGCAATTTGCAAAAAACGTAATTTTGAATTTGGCGTCAAACATACAAGAAAGGGATTGGAATATTAGAAGACCTGACAAACAATATTATGATGTTCAATATTAGAATGTTTTTGATGTTCATCATATATAAAATATTTATCGACGAAATTAGATTTCTTTCGGCCCATTGTCAGTTTGCGTAATAATGATTAACTTCTTCTTCTTAAAATAGATTATTATACTAATATATTGTACCTATTACTATAATTATTCTATTACACTAATATATTACTATTTACACACACAACAAACAAATACAAATAGGTACGTACGATTTAAAAACTATAATTTTATTAATACGAACACGAGCGAGTAGCGCGCGCGTTGATATGCAACAGAAGAATCAGAAGATCCACCAATACAAATGTGATGTTTTAAAAACTCCCCACTCCTCACACTCTGCCGCGCGCCGCATTGCGCCGTCCACCCGACCGAACCTCAAACAAGTTTGGACTCGATTTCGCTTTATTTAGGAACCGGTAAAATAAAGGTTCTTAAAGGTTCCAATTTAGGTTTTGGTTCCTGTTCCGGTATAGGTACCGGAACCCCTAAATACCTGTTCTATACCGGTGTTTTGGAACCATTTTCAATCCCTGCTCAACTACGAGAAATCCCTTGTTAAAAATTTGGTGATTTTACAAAAACTACATATGTGCAATAATATTTGGCAAAAACAACATAACTTTTACAGTTGTGTAGTTTTTGTAAAAAAAAAAGTCGTCAAATCTGTAAATATATTAGTGTTTTCATTGTTGTTTATCGTTGTTGCAATAAAAATAACCTAAATTCTCTATTTCCAGGTGCAAAGTTTTGAAATGTTATACCAAAATAAGTTCTCAAGATAGAGAAAATATAATACTTCATTTCAATATGTTGGGCAACAAAAATGATCAAGATGCTTACTTGATGAGTCTGATTTCATCATCATACCCTAAGAGGCATACTACTGAAGTTCCACAAAAGTTTCGAATGGCTTCTTATTCATTTAAAATACGCGTTGGTGTAAATGAAATACCACTATGCCTGACGGCTTTTTGCAACATTCATGGGGTGACAAAAGGTCGCGTCCGAAGGCTTCAACATCTGATTTCAATTAATGTTTTAACACCTAAGGATATGCGTGGATCACACAAAAGCAACAGGTACAAGAAAACACCTGAAGAAGTTCTAAACCTAGTCCGCAACCACATTGAGTCATTTAAAACCATGCAATCACATTATTCCCTGAGACAAGACCCTAACTGCCGATATTTGCCTGAAGATTTAACTGTTTTCAAAATGTTTAACATGTTTCTGAATAGTTACCAAATAAGAGTCACTTATATGGTGTATTGGTTAGTTTTTTAAAACGAGTATATACTGAAATTCGGTTTACCAAGAACAGACACCTGTGCAACATGTGATAAATACAGATTAAAGATAAAATTGGCTGCTTTGTATGAGACAAAAACTTTACTGAAGAATGAACATAAACTGTATTTGTTGAAAGTTGAAAAATTCAATGAAATTAGACGCCAAGAAAAACAAAAAGCTCAGGAGGGTAAAACTATGTGTGTTACATTCGATTTCATGCAGAATCTGCCATTACCCCATATTCGGACTAGTGATGTGTTTTTTGTCGCCAGCTGTGGCTCTATGTATTTGGTGTCCACAATGTTGGAACAAATCAAGTGGTTTTGAATAGCTACTTAGAGACAGAAGGTAAAAAAGGCCAGAATGATGTCACAACACTTTTATTAAGATATTTTAGTACCCACGGAATGTCTTCTGATAAATTAGTGCTGATAAGTGATGGATGCTCTGGTCAGAACAAGAATTATGTAATGGTGTACTTTCTCTACTGCTTAGTTCATGGGCTGATGTTATTTAAAAGTATTAAATATATATTTCCTATCAGAGGACATACTTATCTCCCAAATGACCAGGATTTTAGCTTGATTGGGAATAAAAAGAAAAAAATGATAGCAGAAGTACCAGATGACTGGAATGACTTAATGGAAACTGTAAGAAAAAATCCATCGCCTTTTATTGTGGATAAAATAAATCATACTGATTTTATGAATATAAAAGCAGCTGTTAGTCCTTTTTTTTACGTCAGCCAAAACCTGCAATGAAGCTGAAAGAAGTTAGGATGCTTAAAATAAATAAAGATGTTCCTTATGTTCAAGTCAGGTATACCTTTACCGGTCCATGGCATAGGATACAGATTCGCAATAAAAGAAAACTGCCTAAAGAACTTCAACTTCAGCCTATTTATGAATCGAGATTGCCGTTAAATCCTCATAAATATAATGATATACTTAAACTAACCCAAAATTTATCAAGCCCTGTAAGTCACAAATTTTATGCAGATCTATTGGGTTCAGTTACTTCACCTGAAACTACCACCTCATTAGCTAATGAAGTAGAGAATGAAGACAATAGTAGTGGCACAGAAGATAATTAGCACTTTTTATGATTATATACCTAAAAGTACTAACTTTTTAATAAATACCTGGTTGCTGCTTTTAAAACGAGTTTTATTATGAAATTTATTGAACATATGTTTTTTTGTTACATAAACAACTTAACTTCAGGAAAATCTAGAAATTTAATTACAAAAACCGCATAACTAACAATATTTGGCAAAAAATACATAAATACAAAGCCCATTTTTTTATTTTATTGGACTTGTAGGAAATATAACTATAAAACATCAGTTTATTATGAATAAATAACCAGAAATACATAATTGAATAAAATATTTAATGACTAAATTTAGTATTTAAAAAGATATTAAGTTTTTTTTCAATACTGAATAATTATGTGTAACACAGTTATGTTGTTTTTGTAAAAATTGCTTCAATTCCAGTCAATACTCGTCAACTATGACGTCACGACTACTTCAAGCAATTCACGGCAACAAGCGTCAATACTGCGCAATACAATATTGAGCGATATGTCGCAACTTCATCAACTAGGCAATACTGTCCTACACGAGCATTTCAGTATTCGCTCGCTATGGACGACATTGTTCTTGCTGCGGCGGCTTGTAGCGCTTTTTTTTATTATTAATCAAAAACAAAACGAAGGAAAAGGAATATATCTGGGTGTGATCGTTTTTGGTAAAGAGGCCGCAATTTTCATTGTGTAAAGAATTACATGATATATTTATTCAAAAACTTTACTTTCTAGTAGTTGATTGACATTCTTGTCACGAACAGACTTTGAATTACTTTCGAATAAATAAAATTTGAAATAATTTTGCGGCTTGCCGTCTTGCTCCCCGCGGAAGCAAGACGGCAAGCCGCAAAACAAACAAGTGCGAATGAGATATATACAAACATTGCTAGGAATTTCAAAGCCCATTGGATATTCGTCAACTCGTATCTGCGACATTGAGCGATATGAAATATCTGGAGCAATTAGAAGCAATATCGCCGAAATAATTGCCGCAATTTGCGCCATTGCTTTGAAATTGCTCCATTAATTGCTCCAGATCGGTCCATTCGTGTCGCCGAGCAATTACTGCCCTCGTGTAAGCGCACCTTTAGTCAGGGGCCTATCACTTCTATACATTTTGTGTTTTTAGACGTGTTTATGTTTCAAACATTCAGCCCCAGATGGCGCATTTTGTCAATTTGCCCGCCATCTTGGAAACCAATTCATTCCGTCCAATTCCGTCGGACTTTGTTGACGCGAATGTGTTCCTTTGCTTTTAATTGTGGATTTTTGTGGATTTTTCGACGATTTTGGCTTGCTTTTTGGTCTTCGTACCTTGATTCTATTAACGTTAACTCACGGACTTCTTTTCGGATTTTGGATCGCCTTACGAATTGGATTCTATCGACATTAACCATGGCTGCTGAAAAAGATGCTGTGTACCTAATTGCAGCAAAAGCCGTAAGTATTTAAATATTTCTATCATAAAATTGTTACAAGGTACAAAAATAAAACCTACTTGATATTATTTGTTTAAACATCGCTGTAATTGCAATGACCTCAACTAACCTGCTACATACCTTCTTGTTATTTAAAGAAATATAAAATAACAGAATAAATTATTGAAATAATACTAGTTTTAACGGAATTTATCGCGTATATTTAACTTTTTTACCCGACGTTTCGAGAGCTTTACAGCACCCATGGTCACGGGAAGGACTGAGATGTTCAACGTCCAGCTGTCATAGTTAACCGCGGTTACCATAGATTAAAATTTTTAACTTTTTAGTTCCGATCTACACAGTATGAGCTTATGGTATCATGGAGTCTTGCAGTTGTATGCTTGGGTTGGGATTTAATTTTATTTATTATAGGATCCCAAGCAGATGGTAGCACCCAGCCATCTTCTCTATTGAAATTAGGATGTTTTTTGATTTCAATAGCCTCGCGAATCATCCTTGGAAGGAATCGGTGTTCTTTAGCGAGGATTTGTGGTCTATCAAATCTGATGTAGTGACGGGGGCGATCTTGTACATGTTCACAGACTGCAGACTTCCCGGAGCGTCGATTCTTCACATCAGCTATATGTTGTTTGTATAAGTTAAATATACGCGATAAATTCCGTTAAAACTAGTATTATTTCAATGTGTAGGGTTCGCGTAAATATAAGAAATCAGAATAAATTATTTTATGCTTTAATAAGCAAGTAATCACTTATCTCTATTAAAACTTATTCATATCCACGCAATATCCGAAGATTGAAAATGTCATTAAATTATCATTATATAATAATATTTAATTTATTTCTTATTTCAGGATCGGATAATGTTATATTATATATATTTCCAAACCCAAGCAAACAAGCTGATCGGTTTCGTTCATGGGTGTATGCAATTGGTGGAGACATTTTAGCAACGAAAGATGACAATATTGTTTATAGACATAGATAAGATGACAATATTATATGTGTTGTATGGGTTACCGAAGATACATAAACCAAACGCTCCACTACGTCCCATAGTGAGCCAGATCGATTCACCAACTTATAAACTGGCACAATACTTAGCAAAAATACTATCAGCACTGAGAGGACATACCAGAGCACACACAAAGGATTCATACCATTTTGTGAGTGAGATAAAAGACCTACATCTCGCTAACAATGAAACTATAGTCAGTTTTGATGTTCAGTCACTATTTACATGCCTACCTATTGTGGACTGCATCTCAATTGTAACTAGGAAGCTAGAAGAAAATAACATGCCTCAAGAATATGCAATACTACTTGAACATTGCCTCACATCTGGCTATCTATTGTGGAAGGAGGAGTTCTACAAGCAAGTAGATGGCGTGGCGATGGGCTCACCTGTGTCTCCCATAGTCGCCGACATATTCATGGAGGACTTTGAGGAGAAAGCCCTTCTTACTGCTCCTGTAAATCCAAGGTTCTACAAGCGGTACGTAGACGACACTTTCACAATTTTACCATCTGACAAACTAACAGCATTTTTAGACCACCTTAACTCCATAAATTCTAAAATACAATTCACAATGGAGTTAGAGGCAAATAATTCTTTAGCTTTCCTAGATGTTTTAGTCATCCGAAATCCTGATAACACTATTGGTCACACTGTGTATAGGAAAAAGACCCATACCAACCGATATCTAAATGGTGAATCTCACCATCATCCTTCACAGTTAGCTACCGTGGGTAAATCTTTGTTTCAGAGAGCACGAGGGATCTGTGACAGAAAACATCTGGCTGCGGAGCTTCAGCACGTCAAGCAAGTATTGCAAAACAACAAGCTTCGGGTCCCGCGCCTACGTCACAGTGAACGAGTGAAGCCGGCCACAGTCGAGCGCGCGCCTGCTCTACTACCATATATTAGAGGAGTCACGGACAAGATTGGCTACATCTTGAAGCGAGCGTCCATTAAGACATACTACAAGCCGCTGAAGAAGATTAGTCAATTTTTACCATCCATCAAATGTAATATTCCTCTACAAGATGCAGGTGTGTACAAGCTAGATTGTGAATGTGGTCTCTCTTACATAAGTCAAACAAAGAGATCTATAAAAACCCGCGTGAAGGAACATATAGCTGATGTGAAGCACCGACGCTCCGGGAAGTCTGCAGTCTGCGAACATGTTCAAGATCGTCCCCACTATTACATTAGATTTGATAAACCACAAATTCTCGCAAAAGAACACCGATTCCTACCAAGGATGATACGCGAGACTATTGAAATTAAAAAACATCCAAATTTCAATAGAGAAGATGGTTGGGTGCTACCATCTGCTTGGGATCCTATAATTAACAAAATTAAACCCAAACCCAAGCATACCACTGCAAGACTTCATGATACTATAAGCTCGTTTTGCGTAAATCGGACCAAAAATTAATATTAAAAAACTGAAGGTAGCCGGACTAACTATGACATTGGGACGTCAAACATCTCAGTCCCCCCCGTGACCATGGGCGCTGTAAAGCACCCGAAACGTCGGGATAATAATAAAAATAAATTAAAAGTAATTAAACGCGATAAAATCCGTAAATAATAGTTTTATTCAATACATAAATGAAAATAACATACTGAGAGGATGAAAGCAAACACGAAAGGGGAACTGAATTATTTTGGCACCGTATTAGGTAGTTACCAATGTTCTATGAAAAAAATTACAGTTAATTTCTTAATTTTTCATGTGCCAATAAAAATTCAAAAGTGTTTCCCGTTTATGCCTTAATGATGACATTCATGATTTCACTTTTGCGTGCACCAGGATGGCGTTACTTAATAATAACCAGAAATATTTGACAGAATTTATAACTATTGAAAGTTAATTTGTTAGAAAAGTGCAAAGATTTATGTTTCTTTCTGAAATATTTGTTATATTTTATGTTAATTACATTAGAAATGCAAAACTACAAACAAGGAATATTTTAAACTTTTTTTAAAGATTATAAAAAAGTTATAAAATTATAAATATGAAAAAATTTAAAAATATAAAACTGTGATATTATTTGTGTATATACATAAACTATAAACTATTTTAATGATGATGATACTCCGTGATCATCGGCGTAACATTGACAACTTGACGACCAGCGGATTGGTGATCGTAGTACCAGTTGTTACGCACCCTTGTCGCTGCTCCCGTTCTCCAGTCTAGGTATTCTACATCCAGCGTAAATGAGACGGTTCTAGTACCATTCGCCACAAGTGATGAATCCACACCCACACCCACCCACGGCTTGAAATGGGATTATGTGTCCTATTACGCCGCTAGCACAAGGCAAATATCTGTGTATATTGATCAAAAATTGTAATTATTTCTCACTGTTATAGGTGTTGGCATTATTGCGTGCTCTATTTTATAGTGTACGCATAGATGTAGTAAGTTATAAAAAATAATATCCTCCAGACCGAAATTTGGTCACGGCAGCCGGTATTAACGGAAACTAGCCATGTGCACAAGATTATGTGCCTGACTGTAAGCGCAAACATAGGAGCAATCTCTACTCCCTCACTCTCATATTCCGATGGTACGGTAATCCAACACGATATCCTGCTATGATGTTATTGTTTTTTTTATTTTAAAATATCATACATGTTTTGCTCTTTTCTTTTCATTTTGAATTTAAAATTTATCAACAAATGCTAACATTAATACTTTGAAATATAATACACTTACATAAAATATGCTGCAACAATTACTTAACGTTATACTCCGCATGAATATAAATTAAATTTAAAAAAAAAATGTGCTACGGTAAGAAAAATTAAAAGATTCTCGGGAAGAAAAGCAACAGTGTAATTTACACATCTAAAAATTTAACCGTCTACATACATTTTGCTAATACGCCAATTCATTTATTCAGGGGTCGCGTTTTACAAACCTTATCTGCACGAGGTAGTTACTCGATAACATTTTACATTCTTTTATCACTGTATATGACCCACTTATATAATTTGCATCTTCAGTTGTTCAGATTTTACTGCTTTTTTATAATTAGCAACTCCAATATAAATATCTGCACAATTTTTTAAAGAACCCTAATTTCTTTATTGGTCCATAAATAGTCCGTCGTTTCAATCTATGCTTTTTTCTTAACAGCCCCAGAAAGTGGTTAATGTATTTCCAGTGTTCGTGTGTATGTCTATTTGTTTGGCATGCTTCGAAGCCTAAATGGCTTAATGTATTTAAACTTATGGTGGTTATGGTGGTGGTCAATACGCGAGCAAACCGGGTTCGATCCCCGCCGGCACCTATGAAATTGTTAATTGCAATTTTAAGTGCTGATTTACCACGTGCTCGTCGGTGAAGGAAAACACCGTGAGGAAACCTGCATGTATGAGAAATAAGAAAAAAATATTTTCGAAGACATGTGAAGTTCGCCAACACGCATTGGGGCAGCGTGGCGAACATTTCCTTGCCCTAAAACCCTCTCAGAAATGAGAGGAGGCCTGTGCCCAGCAGTGGGACGTATATAGGCTGTAACTTTAAGTAATTAAACGCGATAAAATCCGTAAATAATAGTTTTATTCAATGTGTAGTGTTCGCGTAAATTTAAGAAATCATTAAGATGACAATATATTTAAGTACCGCAGAGTATGCCATCTTCACTTTGAGTCAAAGTATTACACGTGGAGCAAACGACTTGCACCTAATGCAGTACCTACCAACTTTACATTTGCCAGGTAAGTGATGTTTGATTCAATATGTGGTTAGGCTCAATACTTTTTGGTGTTATGTAAATATGATTACTATTTTTTTTAAATATAATATCAAAATTTCATTCTACACCGATTATAATAAATTATAAACGCATGCAATTATACTCAGATTTTGACCTCAGAATATATGTATACAAAACAGTTAAATACACATTTTTAATTTATTGTATTTTTCCAGGATGCTATATAAATGTTGGTTTTGATCACCATCAGCCATCAACAAGCACTGCAAAGCCTAGCATCTCACGAGCACCTAATGAAGGTAATTTCAAACAGACAACTTTTATTTTATCAAATTTTATCTTTTAAACTGTAATCTTTTATTTCTATGAGACTAGCAGACTGCACCTTTGCGTGGACAACTCAAATATGTAAACTAAATGTGAATGTGTAATACGTATAAACCTTTGTCATGAAAGGTCCTTATCTGAATGATGTATACGGAAGTACCGATAACGCTTCGTAGTTGGCCGGTGTTTACAGCAAATGGGGTCTGTGATCTGCATTAGTGGTGTAAAACAAATAAAATGTCAAACAACGAATCAAACAACACATCAAACAACAGATTAGATGCTAGTGTGGTAGTCGGAAATAAGCTGTGGTGTGGAGAAAAAATAAAACTGTCCAATATATCGGGCAAAATAAGAAAAACGAAATAAATGTGAATGGTAATGTTGTACGATTTCAGAAAGTAAACGCAGATTTCGTTAAACCCAAGAAGTCTGTTAATAAAGCGGTTTTAACAACTGCGTTATTAGTCTGTTTAATTCACGTGTGTTCACGCGAGGATGTTACTGTCTCAGGAAATTATTTCAAGTACAGAGGCCTAGTTATGCATATCGGACCTGACTGTTCTACAAAACCCATAAAAAGACAAACACATCGCGATTGGTTGCCTTGTGGTGACCCTTGGTTTATAGACAAGCATCGGTACCTTTGGTGTAAGAGGTAGAACGATGGCTGTAAGAGGGTCACTAGAAGAAGAAATCAAGGAGGATAATGTGGAATGTTGGGTTGCTAACGATCTCATTATTGCTAAGAAGAATCCTGCAATAATTAGATTGGAGGTTGTTGAAAAAGAAATCAGAGATGATATATCAAAGTTAAGAAATAGTTCGCTAACAATGCACGACCTGGAAATTATACTATCAAGTCTTGACGATATCAGTGCTTCGGTAGATCGTATCAGAGAGGCCACTTACATTAAGAACAAAGACTTTAAGAACCGACCCAAAAGGTCGGCTGATGAAGAACCGGAGGATGTTAGAAATGTTGATACAGAAATAGTAATTGGCACAAAGAAAGTGAGAATGACCATCAATTCGCTAACTAAGTGTGTGTTGGTAGTGGGGAACAAGTTCGTATATTAGGTGCCTGCTTGCACATCATCTCTGGTGGAGGCAATTGTGGTAGGGACGAAGAGATTCCATGCAATATACATAACAGAACCTTAACGTCGGTAGAGATTACCTGCTGGCATCGTTTATGCTTCTGACATAAAGGGTATGTGTTCAGCTTGGGTCGCTGTGGGATTTACAGTCCTTGACGCAGATTCTGTGACTATGTATAAGAATGGTATTGTTTTTAAACAGGGTGATACTCCTTACCACGCAACACCTTATGTGGTAACTGTTGAGTGGGATACTTGTGAGCCAGCTGATATAAGCATGGCATTGAGTTGTCATTACAAGACGATTAGTAGAAATAGGAATGTTCGAGTTTGTTGTAATCCGGATCTTGCGGATACTCCAACTGATGAACTCAATCAGCAATATTATAGTTTATATTCTTCAATATTTGTATTAGTTGTGGTATGTTTATCAGCTGTAAATTATGGCCTTATGATAACTATAGTTATAGGTTCAGTATGTTGGATTTTAGTATCTTGGACAGTGCATCATGACATAAATGATGGATGTTTTTCAATAGTAGTGAGTCATGTTTTAGGATTTTTATTAATCTTATTTGGTATTATTAGTCAGCAGAAACCATCCCATTTAATTTTAGGCATATTATTAATATTTTATATGTTAACATATGTATCATGTGAACGCACCGTAAACGGTATGGTCTATAGACTGAATGGAGATAATAAAGGTGACAGGATAATTTATAACGCTGATGTTAACGTAGTTTCGGGCAGCTGCATTTCCATGGGAAATGATACGCTTTATGTCAGAGGTATCTTCAATAAAGTGTCATTGTCATATAAAATGACTGTACCTGTTTCCTTTAACGCTAATTATCTTAATGGCTCCTATTATTGTACTATTATTGTGTATCTTTCCTCATCTCATGATAGGGTCCTACGCTCTTCTTCTAACAACAAAATCTGTACTCCAGTTCACTTCACCGAGTTCTATGGTAACTCCTTCACAGTTCAGGCTACACGCCTTTGGAACTCCTTGCCCGATGACATCAGAAAAGCTCCCAATAAGTACGCTTTTAAAAAGTTGGTCCGTGATCATTTATTAAAGACAACGCATTCTACATGACTCATCTATTTAATATGTATTGCCGGTCAGACGTATATATTCATAGTCATTTGTATATACTAATTATGTATGTATTTAAATATGTTTACTTGTATGTATATCCATTTATTTATATATTTGTATATATGTAAGGATAGATCATATATGTATAGTTTATTTATTAGTAGTTTGTATATATTATGTAGTTAATTATCATTTGTATTATGTTATCTTATTCTATATTGCCACATCTACGTCAAACTCTCACCACTCCATGGGTTGACTGGTAGAGAATGCCTCAAGGCATTAAGTCCGCCCTTTGTATTCTTTTGTTAAGGATGCAATAAAGAATAAAATAAATAAATAAATAAAATAGTGAAAATTGCATAGAAATCCACTTCTGAAATTGCAAAATTGTGTTATGACTAATGTAATTTTGCTTTGTGTGTCAATATCATAGTGTAAGTGTCTAGAGATGACAGCAAAATGAAATAGGAGATCAACAGATCTACATCTTCCTAAAAACAACTTAAAATAATGGAAAACTGCATTGCCTGCCAAGCGAGGCAACTATGGGCAATTTTCAGGCTATATTTAGTATAAGACTTATGATAGGCTGCAATGAATAAATGAATTTTGATTGACTTATGATGGCAAGTTCCAAATTGGAAACAGATCGCAATTTTACAACTCCAAAATTGTTAAATAGTTTTTATACTTTGCTGACTTTTTTTAGTTATTGAAACTAATGCTTATTTAAATTATTTGTCAGCATAAAAGAAGACTAGGCTTTGTAAAGTATTCTCTTCTGAAGCTAACTCTCTTGTTCGCAAAATTAAAAAATTACAAGCTAATAAAGACCATTTTGCATTGAAGCTGAAAAAGGCTCTAAAGCTATCTGAAAATCCTACTTTTCAGAAAGCAATTTCTAAATTTACATCAGATGCCCTAATATTAACTCTGCTTCAGTTCCGTGAAATTAATAAAAATAAAATGGGAAGAAAATATTCAAAAAAAAAGGAAAAGTTTTGTCCTTAGCTCTTTACAAACAAGGGCCTAGAGATTACAGGTGGCTTAGGAATGCATTTGTTCTGCCTTCTTCAGCAACACTGAGTCGCATGATAGCAAGAGCTGCTTTGAAGCCTGGAATGAATGATAATTTATTTGACGTTTTAAGTAAAAAAGTTAAAAAAATGTCCGAGACTGACAAGTTATGCATATTGTTATTTGATGAAATTGCAATCTCACCACATTTTGAGTACAACAAGAAGAGAGATATTATAAAAGGCTTTTTTAACAATGGCAAGAAAAACATTATGAAAATTGCAGAGCATGCATAGTGTTTATGGTGAGGGGAGTGCAAAAGAATTTATTATCCATTCTGCTCTGGAAGCACACAAAAAGATGAATTGAAAATTCAAGTAAAAGAAGTGATAAGAAAACTCAAATCAGTGGGTTTGAAGGTTGTAGCACAGTATGCGATCAAGGTACCACTAACATGGGTGCAATTCATAACCTCATATTTGAAACAAAAGCACATCATCTGAGAAAAAATTCCGATTATAATAAAAACATCTTGATCAAAGGCATTAGAAATAATCTTTTGACCAAAAACTTAACGTATGTTATTGACAATAAAAAGAAAACTGCCAAGTGGGACCATATTGTTCAATTACATAAAGAAAATCCAGCCTACCAAGACATCAGACTTCTTCCAAAACTCACAGAATACCATGTGAACCCAAAGAAAATACCTAAAATGAAAGTGAAATGTGCTACACAAGTTTTTAGTAGATCAGTTGCTGTAAACATGGGATACCTAGCAGGTAAAAATAACAATCTTCTTTAGTTTTCTTTGTGATTTTTACTTATTAAACTTTAATAAATAACTAACATATTCGTTAGATTATAAAATATCCAATCATTTGGCCATAAAATCCATAAATAATAGTTTTTATTTTTAATTTGAATATACTATTCTAATTTTTTCATTGAAACTGATTTTAGTTATGAATATGATATATAATTATCATACGAGTCAAACATTAGAAAAGAAATCATTCTTGCATTATTGTCATTTGCAAATCTATAAACTTGGCTCGTACATTGTTAGTGTCTCAACTCATAACTAACCAACAAATTTTACATTCATATTTTTTATGGGTGTCATAAAAGACGACAGAGGGAAACAATGTAATAATAATAACAACTAAAAAAATCCTTTGATGGCCAACCAAGCATGGCAACTAAGGCAAATCTCCTGCCTGTGATGTTATCTATGTAAGAGATACATTAGCTAAATAAATAAATATCGAGCCTTTTCAGGAAGAACATCGTAAGCGCCAAAATTCCCAAAAAACGGTTTTAATTACTAACCGCCAGATCAACTGATTTTGAATCTTTTTGTCACTTACTTGAGTTCAAAGTAGAAATGGTAATTAACTTTTTTTAATTACGAAATTTTCATCGTAAGTTACAACCCATTCAATTTTTTTAACGTAACCTCCACCGACTGACAGATCGTTAGTATAGTACCTGTCGCTTACGATATAATATTAGGTTAATAATTTTATTGCAAACATCCTACTTGGCACTTACGATAATAAATTATGCAACGTAAGTGAAATACTTGTCGCTTGCGATAGAAATAAAATGCGTTTTGCGTTTAGTTGTTCCTGAACTGTAACATTATAATAGTGTAATAAATTAAAATATGAATGCCATTAACTTTGGTAACTATAGTAGAAAACTTACCTTGACTTTAGGTTAGTAATAGAAATAACGAAACTGCTTATTATTTTATGTTTAAAAGCTCTGATCAAAGAAATAGTTTAAAAGAATCAACCTAATAGTTTAATAGTGAATCAAAACGCACTTGTAGAAGTAGTGTAGCATCAAGACAGGTTTCAACGTGTTTTAAATTTGAAGATTTTCGTCACTGTGTTACCTTCTTCACTTACGTTACGAATATTTTGAAAATTAACTATTCCTAATGTGTATTTGCTTAAACTGAGTGTTCAAGTAAAAAAACACGTATTATCGAACGACAAGGTAAGTGAAACGTGAAACTAAATTACCTACTTGAATCGTGTGATGTGAACAAAAATAATTAGGTGGGCGGTATTTTAGCACTAGAGACTTAAGTAAAATAATATAGGTACTAATTATTTTTCTGGGTTTGATTAAATGCATTGACTTCATAAATAAGTTAAATTACCTACTGGATGTTATTAAGTTTGATGACAAGTTGTATCATTTCAATTAAATACGTTATGAGTGGTTATGCCTAAATCTTAAATTTACTTCACAGTTTTTTTTCTTTTTTCGTGCTTTAACTTTTGTTTGGGTGGCGGTGATTTGGATTTGTATAGCGTTTTTATTTCGCTTCCAGAAAATTGAGGAGATGGCTGAACTTATACTTATATACCGTCCAATGCTTTAGTTGACTACTCTGATTCTACACATTGCTCGTCTACCGACCAAAACTCTGAAGTAGAAAAGGATTTTAGTGGATGTGACTCTGACCAGTCTTGGCATATTCCTATCAGAAGAAAAAAGAAAAGGCTAGTATTTACAAGTATGGACGACTACACTTGCCCATCCACGTCTGCTATTCAAATTCCTACGACGATAATTGAAAGTTCGGACTCAACCAAAGAAAGTTCTGATAGCACAGAAGAGGAAGACTCAGGTATCGTTGGTAAAAAGGGTATGCGGAAGAAACGACCACTACCGAAAAAACTAAAAGAAAGGTCTGAGAGGTGGTCTGGAAAAGGAAAATCTGTCAAAGCTAATCCCTGCTTAGGTAAAAAATGCGGGAATGACTGCGCTAATAAGTTTACTGAAATCGAGAGAAACTGCGTCCATGAACTCTATTGGGGTCTTGGATCCTTACAAAGACAAAGAGATTTTATTTTATCTTGTATTAAGGAATGTGAAATCGGTCGAAAAAGAGCAGAAAGTGATCGTCGAAAAATAAGTTACAATTATTACTTACCAAAGGGCACTGAATCGGTTAAAATTTGTCAACAGTTTCTTTTGAAAACCCTTGATATTTCGCAAATGACACTGCGTTACACTAAATCACATAAAATTGCAAGTTTTTTGTCAAAACCTGACCAACGCGGCAAACGAACGCCTTTAAATAAATACAGTCAATCTCAAACTCAAAACGTCAATAATTTTATAAAAAAGTTACCTGCCGTTCAATCACACTATTGCAGAAACAAAAGTAACAAATTGTACTTACCAACTGAATTTAGGGATGTGACCTATTTATATAGAAACTTTTATTTGAAAGACGATGATACGAAAGAGTTAGGCGCAGTAAGTTATCAGAAGTTTAGAAAAATATTTAAGACTGAATTTAACTTAGGGTTTCACTTACAAAAGAAAGATAAATGTGATCAATGTGAGAGAATACAGAATTTAAATGATGAAGAAAGAAAAAAAGCGATAGAATCAGATGCTTACAAGAATCACATTAAGGACAAAGAAACATCATTAAAGCTATTTCTAGAGGATCAAAAAAGAAGCAAAGACAACAGAAACTTTTTGTGTGCAAGCTTTGATCTTGAAAAGGTCTTAACAACACCTCGCGGTCAAAGTGTAAATTTCTACTATACTCGAAAGCTTGCCTATTATAATGAAAGCATTTATGAAAGCGGTACCAGATCTGTATTTTGTTATCTTTGGAACGAAACGGAAGCGAATAGAGGGTGTAATGAAATCTGTACTATTATCTTTAAATACCTTAAAATGGTTGACGAGAGAAGGACCCAAAATGAAGTTGCATTATACTGTGACAATTGCGCAGGACAAAATAAAAATAAAGCCATGATTGTAATGCTCTATTATTTCATGCAATATCATGCGAGTTTTGTTGAAAGGCTGACTATAAACTTCCTCATTCCTGGACATACCGTGATGCCAGTAGACTCTGTGCATGCAACAATAGAAGGATTTATACAGAAAAGAACTATTTACGCACCATCTGAATGGCAAACTTTGATTGGAAATGCTCGGACAAATCCCAAAAAATATGAGACAATTCTTTTAAAAAATAATGAAATTAAAGATTGGAATTCCTATGCAACAGCCTTTTTACCAAACAAAATTAAAATACAAACAAGCAAGCTGCGTAACGCTAGATTTGAAAAAGGCGACAAGTTCTATCTTAAATACGACTATGATGGACCCGAACAAGCTATTGATGTGTCTCTTATATTGAGGTCTCGGCAGAATCAACAAGCTATTCGTGAACCTAAAACTGCTTACACTGAAAAACTTCCCATCTCGAAGGCGAAATACGAAGATTTAAAGAAAATGTGCGAAAAGGGTATCATAACAGAATTTTATACAAAAGAATATCTGGATTTGCCCTGCGATAGAAACACAAGAGACGCTTTACAATAATGTTACAACAGAAGTAAATATTGATCATATTAATAGTCACGAGATCTTGACTGATATACATATTAAGCTAAGTAATCCTAAAATCAAGGCACAATTAGAATATATTAGTGCATATGTACTAAGAAAATTAAAAAAAAACATTTTTAAAATGTAAAACATGCTTAACAAATTTGTGTGATGAAAAAAGGTCCAGTGAGTACATTAGATTAAAAGATTATTCCAAAGAACAAAAGAGCTTGACACATCCATCTCAAGAATTCATACATTTATTTTTGTCCATTCAAGATGTCGTGACTTATATTTTAAGGACTAATAGTAATTTAGATAACATTAAAAATTATTTTAAAACAATTATGTGTATAGTTTGCGAATTCAATTTCCTAACTTGTGCGATATATAAAAATGATATTGTAGAAGATATATTAGATATTACTTGCAGGTTCTTTCTACATAGTTGGGCCAATAATATAAATAAAATATTAAAAGGAGCAAGAATTGATGTTGATAAAGATGATGTAATGCAATCTCAAGCCTTTAATTATTGCTTAAAAAGAAAAAATAAACTTTTAAACAAATAAATATATGTGGTTTTATTGAAGTTTCAATTTTTTTAATGCTAAATCTATTACATAATGTTTTAAGCTCAATTCAGACTTTAAACATTGTGTAAATAATGAAATAAAATAAATATTAAAAAGTAAACCTATACATCCATGTTATGAAACGTAGTTATATATATATTCAATATTTTTTTAGTTCGTACTAGACATGCGCGCCGCTCCGGCGCCGCCGCGCCACGCTGCGCCTTGCCCGCGCCGCGCCGCGCCGCGCCGACAAATACGATCGGCGCGCCGAGATCGAGCGCGGGCCGGGCGCGCGGGCGCGGGGTAAATGCATGGCGTGACGAGTGCCGTGGTGGGCGTAGCTTATTGGCTAGCCAGCCGGCCAACGGCCATTTCATTACTTCGACCTCATAGGAACCCACGTGCAGTCAGTTAGTTTGTTTTGTTCGGTAATTGATCTAATAATTGGTGTTTGTATCTATTCGGTAGTTTAATTTATTAGTGTGCAGTGCAGATAAAATGACGACAATTAAGAAAGCTAAAATTAAACAGTTTTCGATATCTATGATACACGACGCCAAAACTAAGACAAGTTTTTGTTGGCGGCATTTTGGTGATCTGGTTATCGAAGAGGATAATAAAAAAAAGAAAGTGTGCAATGATCAAGTGTTTTGTAATGCATGTTTGACTGTTGCTCAAGAAGAGAATGATGATATATCATTTGGATTGTAAGTATCTTACTTAGGTACCCTTATCTATATTTTAACAGGTTACAAAAACTATTTATTTGACTGCATTTTAATTTTTTGTTTTTTATTTTTGGTTATCGAACCGTCGTCGTCGTCATGAGAAAAAGTAGGAACTTTAAAAAGGAAAAAAAAAACTATTGTTTGTAATGTAACAAACAGTACAGTATGTGTATGTCAGATATGAACTAACCTATAAATAATCTAACTAAGTTGCTAACTTAAATGCAATATGATTTTTTTAATAAATAACTACTAATTTAATGTACGTTATTTCTAATTTAATACGTATGTAAATATTTTGTTGTATTTAATGGCTGCAGTTGATTATGGTGAATAAATATAAAATCCTTGTTTGTTTTCTTTGATAAATAAAAATGACATCTGCGTTGGCATTATATTTTAATAAAAGGTAGTTTTGTTGTGCGCTATGGTATGTGTTTGGGGATCTGGCTCTGGGTCGTTCTTGTTTCAAAATATAATTTTGCATAAGATTGTTGCATCTTTCTTTTAAACTTACAGGGCTAAAATAAAATCTTACGTCAAAACTGTCAGCACAGGAAATCTTAACAAACATTTACGAGATGTCCATGACTTAAGAGAAGAAAGTTCTCATAAAGCCACACAAAATATCAAGCAGTTTTTTGAAGTGCGACCACGGCCACCACGCTCAGTAGCGGCTTCAAGTAGCTCATTAACAAAGAGGAAAGATTCATGGTTACTTGCGCGAGATATGGCTCTCTGGTTTTGCAAGTCATTGATGCCATTCGATTCGGTGTCAGATGAAGGCATGAACGATTTTTTTCAAGTAAGTTTTTTAAGCTACATGAAGTTAAATTTTGATTTGCTAGTTTGTGTATTCATTTACTTAAATAGTATAAGTTTTAGTGTATTAATAATGATGAAATTGTAATTTTAGAAATATGATATCATCGCTAATAAAGAAGATATGCCCTCCAGAGACACAGTGTCTCGTACTGCTCTCGATGATGTCTATGAAAGTATGCTGGACAATGTGAAAGTACAAATCAAAACAGATGTGGCTGGACATGCAGCTATTACATTTGATATATGGTCTGATAAGTATAGACATCTAAACTACATAACGTTAACTCTTCATTATTTAACCACTGGTAAGTAACTTTTACGAACTTTTGTGATTAATAATAATATTATTATTCTGACTGACTACGTACTTATTTTATGTTACCTATGTCCTATGTTGCAGATTTTGAGCTCAAATCATTCACATTGTGCACTAAACTTATCGAGGGCAAAAAAACTGGCGAGAAAATACAAGCGATATTACTTGACATAAAAGAATGCTTTGATCTTCAAGAAAAAGTACTTCACTCTGTGACGGATGCCGGGTCAAATGTTAAACGCGCCATTTCGCTTGCCGCTCTGGACAGCCATTTGTGCTTAGGGCATGGACTACATAACCTGGTAACTGTTGATGGTATTGGCAGTGTTCCTGAATTAGATAAATTAATAAAAAAATGTAAAAAGATCGTAAAAACCGTTCGGTATCGCTTACCCGAATTGGAGCGAGCGGCAGAAAAAGAACAAATTGAATTTTTACAGTCTTTGGAGCGCGTATCAGAACATTTGGAGATGGACGAGAATGAACCAATTATTGATGATGAGGGGTCAGAGTCTAATTCAGTTTCAGGACTACAAACAAGCGATGAATTTGGTAACATGAATCATGTACCAAGCATCAAAACATCTTCGCCAACCCGTTGGCATAGTATGCTAGCTATGCTAGAAAGTCTAGCACACTTTTGCAACAGAAATCCTGTTAATCGTATGTTGTCACAGATCAGTCAACATGATTTAAAAATTTACCAGCAAGAGTGGAACTTATTAGAAGATCTAATTAGATTTTTACGTAAGTTCCGCGAGGTCGTGGAAATGCTATCGACACAAAAGACAGCTTCGCTTAATTTGGCCCTGGTGTTTCATTTGGAAATTAGAGATATCCTCAATTCTTTGTCTGACGAAGAAACACTAATAATGCTAACACTGAAAAATAATATGTTAGCAAAATTAGACAAAAGGTTCCCAATTACCGATAAAATTGTAGTTGCGGCACTGTTGGATCCTCGTTTCATAAATTTAAGTCAGATTGATACGTACCTCGAACAAAAAAATACTACTCGTACTGCATTTCTAGCAGAGTACATAAAAATACATATTTCAGGTGAATCAACGACCATGGCCACATTACCTTCTGCTGTTATTACTAGTTTTTCCAATGAATCTGTTTTGTCAAAGCTTTCGAAAAAACACAGCTGCAGCGGCGCCTCTTCTATTTTAACTTCTACTGAGTGTAATGAAGCTGATCAAGAATGCTGGATGTACTTGGCAGCTGCTAATGCTTGTGATGTTAAAGACGACGACATTTTAAATTATTGGCAAAATAAGAAAAAAACATTTCCGCTCTTGAGCGAACTTGCGAGGATAATGCTGGCAATTCCTGCTACCAGCACGCCAAGCGAGCGCGTTTTTTCTATAGCGGGACTAACTGTGACTGTTAAAAGGTCTAGACTAAGCCCAGTACGCGTTAATAAAATTATTTTTATTCACGATAATTATACATTGTGCAAAAAATCACAATTTTAATTTCTTATAACTTGTGCAGAAAACGAAAAAGATGTGCTTTTTTATATAAGGATTGATTTTTTGATTGTTTACGAGGTTATTACAATTATAATTAGAAATTTTTTTTGGTTTGTTTTTATTTTAAGAAATTAAATTTGAATTCGTATCCAGGTCTATGTTTTACTTATTACTACCTTATTTTAAATAAATGTTTATAAAAAATTGAAAACATACTGCCACGCCGCCGCCGCCAAATTCTTGCTCGGCGCGCATGTCTAGTTCGGACACAGAACTGTAGTAGGCGCTGGAGTCGCAACTCTATTTCTGATTATTCAAAGTACTCTGTGGCGTTTGTATTCCGTCGGCTCTTGCGAAACGCACACGTTTTTAGTTGGCCATACGCTCGAAATCAAGAACTTGCGAAAACCGTTTTTGGATTTTTATTTGTGTGACCGGTTCTATTATATGAGCCTTTGAAAATATACAATTTTCGCGCTAAAATGAGCGATAAGCCCGGGCCTTCAAAGCGCTCTAGTAAAACAAGTATACTGACTTCTCGTGCTAAAAAAACGCCGCACAAATTTTTTTTCTGATGAAAGTGATTGCTCTAGTGAGGAAGAAGTTTTCTCGCAGTGTAGTGATGGGGATAAGGAATGGGAAGAGGAAGAAGAGACGGAATCCAGTGATGAGAGAATTTTTGATTCGAGCAAGTCTTGCAAAAATACTTACACCCTCTGCACCTCCAGGAGACAATGGGAACAATTTGGATGTATCCATTGTTTATTCCATGCTCCTGGAGGTGAGAGAAAACCAGGCAAAAACGATGACTATGATGTCCTCAATAATTGAAAGACTCGACAAAGATAGGCAAATTACTAATAACCTCAGTCTGAGAGTGGAAACACTGCAGAAGACACGAATGCTGGGGCTCACATCACAACCAACGCCCTCTCGAGGCCCCGCCCCGTCCAGCGGACCCGTGCCACACACAGACGAAGAGAAGAGAGGACCCGTGTTTATCTAGCGGGTTGCAACACAGCAGTCCCCTCCGTCTCTGGCAGAAGCGCCACCATCTGTCGCCTCATATCTCTAAAAAAAAATCTTTGCTTCTGCCCACAGAACACCTAATATAGTGAATAGAAATGCCTTTGTTTCAATTTACTTGCGGTACCACTGCCGCCGCTAGTCTCCCCACTCCTTGCAGGTAGTTAACACACTCAACTCATATACGCTAGTGCTTGACAAAAAACTATCGATAAAATATCGACACGGAATAATGTAGGTAATAAATATGTGATAAAATAAAACAGTATAATGATATAATATGAAACGTAAATTTAATGAAATAAACTTAATGCTATAAAAAAAACGTAAAGTAGAAAAAATAATTAATTACAAGGAGTAAAACTTATACAGTAAAATAGAAAAAATAAAATAAGACATTTTCATCATTTCAAAAACAAAATATTTATTGAAATATTTATTTATTTATTGTCCTGTAAAATGCAAATATTTATTTAAAAGTTGTCTTTTTGATACTTTTTGTGCTGAGGTTTTCATTAAATGGTGAAGGCTTATACAGCAACAGCAACAGCAAGATCTGTATACATTTCTATAATGCAAAAGACCTAAAAACCCGGTTTTTTAGGTGATTTAATTATTTTCGTTTTGTAATACATTTTTAGGTTTTTTATATATGCTTCCATATTGTTTAAAAAATGAAAAGCTTATCTTTGTTTTTGAAATTTATGGGTTTCTTATAGTTTAACTGATTAATATTTCGTGAATTTAAAATATCAAACAAGTCATTAAAATTTTGCAAAAAATCTACTGTGCCTTGAACCCCGGTTGGTTAGTTTTGGAACAAAAAATTAAAGCTCTAGCCACACTACTGCTCATCAGTTGTGTCGCCATCTTAACTTTCATTTTTTGGTTGTAGAAATAAATATGGCGACGGATGAATGCCTCATTTCCAGTAAAAAGGGCCTCCGGCCACCTGCACTCACCAAGCGAAACGCAGAAGTAAACCACTCACGCACCAATCACGCTGGTTTTCTGTGAGGTCGTGGTACCACCCCGGTTCGAGTCGGCCCATCCGTGCGACAGCAAGACTGACGTCATTTCAGTATAATTACACAGAATGTCGTAAAGCGTTTAGTTTCCGATTTTTTTTTTAAATTCTTTATTAATGAGCTTATTCACAATATGAATATGTCGCTCCGTTAATTCATCACCAAAAAAAACAATTACATAAGGTATACTTAAACTTATTACATTATAAAGTTCTCAAATCAATAATTAATTAGAGAAAGTTGAAGAAGATATGCAATTAGTTACAAAAAGTAAAATGAAAAGTTCCCAGATCAATCACATTGAGAAGTGAGTGATCGATCCGAGAACTTCACCTTGTAAAGCTTGACTAATATTTTTATATCGTCAGAATGTGGCTTAGCTAAAATTATATTACAATCAGCGAAATTTCTCTTCCATGCGCATGATTGCGCATGATTGCGGAGAAGTTTTTGGCCAAAAACCAGAAAGTTTTTTGTGCATTCATGGACTTGGAAAAGGCTTATGACAGAGTGGACAGGAATGTGTTATGGCAAACACTGAACTCATATGGGTTGAGCGCTGGTTTGATACAGGCATTAAGGTCTCTTTATAGGGACTCTAGTGCTTGTGTCAGGATCAATGGGGTCTACTCGGACTGGTTTGGCATCCAAAAAGGTGTCAGACAGGGCTGTGTAGCTTCCCCTTGGCTGTTCAACCTATTTATGGACCGGTGTTTGCAAACTTTGAAAGATGAAGAATGTGGGTTAAGAATGGGCGAGTTAACCGTCAAATGCCTTTTGTATGCCGATGATCAAGTCATACTTGCGTCATCGGCGGCTGAGTTGCAAATGATGGTTACATTAATGAACTGGGAATTAAAAGAAAGGGGAATGAAAGTGAACGCATGTAAGACGAAAGTGATGGTTTTTGAAAGAGAAGAAAGCAAAACGGTATGTGAAATAAGAATAGAAGGAGAGTTAATTGAGCAAGTGGATGAGTTTGTGTATTTGGGATGTGTATTTAGCAGGGATGGTAGATATGATAGGGATATAGAACGACGAGTAAATGCAGGGAATAGAGTGAATGGGGCACTACACTCTATTATGAAGAACCAGAATGTGTCAAAACAGGCACGTATGGTAATTCATAATGCTGTGTTAGTCCCTACTTTAATGTGTGGTAGTGAAAGCTGGGTGTGGCAGAAGAAGCACGAAAGTAGAATAAATGCTGTAGAAATGCGGTCTTTAAGGAATATGCTAGGGTTGAATTTGAATGACAGGGTGAGAAATTGCGTGATAAGAGATAAATGTGGTATGCAAGATGATGTTGTGACCAGGATTAAGAAAGGAATGCTTCGGTGGTTTGGTCATGTGGAAAGAATGAATGAGGAAAGAGTGACAAAGCAAATTTATATGGCGGATGTGAACGGCCGAGTCGAGAGTAAAAGAGGCGAAAGAGGTATGTCAGGATCGTGCCAAATGGAAGTCCGTAGTCTCTGCCTACCCCTCTGGGTGACAGGCGTGAGTGTTTATAAAAAAATTATAAAAAAAAATCAGCGAAATCTTTTAAAATGTGGTGGCATTTCTCATTACGAAAGGCAGCGTTGTGGGCACAATCCATCAAGACATGCATTAGGTCGTCTGGAACACCGCATTGATCACAGTTCGGTGACTGGACCTTTTTCATAAGGAATGCAAACTTTCTAGATGGAATGTGTCCAGTACGCAGCCTCATTATCACTACTGCATCCTGTTTCCGAATTATAAAGTATCAAAAATATACTAGTGGCGCCACATAATTTCTTTACCGTTTTGCATAATATAGCCACGGGATGGTTTGTATTTTACTAAAATACTTTATTTATTTAGAAGATACTTAAATTTTCAGAAGTTGTCCAAACGTGAATAGTCGGATAAGCACGATCCAAAAGAACACGGCGTTTTCTTGTAGGATTAAAATCCTTTTCTTGAAAATCTGCTGAACATATTTTGCTATGTTTAGAAGAAAACCAATTTTTTTCTCTGCCGCCAAAATCCATTTTTCCTTAACTTCTGGGTTTATCGGAAAACTAAAAAAATATAAGAATATTGATTGAATAAGAAAGAAAGTTTATTTAACAGCAAAATTTATTTCTAAAAATAACCTGCTAGAATTGATTATACAAGGCGTAGAATATCGATAGCGTCGATAAACTAAAATCTAAGCACATCCTTAATTGGCATCTGGGACCAGCGGCCATACTACGATGCGTTGAAGGGCAAAGTATCGTTCAATAAAATCGACTTAAAAATGTATTATTTTACTCATCAATGATAAAAAATTCCTTTAGAAGAACAATAAACCTTTCCTGAACAGGTTGAACAGTTCGAAACACTGCAATAGACCATTTTTAACCACGTGCACCACGACTAACACGTGACGACGGTTTGTTTCGAACTGAGCCACGAAATCTAGTAGTTGGCTTTTAAGCCATATACACGGCGCGCATTCCCGGCACGTATAACATTTCTACTAGCTGTATTAAGTGTTCTGTGCTTCTGCCCTTACAAAAGATCATCTTAATCCTAGCCCAAAGCAGAAGATGCGAGTAAAACATGCTGCACAAGTTTTGAGCCATACGGTGGCAGCAAGAATTTATGAAAAAATAGTACAGGGTGGACCAAAAGTCCGTTAACTTTTGAATCGGTAGCTGCGTCGGGAAACGGAAAGAGCGGCCGATGGGAATTTAGTGCCATGGCGTCCTTCACCAGAGCACAACGTGCGTTCTGCGTACGCGAATATTACAAAAATAACGATTCTTTGACAATATCGCAACGAAAATATTGTAATTATTACAATATACGCCATAAAAATGAAGCTCCATCGATTCAGTTGATTAAGAGTTGGGTAAAGAAATTCGAAAAGACAGGTTCAACGTTAAAACAACCAAGATCCGGCCGACCTAGAACATCAAGAGATCCCGAAAATGTGGAACGTTTAAGAGCGTCTGTTCGTTGAACAACCGAGACTCTACTCGAAAGCGGTCTAGGTCTATCTTAAATGTGCCCAGAACGTCTTTAAACCGCATTCTCCATAAAGATTTACGTTTTCATCCGTACAAAATCCAAATTGTAATCCAAATGATAGACGGCAGTGCCGATCGACCACAGCTTTCTCTAACCACCTGTAGACTGTGTGCCCGTTCGTCACCCTCACTTCAATAAAATGTCTCATGAAGGCACTTTTGTCGTCGATGACACATACGAGAGGCTATTAGTAGAGTGTTTTACGAGTCTCGCGTGAACTGTTTGCGTTATATTGAACCGTGAGCGCGTCAGTCCAAATATATTAACACGTTAAACGCCATTATAGAAAAAAGTTTTTTGTAAAAAAAAAAAAAAACTTGTAATTTATGTATTTAATCAAGATATGTATGTATACTGTTTTTCATAAGAATCTGCCATAGGGTTCCGTAAATATAACAAAAAAAACCCTTGAGGTCACCGGTGCCCCCCATGGCGCTATAAAGTAATAAAAATAGTTTCCGTTACGAAGGCGCCACGCCGGTCACCGCGTCGGCCACCCACGGGCGCTAGCGCAGTACTGAGCGGACAATCAGATCTAGAGTTGTCGGATTCAAACGAAGAACAGTTGCATATTCCGAAAAAACGAAGACGTTTAATCATCCAAAGCGACAGTGAGAGTGAGTCTGATTCCGTTCGAAATTATGTGACAGCCAATATTACCGCCTCAGATCGTGTGTCAAAGAAATGGTCACGCCCTAGGCGTCAACAACCATCTATTATACCATTTACCGAAACTTCAGGTATGAACAAAGAATTTTCTACTATATTAAAAGAAGCAGACCCGGGAGCTTTTTATAGTCTTTTAGTGTCTGATGAAATTTTCGATATGATTGTAGAGCAGACCAACTTATTCGCCTTACAATCCTGCGAATCGAGAAATGTAAAACCTTCATCAAGATCTCATGCTTGGAAGCCAACAGACAGACATGAAATTAAACGTTTCTTTGGACTTATCCTATACATGGGTCTTGTGAGACTCCCAAAGTTAAGCTATTACTGGAGCAAAGATAAAATCTTAGGACAAACATTTCCACGTACCGTCATGAGCCGCAATAGATTTGAAATAATCCTACAGTACCTACATTTTAGTGATAATGAAACCGCAAATAAATCTGATCGAATCTCTAAGATAAGACCGATTATAGATATGGTCAATAATACGTTTCAAAAGTATTATTCACCGAAAGAAAACATCTGTGTCGACGAAAGTCAGGTTCCATTCAGAGGGCGGATTGTATTTAGACAATACAATAAAAGTAAACGCCATAAATATGGTTTAAAGCTATTCAAACTATGTACTATTCCCGGGTACACCTGCAAATTATCGTTGTATGGCGGTAAAAATATCGATACCGTAAATACTACGCCTACATCAGTGGTAATGTCTCTTTGTAGCCAAATATTAAACAAAGGCCACACTTTGGCAACTGATAATTGGTACACCAGCTTAGAGTTGGCTTACAATTTACTGGAACATCAAACGCACTTGATTGGGACTATTAGGAAAAACCGAAGAGGTTTGCCTAAGGATGTAGTAGAAGCCAAACTTCAAAAGGGAGAGTTCATGGCCATGGAAAACGAGGATGGTATAACAATTTTAAAATGGAAAGATAAGCGGGACGTGATGATGCTTTCTACTAAACATTCTGATAAAATGTCAACAATCGCCAAAAAGGGCAAACAGATTACTAAGCCGAAAGTGATTTTAGATTATAATAAGTCAAAAGGATCTGTCGATATGAGCGACCAAATGTCGTCGTATTCTTCTCCCTTACGTAAAACTATTAAGTGGTACCGGAAACTTGGTATTGAGATTTTGTTGAATACTGCCGTAGTAAATGCATGGATTATGTTTACCGAAACTAGGAACACAAAAATGTCAATCGTAGAGTTTCGGAAATCTCTAGTAGACTATCTAACAAGCTCGTCAGATTCTCAGCAGACTGAGTCAGGAGTAACGGTATCAAGACCCAAACGTTTGAAGCACGAGTTGCTAACAAAAACTGGGACAGTGAGAAATACTAGACGATTTTGTGTACACTGTTACAAAGATATGGTAAAGCAGTTTGGACGAAAATTGGCGAAAAATAAAGCTAAAACGGTTAATACTTTTTGCGCTCAATGTGATGGAAACCCACATATCTGTTTATCCTGTTTTAATAAGATCCATCGTTATGTTTAGTTCTTTCTAGTCAATTATTGATTTAATTTTTTCTGATTGCATTTTTATTTCAATGGTAATTTTTGTAGCATTTCCTGGATTTTTTCCTGTGTAAGAAGACATTTTTTTTAATTTGAAGTTTATATTGTTTGTTTTATATTTTTAATAATGTGCATTGTAATAGCTTTAAGATTTAATGTGATTAAAAGTCATGTATCATGAAATTAGTCGCTTTTTTATTTTATCTACAAAAATCGTAAGGATATTGTACATATTTCCTAAAATTTTCTAAGTAGCCACGTCCCCTTGAAAAGGATTACTCTATAGCGCCAAAGCGGTCACTCGCATACACGAAATGTACGACACGCGTGACCGGCGGCCCAAAAATACATTTCGAATATGCCTCTCGCTTGAGGTCACCGGTGACCCCCATGGCGCAATAAAGTAAACCAGATGAGGTCACCGGTGACCCCCATGGCGTTCAACGTGTTAAATAGTCGATGCGCTCATGTTAGTTATACTTTTCGGTATAAAGCCTCGATTTTTACATGCCATGGTTAGACACACCCCGACCAGGGTGTGCCAGCTAAGTACAGGTGTTTACTGCTGGCGATCACGAGTTACATCGGCCGGGACACGGCCGTTGCGTTGTGTCGTAGACGCGCGCCTTGACTTTGCTCGCTATTTCGGGGCGCGGTCGACGCCACCGCCCTTGCTTTTTACCCTGTTTGCTCTGAATTGGACTGGATAATGCCATTGATAAAATTGTAGAGTTTAATAATTAATGTGGCGGATTAATAAATATAATAACTCATATCACATTCTGTCACATTTACTGTACATGGACGACATAAAAATTTATGCAACCAACAACACTGATGTGGGGAACTTGCAACTCATACATAATATATAACATAAATACACATTCACACATACACATCCGGACAAGGTGACACCATGGGATATCATAGAAGTTAAATTGGACCCTCCATCAGTTCCATCCGAGAGAATGATAGAGCCTCCTGCTGCGGACAGAGCTGGCGCTCCAGAGGATCCTAACAACTGGACGGAGAGATCTGTGATGCTCTATATCCTCTGCCTCTACAGATTGCTTAGAATCAAGAATGATGACCACTCCGAACTACTTCAAAAACGGATGGAGGATCAAATCACTGCGGAAGGTGGTAAAGGGATGTCATTCCATGGAGCCCGGGGCATTTATAGCAGCTGGGTAAACGACAGGGGATTTTTGAGAATGGTAGCCGCTCTGGACATGTTTTTATACAAATTTAAAAGCAATCCCGATGGGATACTCCGGCTCGGCTCCTTAAGCAGTAGATTTAGAGACTGTGCAGGCCTTATGTCGCTGGGTTATGCGATGTCGATTCTCAATATTGCGGCCGGGGACCTAATTGACTGGGTCTTCATCAAGAGAATGGGCGACGAAATGATCCAGTTAACTAGATCGGATCAAGAGTCTGGAAAACTAGACTCTTACTTTCCCTATCAAGCAGATCTCGGGCTTATAACAAAGTCGGCGTATTCATCTAATGCCAACCCATACATCTATACCTGGGTACATATCTTCGGCTCGTTATTGGGACATAAGAGGTCATTAAATGCCCGATTTATATTCGAGGGCAGTTACTCAGATCTAGGTCTGAATGCAGTGTTAGTAGCCTGGGTGTATGCTAATTAATACATCTAAGTGTGTTTGTGGTGCTCGAGAAGTATCCTTTTTGGGATATCACATCTCGGCATCAGGCACCAAACCACTAGACACTAAAGTTGAAGCCATAAAAAACTTCCCATTGCCCACCAATGTTCGTCAACTTCGACGATTTCTGGGCATGGTCAATTTTTATAGGCGATTTTTACCACGTGCTGCAGAAATACAAGCGGTTGGCGGGAGCGCAACGCCTCCTTGAACCTTGATCAGTCAGTTACGTACTACGACGGAGAGAGGTTGTCGCTTTAGCTTATGGACGCTTGCTATTAAAATATTTACGTGTGTAATAAATCCTGTTAACTCTTTTCTCTTAAGCTTCTCTTCGCTTTTCTTTATATCTATAAGCTTGTTTCTTCTTGTAAGTGTTGCATTCTCCTTCTGACTATATAATTAGTGGTGTGACTTGGTTTTTCTGTGCAATAAATGTGTTAGTGTATGAAGTGTTGAACATTATTTATCTATACACATAACAACAAACTCCACACCCACAACACTGAACTTACAAAACTAGCAGACTGAACACAGTCATTTTCTACAGACATAAAAATGCAATTTGGTGTTGATAAATGCAAAGTACATTCTATCACTCGTGGAAAATCAATAAACAATACATATATACTCAGTACTGGTGAACAAATAGAGCCCATGGACGAACATAACACATATAAATACTACGGGTGTCATCAGTCCAAACAGATACATCAAAAACAAGCAAAAATAGACTTAGTTAAAAATTTTAAAATTAGAATAAACCAAATATTGAGAACTCAACTAAATTCACGCAATAGTATAAATAAGTCATAAATACCTACGCGATACCCATTTTCATCTATTCTTTTGGAATAACAAATTGGTGTCAGAGTGATTTAGATAAACTTCAACGCACAATTAATACATATATTAATTGTGCGTTGTAACTAATGTTGTAATTAACTGGTTTTTGTATAAAATATTGATATTTTGACATTCTTAGACATTTTGTGATTTGTGATTGTGCATATTATCAATATTGATTTTATTTTCATGTTTAAAGTCATCAAATGACTTTATAGAAAGGACTAAGTTGCTGGAGAAATTTTATCTCCTGTCAGTTGTGTTACTAGTATTATGCACTTGCAAGTAATGAATTTCTATACCTTAGAACCACCTGCTATTAAGTGGCCAGTATACAAATACTGGTCGCGGCTGTGATACCGCATGTATGGCGGTTTCATTCCGTCAAGACTGTAATACAAAGCATATATTATAGGCTTATTATTATCGCCCTGATAACAGCCTTTGCGTTCGGACTAATAAAATGATAAATATTGTTGCCATTACATATAGCTTTACAAGGATACACACATTATTGGATTAAGCTTAAGTTAGGCAAGCTTTAAAAATTATGAGAAAAAGGTTGTACATGATTTCGTATCTTTTTCTGTTTAGTAAGTTCTTTTTTGTAAGTCATGTGTTTTTTTACGTAATATTGTAACATTAAAATCTAACCACAAAAGGATTGTCTTGAAATAGGTGCCTTCCCGTATTGGCTTAGAGGGAAATGAGGCGGTAGACGTTCTTGCTAGAGGCGATAAGTGATGGGGAGAATTTCGACTGTGTACCTTATTTCTCTGAACTCTTATCTAAAGTTCGTGAAAACTGTACAGAAAAGTGGTCCGAATACTTTGATAAAAGGTCACTGTTAAAAGGTATTTGGTACAAGACGATACAACCGCATCTTTCCCGCTTCCTTTGGTTTCAAGGATGCAATATGGGAAGGCAAGAAATTATACAGCAATGAGGCTTCGTTCCGGACATGTACCATTAAACAAATTTGCGTTTTTAATGAGAAAAGTCAATTCACCAAATTGTGACAAATGTGGAGTTGTGGAAGATGTTATTCATATTATGATGGAATGTGAACGGAACGAAGCATATAGAAAGCAAATAGATTTTGACAAAAATAGTGTTGGATTATATAATAGTATCCGAGCTTTTCCGTTGTCGGATAAGGCTAGGACACTTTTTAAACTTGTATTGTTAGGTATTAAGAACAGGTAATGTTTTATTATTGTTTACGTGAATTTATCATTGTCTGATTATGTATTTGATTGTGTACCTAAGAGGGTGATTTGATCTAGTAGATCTAACCCTCTATAATAAATAAAGATTAAAAGAAATATATTGCAAGCAGTCAATTCAGATGACATGTTACCAAATTTTAGCCGTGTATCACTTTGGCACCGGTAATTTTTTTTAATCTAAATATATTAAAAAAGCAACAGGGCTTTAATCGAAAGGCACGACTTAGTTTTATGGCGCATAAGTACCTTAAAAATATAAAGAATTACAGAGAAGAAGGGCGACTAATATATTATTTAGACGAAACTTGGGTTAATGCGGGTGAGTACCTCTGAACTATCATCTTCTTTACTATTATAAGTATGTGAGAGTTTAAGGATTTCTTAAATTTACGCGAACACTACACATTAAATAAAACTATTATTTACGGATTTTATCGCGTTTAATTCAACTTTAATTTAAGGTCAATGTGGGCAAATCTGTCATACTTTTTTGAAAGTTGAATTTGGTTAACTAAAACTGGTACACTTACTACTTTAATATAAATTTGATGGTTGTAAGCAATACAAGATTTTGTTGTCTTGTATACACATCTATTTTAAACAAAAAAAAAAACAGCCCTCTACATGTAACTAACAAGGTTTTTTTAAAAGTCGGTCGTTAGACGAATTTTCCCGAGGATTGAGGCAAATCCGTCTAGTAGCAAATTTGCCTCGAGTTACGCCGTTTTATTAAGGTATGCAATTTGTAAACAAGTAAATGCAGATTGTGAAGAAAAATGTTTTGTAACATCATAAAAATTAGGTTTAATTTACGTTTTACTCCCTAAAATCTTTTTTGGGGGCTAATCCGGCCTATTTTTATAACCAGGGACTTTAAACCTTTCTAAAAAGTTTGAAAACTAAATATTTTTATTTATCAGTTTAATTTTTAAGGTACATTAAAACAATCCTATCTTATTATGACAATGGTATTTATGGTATTAACTTAAATAAACAGTTATTTTTAATGAATTTGGTTAGGTATAACACCATTATAATTTTAAACAATGTTGCACTTCACATGTTGTATTAAAAATTGAATTAAGGTGATTGCACCTTAAAGGTGGCGGTTCGTGCCGCGACAGAGACAGGAGACCACGACTGGAGACCGCGACAGGAAATTGCGACTTTTACTATACGAGCGGCAGTTCGCGAGCGAGACACAGACAGGAGACAGATATACGAGAGACGAGACAGCGACACAGTCGCTGCCCCGGACGAGTAGTGTCTCGTGTCTAGTTCAAAAAGCACATGACTTTATTGTTTAAAAATACTTTTTATGACGAAAACTGTGAAACGCCTTGATTTATAAGTATTATTAATTCATTAATTCATAAAGGTAAGTTCTCTCCAGACAGGTAAGACTCACCAGAGCCAGGGCTCTGTAGTATAGACTAACTTCTGTTTGAGCTAGTCTACTACAGAAGTTTGCTACGATGAGTAAAAACTGCCAAAGTGACGTCACACCCGATCGAATTTTGTTCGGGATCTGTCGACATGTTTTTGGTTCGAAGTACAAATAATGATTTTGAATTTAACATAAATTCTTAGTTAGACCGAAAAAAACTAAGAACAGTTTGTTATGAATAAATACCTAATCTTCATACAAATACATAATCTTCCTAATCAATTAAAGACAAAAAAAAAATAATATTTCAAAGACCCAATTGTTAGTTACCAGTGGACTTTCAAAGTAGGTATAAAACTAAAAATAGGAAGGATGAAAAAGGTTGACTACATCTGCAATGGGGTAATTCCGGTATATGACGATTTAGCCCCTTCGAAATTAGACGGATTTCCCCACTTGAACATTTTGAGGTTACGTATTTTTTATAAAAAATATTTCTGTATGTACTGGTTTATATTCAAAACAAATAAAAAAATCCGTTGAAACACTTAATAAACTACATGTTATGCATAGCCAGAAAGTCGTAACTTGTAAAATTGAATGTTTACGTTATAAGAAACGGCGGCACGCAACACTTGAGCTTCGAGTTCGTAGCATAACTAAATTTCGAATGCATTTTTTGACAATTGTAGACAACCCTGCTCCATCTATGAATCATAGTTAGAACTAAAAACTAATCCTGTTTTATCGACCGAACCAGTAACAGCCTAACTATTCTGGAATGAATAGTAAACGCATGTGTACGGAATAGCCCCGTAGACGGATTTGCCCACATTGACCTTATTTTTATTATCCCGACGTTTCGTCCCCCCCCCCCCGTGACCACGGGTGCTGTAAAGCAACCGAAACGTCGGGATAATAAAAATAAATTAAAGTTAAATTAAACGCGATAAAATCCATAAATAATAGTTTTATTCAATTGTGAAAGTTTGTTTAAATGTGCAGACGTTATTTACTCTTATACGCGAAACTACTAAAAGGATTTTAATGATACTTAGCAAGCCTAGCTTAGTAAACGAGAAAAAAATAAAATAAAAACCACAGTCATGGTTTGCAGTTTTGATCAATACTAGTATCATAATAAAACTTTTCATTTTTTAGGACATACTGTTAGTAAAGCTTGGGAAGATACAACAGTGAAATCTGTGAGACAAGCTTTTTTAGATGGCTTGTCAACAGGATCTAAAAATCCGACCTTGAAATGTAATCGATTACATATAGGAGGCGATTTTTCTGCTAGAAAGTCAGTAGATATTTGAAAATAAGGCCACAGGAGATCACGAAACAGTGAATACGTATGGTTCCGAAAAGTGGCAGTCAGCAGTGTTTGAACCAAACGCAGTCATTGTGATGGACAATTCGACATACCACTCTAGACACCAAAACCATTGCCGGTCACAAATTGGAGGAAACAAGCTATTCAAGAGTGGCTCTCCTCAAAAGATGTAATATTTGAAAACAATGAACCGAAAGCTAAATTACATACAAAAGTAAAAAATGTCAGGGGAGAAATACCAATCGTATGTCACCGACGAAATTGGAAAACAGGCCGGTATTGAAGTTCTCCGCTTGCCGCCCTACCACTGCAAACTCAATCCTAATAACCTGGTCTGGGCAGACGTATATTATACCGAAAAGGGAATGAAATGTGAGTTTTTATTGATAATTTATTTACACCTCTATTTTTTTTTCTTTCTAAATATTTTGTGCCGTTAACCTTTTATCAGCGATTATCTGTTTGTTAGTACTTTTAAATTACTAGATAAACTTTGATGCAATTTTAATATATTGTTATAATATAAGTAATTATATAGTAAGGATGGTAGACTAAATTCGATCTGTAAGAAGCCGGGTAACTGATAAATACCAAACAACAGAAAGTCAGTTACAGATCTTTAAAACTAATAAAAAATGATAAATATGTTACCCACATATATATTTATTTGTTAGCTGTTGCCGAAGCAGCAGTCGTAGCGGCGGTGTTCGTGTGGCGATGGCGATGGCGGCGACGGCGGCGGCGTGCGCTGATCTCCCCGGACTTGGAGCTGCAGTCGGCGAGTAGTGTCAGTGCAGTGAGTGCGGGAAATAACGGCTAACCGTAAGCCTAGTGTTTTCACAGTGAGTGCTAGTGCGCGAAATTGTGATGTTGACCGTTAACATATGTGTCATAGTGATGTGTCGTGTGAAATTGAAAAACAAAACAAAGCGTGTTCTCCCATACCGCATAGACATTTTAATGTTTAATTACAAAATTAATTGTTATATCATAAATTAGATACTGTCATCATTTTCATTTAACAAAATAACAAACATTCATTAGGTTAAGTTACAAATTGTTTATCACCTTGTTACTTAGATAAGATCACCTGACACATCAAACTAACATTATAATCATCTTATTACATCTTGGCCCGGCAGCATGTACGGTCCAACCGTACATTTCTGCTGGCGTTAACATTTTACGTGAAGCAATCGATATAGTTCGACAATTATAAAAATTGTGTTAGTTCACGTAATCACCGTAACCGCGACGGACGCGACCTCATTAACATAACATTAACATTTAACATTTTTTACATATTTTAATCACATATTTTTAACTTCTCTATTAACCTATTTTTATATAAAATTTTAATTATTATTGAACATACGTCCAATACCCGAACAAATACAATGCTATTATTCCAGGTTTCCAAAGGATCCGGATATTAAAGATAAATGGATATACATATCCTTAACGTTTTATTATATCCTCTTTTCTCTAGTTATAAAAGCGTATATTACTAAAAGCGTATATTACTAAAAGCGTATATTACTAAAAGCGTATATTACTAAAAGCGTATATTACTAAAAGCGTCATTACTGAGACACTTTCAGTTAATTAGTTATATCTTAGCGTGAGACTCCTGGATGATCAACGCGACACTTAATAGAAAGTTATCGAAACGTGCGTTGCGCTGCACTATGCTCAGGTGAGAGTGAGCACGAATGTCATTCTCTGTTTTTCGCACACGTTAATTATTGGACCAAGTGGCTACACCTCTTGAGATTTTGCGTTTTTATAAAATATTCTTTAACGCAATAATTTATAGTTTAATCTTTGTTGCATGAATGCTAGAGATATGTGTAGGCAAAATTATGTATTTATTGTTTGTCTATGTGTGTCAGCTGCGAACCAGCGACACGCGTCCCGACATTAAAAGACAGTGGAAGACATTTCTAGTACCTTATTATTTAGATTTCTGTGGGGTTCATACCAAAATGTGGCGCCAGCAGCAGCAGCACAGTAGACTGTTAGCAACATCTGATGGCGGAAATTTTAATTTAAATGGTTACGATCCTACTTTCAAATACCATCTAGACCACGTAAAAAAGGAGAGGTATCCTGTTTGTCTAAAACGATACAATCGAAATACCATTATCAATGACATCAAGGAAGCCAACTATTTCACCATCATGTTTGACTGCGCTCCAGGTGTATCTCACATAGAAGAAATGAGCCAGGTGATTCAATTTATAAAAATAACGGAATCCGGACGTGAAATAAAGGAAAACTTACATGCCTCCTACGCTAATATTTCCTCAACAGAGAATGAAGCAAGAGTTGCTGGATCGAGCTCTTCTAGGGACGACAGCTGAATGCAACGCTAAAGAACAGATGATAACTGAAATATTTATTAGCTGGTCCCAACGGTTTGTCAAGTTTTCTGGTGCGTCAATAACTTACCCGGCCTTGCTTCTTTTAGATGGTCTTGTAACACATACGCAAAACATCAGTTATTGAAAATGCACGCAAAAAAATTAAAGAAATGGCGTTGTAATGCTTTGCTTTCCCCCGCACTGCAACCATAGGCCCCAACCCTTAGATGTTGGGTTTATGAAATCTTTAAGTATATACTTTGACCAAGCCTGCTCCAATTGGTTAAGGTCACACCCGGGGCGAATAACATTTCAAATAAACGAAATATTTAAAAATGCATATATTCAAGCTGCAACAATGTCTATAGCAATCAATGCGTTGCAAAAATGTGGCCAATCAGAATAACTCTACAGATTCTGATTTTTCAGCTGCATCAAGCACAGACGTACCGCTAGCAAACAATGAGTCTGAAACAGGTCCTTTAAATATCGGAATCCAGCAACAATCGCCGCCACCTATCCTTGAAGAACATCTCCTTGAAGCATCTCCTTGAAGCAGATTTGCCTGTTTTAACAACACCTCAGCCTCAGCCTGAACCATTAACTTTTAATGAACATAGCCTAATACACAGCCTTCTATATTGCTCTCACAAGGCGTGCCGTGAGAGAGCTGGCAACATCGTCCGTGAACCTTATGGCTATACGACTAATTTAAAACTAAGCGAACGTAATGAACTTACACACTCACTGGTACCCATTATTTTAGGACACATGATATTACGCGAAACATTAGCATTGGTGATGATGTTGTTAGATTTTGTACAAGTTGGCTGTAGATGTTAATTTAGTTGGATAATACGTCATTTTTTATTTGTGCCCGGAGATTTGTTTCTATCATTTGTGGCTGGTATATCTAAGCGAAAATAAGACAATTTCATGGTTTTTTCTTTAAAAAAGACTGATGTGACTCTTTTAACTGTTTTTGTTGAAAATGAAAAGGTATGTATGTAATATTACTATTGAAGTTTTAATGACAATTTGAAGTTACAATTATTAAAAGCGTAATGAAACTCCTACATTATATAAGTTTAAATAATTTTATTGTTTCTTTGTAGATGCCTCGTCATTGCTGTGTGCCCGGTTGTAAGTCGAATTACGATTCTACTCTTAAGAGAGGAGAAGGACCTGTATCGACATTTTTTTTCCGAGATAGCGGTTTACTTTGTCGTTGCAAAAAGGCCATACCACGAGCTAACTGGGAGCCCTCGAAAGGTTCATTTGTCTGCAGTGAACATTTTAGTGATAGTGAAGTTATACGTTGTGAGAAAGTGCTAAAACCTAATGGATCTTACGAAGTTGTTCCTCTGAAAAATCCCAAATTAGTGACCGGCGCAGTACCCCATATATTCCCAAATATGCCTAAGTATTTAAGTACAAAAAACATCTAGGATGGATCCCTCGAAAAGGAGACAGATGTGTGAACAGCGTCGTGAAGAAATCGATAGGCAAATCCAAGAAAAGGACTTAATCAAAGATTTCTTCGAATTGAAATCAAAAGATAGCCAGGTGGATGCTATATAATCTTCTGGTTGGATTTTAAAGGTATTCGAAGAAAAAAAATTTTATGCCCTTAACCCTAGAGTGGGCGCGCTATGAGCATTTTGCCGAACTTTGTAAAAAAATGTTAATAATATTTAAACAGTTAGTTATTGAAGGTCAAGCGTCTCAGGAGCTGTGTACACTCCTCCCGCGTCCTCCCTCATTGTGTCGAAACAATCAGTGCGCAGCCTACCACAGGAGGATGAAATTGTGGTGCACTGGTCCTGGGACGCGGCAAATTGCTAAGTGCGCGCCCACTGACATAGTAAAAATTTCACGTTATAACATATTTATTTTTGGTCAAATGTCATTTATTTTTTGTAAGTACTGCATTGTTTTGTTTATTTATGTACCTGTGTAGTATAATTTTATGAAATTAAGAGTTATTTTTTATTCTGAGGCATTGTTATGTATTTTAGCAAAATGAATAAGCAAGACGAATCAACCGGTGATGATGCAAAGCCCGAAGTAATCACATTTTATAACGAAACTATGTACTCCGCCGAGAAAAAGTGAAATTGCTCACGGCTTAGCAACTCCTATTCATTGAAGCCCTATGCTTAGCCATGAACTATAGCCATAGCAGCGATCACAATAGATCTTCTAGGTCGCAGTGATACTGTTCTCTTTCTCTAGACCTGCATAGCTGCTCGCACTTATTAAAAAAAGGGTGGAGTGGATACTGTTGACCAGATGAAAGAAGAATACTCTGTGGGCAGAATGACTCGGAGGTGGCCAATGAGATTATTCTTTTCAATTTTGAATATTGGCGGGATAAATAGTCAAATTATTTACACAACAAACACTAAAACTGTCTTACTGCGTAGAATGTACCTAAAAGAGATATCCCTTGCCGTGGGCACACCACGTTTAATGAAAAGATCTAGCATAATGACATTCCCGAGCTCATTAAGAAGACAAATCGCTCACTTTGTACCAATGGTGAGCCAAGAAACCCATGAACAGCGAGAGGGAATATGCTCAATATGTCTTACGAGATAAAATCGACACACAATAAAAGGGTGCGAAGTATGTGCAAAATTACTGTGCAACGAGCACTGTATTTACCTGTGTGAGGGTTGTTTTGACGGGGCATACGGCCAAGATGTCTAAAGAGTGTTTTTTTTTCTAATTTCTTACGGTTTTGTTTATTATATAAGAGACTATGTGAAGTCGTTCCATATTTTGTTAAATTTTTTTGAGAATATATTGAAGTTGATTTTTTGAGACTGGTTTATGAGACTGAATTAAAAAGTTTGATTTTTCTAAAAGCTTATGTTTTATTTAAGGCTAATCTTTTCTCATTTATAATAAATTTAAACAATTAATATGTAATATTTTAGTTTTTCTAAGAGCGGCAAAATGCTATACACGCGCCCACTTACGTTCCATGAAAAGGCGCGCCCACTGTGGGGTTAACATAGATTTTAATAACAAAGATTCACAAAATGTGAGAGTATTAAATAGTATCTGCATAGACTCTGATCTCAGTGTGAAACTAGTTATAGGTGAAACACAGCTTCTCCCAAATGATTTAAAACGGACTCTTACCAATTGCTTGACTTTATTTAATTGGTCACAACTTAAAAATTTGTTAGACAGGTATAAAGATAGCCCTTTTACCTGTACTGAGAGTATGTTTGAATTTAATATTAAGAAAGCAGAAGAACAGCTAGAAACTGCTCTTCAATTCTCTGACGAGCAAGAATGCAAGCAATTGAATTTGATTAAGGAGCAACTTAAGTTGTGTACTTTAAAACAGCCTCGCTACAGTATGTCAACTGTTATATTTGCTTTCTTGATACTTTGCATATATCCCAGTCATGCTATAACTTAATAAGGCGATTTTTGTTTTTACTTCGTAAAAGGTATTTACAATATCTTTCATCTTCCTTCAATGTTAACCCAAGTAATTTAGAAAACACAAATAATTATTTAAAGGTTATGTATAACAAATTAGATTCACGAGAAAGGGTAGTCAATTTATGTATTGATGAGATTTATGTGTACAGTAAGCTAGAGTATAAATGTAAAAAAGTGACTGGATATGCTGATAACAACTCTAATGAGTTAACCAAAGCTGTTGTTTGCTTTATGGTTTCTTCTACATTTGGTCGATTTAAAGAAATTGTGCGTATAATACATGTTAATTCACTCACTGGACATCAGCTTAAAGATTACACTTTAGAAGTTATAAATTTTATCCAGCTCATTGGTTTCCAAATATTATGCATAATTACAGATAACAATAGGGTGAACCAAAATATGTACAAGCTTATTGCAGGGGACATAAGATAACTCATTAGAGTTGATAAACCTCAGCTGGGCATTACCTACTTGCCTCGCAGCGAAGCCGACTCTCCAGAGGAGGCGGCTGTGCTGTTGAGGGCACAAAATGAAGGGCTCCATACTGAGCTCTGGATAATCCTCCACCGTTCGTTAGATTAAGTCAGTAATAAGATGCATTCACTGCAGGAGCTCGCGCCACGCTCGCCCTAATTACTCAGCGAAATATAGTAATTGCAAAGTAATAATAGTAATAGTAAAATAAGCTATTAGAGAATTTATATATATATATATATATATATATATATATATATATATATATATATATATATATATATATGTGTGTGTGTGTGTGTGTGTGTGTGTGTGTGTGTGTGTGACTTAACTGGTATGCAATAAACGTTGACTTTATTAACTCGGTGTCTGTTTTATTGGAGTCAGGATAATATACATGTAAAGTATAACAACAACTTATAGTTAACTTACTGATATAGTCATGATAAATTTGGTTTGATTAATATTTTGGTTAATACTTTAATAAAATATTTCATTTCATATCCGCGTACCTACTAAAAGTATAGAAATTTTTCTACCATATGTCACTACACAACCGCGAAAATTACTTTACTCGGAATACAAACAAGCTATTGGTAAATTTACCCTATTTACCAATAACATATGTTGAAAAACAGTAGCAAACAAGCTCAGTCGGCAAATGTAAAAAAAAATTACCGAGATATTAATTTTTTTCTTTTTCCTGTAAAATCATGAAAACGCAGATATGCGGTGTTCGAGCAATAATGTAAAGCATTTGTGTTGTATGTAAGATAAAAAGTAAGCATGTGTGAGTGAGGTCTTTATTAAGGTAAAATGTAATTGAATGTTCAGTAGCAATTAAAACACCGTATCATTGACACCTTGTTTCTGTGATCAGTCCCTATAAAAATAGTGAACCTTAATACCAAACATATGGTCGATAATCGAGCCGGATTTAACGACGGGTTTCTTGTGAAGTTATAATTATCGAGTGCTAAACAAAAGGACGGACCGGGCGGTCGAGGCGAGAACAAAAGAACCTTTTTACCTGAGTGTGACTTGTGCAAGTTATAAGACATTTTACAACCGTTTGAATAATTACCGTAAAATGGGGGGAATAGGGTCTAGGGGGTGAATTGGGACAAACCTCAAGTTTTATTTGCGACCTTATTCACACATTTATGTTACGTATTAAATTTTGTGGTAGGATTTAAATCTGAAGCTTGCAATATTTTTTCTATAATCTGGCGACACTCAGCCATCCTGTTATAAGTATTTAAAAAAAAAACGTACTTCAAAACATTGGGTCAAAGTTGTGTGAAATTTGCTCCGTAAAACATTTTAATTTTCACTAGTGTTTACTAGATTTGTACTAGAAGTGAAGTTTTAAACGTTATTTTCAGTTGTTTGGGAACGGATTAAGCTATAATGTAAGTGATATAATCTTATTGTTTTTCCTATAATTTAACAAATTCTTACTAAAGTAGAATTGAATAATAATTGGGGGGATAAGGGTCGAACTATGGGGTGTATAGGGTCGTAAATGAAGAGAATCGGGTCAGGAATGGGTTTAATAGGTACCCGATTAGGGTTAATTGGGACGGCTGTGGGTGAATTGGGTTTTTGATTCTAGGGTTGTCACATTCTCTAAATTAAATTAAACTTAATAAAAATGATGATTGGTAGGTACCTAATACATATTTAACTAACTATCTTTACCTACCTACACATTTATTTAAATTTTAGTAATGATTTATAAGTTGATTAATATTAATTGAAAATTGACACCTACATAATTTAGGCGATATTAAATTTAAATTGTTTGATATTAGCAGGTGGCGCTCTTTTTTTCCGGTGGGTAAAGATCATCCAATGACATCTCCCGCCCTTGGGCGGAGTGGGAGATAGCCCTTCACACGAAGATGTAGAAAGTTACGCTGATACAGATACCGAACCTGAAATAAAAAGGAAACGAATCCAAAAAATAAATAACACAAAAAGTGCTAAAGGTAAAGGTGTAGGGAAAAAAACCAAGAAAATATGTCTTGAAAAAGAAAATAAATCGCCATCGCCAATAGCACATTGTTCAACGGCATTCGAAACAATCATAACTGAAACGAACAATTTGCCCGCTGATGATGATCAAGAACAGCGTAGTGATTGGCGTGATATAGAAGTTGAAAAATTACCCGCTGTGCTAACAGAAGATTAACAATTGTATGAAGAAATAGTAATACCATGGTGCGAACCTACATATTTGTAAGGAACAAATGTGAAAGAAGAAATAAACCTGATAGAAATTGAAAATGAACACGCCAGTACTAGCACTACAAATGAACCGAACATTATAATTAATAGTAGTACAAAAATAACTTCAGAACAATTAACAAAACTTTTTCCGAAAAATCCAACCAAGCAAACTTTGAAACCAGTAGCCATAAACAAAAAAACTAAATGTTACTAAGAAAAAGAATTACTACAATGACAGTGATGAAACCTTGTAATTGTTGTGTTGATTATTGAAAAAATACTTACGTATTTATTCAATAATTAATTATTAAACAAATATCTACTGTTAATTTTATTATTAATTATTAAATAAATATCTACGTATTAATTAAAAAATAATACTGTCTATTTTAAATATTTTTTAAGTTTGCCTGTTAGAAATTTTAATTACGTTTGATTTGAGTGGACTTTATTTTATGTTTATATGGAAGTAAGATTTATTTTCTGTTTTGTTTAATTTTAAGTTAAAAAAAAACGTTGATTTCAGTAATGGATTTTTATTTTTCACTACATTTCTAACTTTATTTATATATGATTAGTATTATAGTACCCGGTTGACCGAGCTTTGCTCGGTATTTTTTTAATTCGTGTGTTTTGGAAATTCTATTCAGATACAAATTACATACTGATGAAATACGAATAATATTTTTTTATCTTAGCTTAATAGAAAAAACTGAACTGGTTATTTAAATAAAAAATCATGAGTGCAATTAGTTTAATTTAAATTTTCGTGTTTTTAAAAAAATACTAAAAAAAGAGCTCGAAATAATAGATTTTCTCAAAAAAGAAAGCAACATGAAAAAAAAATTAAAAAAAGTCGGTCGGTCGGTCTGGGCTCGAACCGGGGTTTTACGATTCTGTGACCGCCCATTATATCAATTAAGCTATTTATAATCATTTATAATCTGACAAAATTTACCTTCTTATTCTAACGATATTGTAGCAGTTTTTCATTGCCTAAATACACGGACAAAAGGACATTTTCTAAAAATAAATCCTAGCTAGATCGATTTATTATCCCCGAAACTCCCTGGACACTAAATTTTATGAAAATCGTTGGAGCCGTTTTCGAGATCCCGATCATATATATAGATAATTATGATTTATTAGATTTTATATTATGAGACTGACACTTTAAAAACTGGTAGGTATATGTCAAGTACGTAACCTAAAAAGACACAACCTACCAGGTAGGCAGTTATTGTAGGTAGGTACCTACCTATAGTGTGAAAGTGTCAGCCCTAGCGAAAAACTGTATTAACCCGTTAGGCGACCCGATTCACCCCAAGGTCTGGGTGAATAGGGAAAAGTGAGTTTTTGTGACTTTTTATGGTTTTTTTAATAAACCATATTTTGATGCATTATAAATGAATATTTAAACTACCGGAACCATTATGATATCCGTTTTATTACTATAACTACAAAAATAACGATACAAATCAATGTCGAACTTAAAAAGTGTCCCAATTCCCCCCATTTTACGGTACGTATTTGAGTCATCGAAGTGAAACTACATAAACATAAACACTCACGCCTGTCACCCAGAGGGGTAGGCAGAGACTACAGACTTCCATTTAGCACGATCCTGACATACCTCTCTCGCCTCTTCCACATCCATATACCTACGCATACATGCTCGTCGGTTAGGGCTACTTTTAATTTGGCTCATTTTTAGTATATCGCCAATTTGGTCGACAAACTTCCGCCTAGGACGTCCCTTTCCGACTCTTCCATTCACTTCTGCAATATATATTTGCTTTGTCAGTCTTTCCGCATTCATTCTTTCTACATGACCAAACCACCGAAGCATTCCTTTCTTAATCCTGGTCACTGCATCATCTTGCAAACCACACTCTTCTTTTATCACACAGTTTCTCACCCTGTCACTCAGATTAACATACTCCTTAACGACCGCATTTCTACTGCATTTATTCTACTCTCGTGCTTCTTCTGCCACACCCAACTTTCACTACCATATGTTAAAGTAGGGACTAATACAGCATTGTGAATTGCCATACGTGCCTTTTTGACACATTCTGACTTTTCACAATAGAGTGTAGAGCCCCATTTACGTTATTTCCTGCATTCACTCGTCGTACAATATCCTTATCATATCTCCCATCCCTGCTAAATACACATCCCAAATACACAAACTCATCCACTTGCTCAATTAACTCTGGCTTCTGTTCTTATTTCTCATACCGTATTGCTTTCTTCTCTTTCAAAAAAAAAGTGAAACTACATTGTTTTAAAACATTTGTGGGACGTTTATAAAAATATGGCCACCACTCCGGAACAAATATTTTCTTTACTGGAAAATACAGCCATATTATTACAAAAGGCTCAAACCAACCTAAAGAAATGTCCAAAGCAGCGACTAACTAAATGATACATCAAAACTCGACTGCAAATGAAAGAAGAGTATTGGAATTCTTTAAAAAACTCACATCAAGATCTAGTAAAATGTGTTCCCAAAGAAAAGAAGCAAAATATACCTTATTTCGCAAACGAAGATTATTTTATTTATGAAGATCTATATTTATGTTTAAAAGCCGACCTAAAAGATTTATTGTCAACATTAACACAGCCGATATCAATGCATCCTAGTGTACATACCAACTAGGCTTGCCAACCATACTTTATAATAACGTATCCTACTTTATTTTTGGTAATTATACTTTAAACTTTTACATACAAATAAAGTATGCAAAAATACTTTATTTTCAACCTTTACTGTGATGCGTAAAACATACTCATCATGGGTACTTAACGATTTATAATTGCTGAACGAAATGTTACCTATCTTTCTGATTCACGTTTCACGCCAACAGCGCCAACAGTGATTACGCTCGCGACCAAGTAATTCTGATAGCGACACACCAGTGACTCCTAAAAAAGCTAAAATAACCAAAATTTTACAAAAATATAAACCTGAGTGGGAAAAACGATAAAACTGGATAACAAGTGATCTTCAAAACAAAAGTAATGCAAAATGCGGCGTGAATTTTACTATCAGTTCAGCTAGCATTGGACAGGTATGAAAATTTATTAACGTGTGCAAATATTGTTAAAGCTACGTTGCTTCTCCTTTCGTATAGTTATTTTATTTACATTTTTTAACTTACTTACCTAACCTAATTCATTAGTTTTTTTTTTTTACATCTTTACAAAAAAAAAGGCACCAGTTTGTATATGGCAGGACTTTGTAATGAAAAGTTTTAAAAACAGTTGCATGCATATTTGAAATTTAGTTTGCATTGACAATTTATACACTATTTTTTAAGCATGAGCAAGGTAAATTAGTTTCAATGTCTCAAATTCTATGAGTTATTTTAAATATATATATATACAGTAGAATCCGTTTATTATGACTCCGCCTATATTGACCAGCCGGTTATTATGACGTATTTGCACTACGAAGTTTGGTTTTCATATAAAATTCTTTATAACAAAGTCGGATATAATGACTTCCCTTACAGTGACATGTCGCTTATTATGACCCATTTTTATAAATTATGTCCGGTTATAATGACCGACATGATTCTTTACACCTTCGGTATTGTTCGTTGATTCCCGACGACGTTCGGCACGTGGCTTTTTTTTGTTTTGATTCTCAGTGAGTAATTGACGGTTGAAGGTCACGCATTGTTTTTCGTTTGCTACTGTGAAAAAAATGTCATCTCAACGACGTAAAGCATTTACAATTGAGGAGAAAGGTGCAATAATATGCAGATTAGAAAATGGAGAATCTAACTCATGTCTCGCAAAGGAATTTGGCGTGGGTCATTCGACAATCTCAATGATTTTTAAAAACAAGAACCGCATTAAGGAATCGTTCAATTCAAATGTTTTGAAACCGAAGAGGCTTCGAAAATCACGACAAGAAAATGTTGATCAAGCATTAATTCAGTGGTTTAAAAACATGAGAAACAAAGGAATACCTATCAGCGGTCCTATGCTACATGAAAAGGCAAATGGTTTTGCCGCGCGTTTTGGTATTCTCGACTTCAATTGTTCTGCAAGCTGGATCAGTCGTTTTAAAGTTCGACATAACATTGTGGCTGGAAAAATTGTCGGTGAATCTTCGTCTGTAGATCAAAATTCAACAACAAACTGGTTGATATCTGTGTGGCCGAATTTACGAAGACAATTTTCTGATGATGAGATATTCAATGCTGATGAGACTGGACTTTTTTACAAATTAATGCCGGATAAAACTTTAAAATTTAAAGGTGAAAATTGTAGTGGAGGTAAGTTATCGAAAGATAGAATAACTGTCATGGTAACAGCGAATATGAGTGGCACAGAGAAGAAGAAATTGCTCATTATTGGAAAGTCACAAAAACAAAGATGTTTTAAAGGTGTCAAATCATTACCTGTCGATAATGCTAACAATCGTAAAGCTTGGATGACGTCAGAACTTTTTGAAAAATGGCTTCGTGATTGGGATCGTGATTTGGTGAAGAAGAAGAAAAAGATTCTATTGCTGGTTGATAATTGCCCGGCGCATCCAAATGTTACTGATTTAAAGTCTATAACACTTGCTTTCCTTCCGCCGAATACAACATCAGTACTACAGCCAATGGATCAGGGAAATAATACGATCACTCAAAATGAATTTTAGGAAGAACCTTGTGCTCAAAATGATTAATTGTCTTGATGCTAATGAAAACCACTCTTCTACAAAAGTAACGGTGCTAGATGCAATTCTGATGGTTAATGATGCCTGGGATAAAATGTCTCAAAGTACCATTCATAACTGTTTCAAATACGCAGGATTCATTGAAAGCCACAACGGTTTACCTATTCAAATATCAGAACATGAATTCGATGAAGAAGATGACATTCCTTTATCTTTGTGGTCACGAAACCTAAACTCAGATTCTTTAGCAGCACCGGAAATGTGGGAAGATTATGTTGACATCGATAGCAGTCTCCTCACAGCCGAAGAACCCACCGATGAAAATATCGTACAGAAAATTAGTGCTAAGGAACAACTCGAAAGTGATGGGGAAGAGGAAGTCGAGGAAGCACCATTACCTACCGCAGAAGAGGCATTAAAAGCTGCAGAATTATTATCACGATTTGTTCACAGCAATATTGAAAATGATAATATGACCATAGCTATGTCTTCTATACACAATAGTATTAGAGACTGTTTTTACATTAAAATGAAAAAACAAAAGCAGACAAAAATTACAGATTACTTACAGTAAAAAATACACTTGTACATACAATGTGTTATTATAATAATGTGCTGATTACGTGCAATTTTGATTTTGGTTTAATATGTATAGTATATACATATGTACATATGTAATTACATATGTACATACTATGTATGTTTCTGTATTAAAATACTTAAATACATACATATTTACATAAAAAAAGTTTTTCATTTCACATAACGCTTTATATGACGTCCGCTTATTATGACGTGTTTGTCAATTCCTTTCGAAGTCATTATAAACGGACTCTACTGTATATATATATTAACGTAGTAGAGTCATGTGTCATAGAGTCATGGCTGATGCCAGATTGATTCGCCAACTTACAGACTGTCTCAATACTTAGCTAAAATATTATCACCACTCAGAGGACACACAAGAGCACACACTAAGGATTCATACCATTTTGTCAGTGAGATAAAAGACCTACGTCTTACTGACAATTAAACCATGGTCAGTTTTGATGTTCAGTCTCTATTTACATGCCTACCTGTTGAAGACTGCATCTCAATTATAACTAGGAAACTAGAGGAAAATAACATGCCAGCAGAATATGCAGTATTACTCAGAGATTGCCTTAAATCTGGCTATCTATAGTGGAAGGAAGAGTTTTACAAGCAAGTAGATGGTGTTGCGATGGGCTCACCTTTATCTCCCATTTTCGCCGATATATTCATGGAAGACTTTGAGGAGAAAGCCCTCCTTACTGCACCTGTTACACCAAGGATCTACAAGCGGTACGTAGACGATACTTTCACAATTTTACCATCAGACAAAGTAACTGCATTTTTAGAACATCTTAATTCCATAAACTCCATTAATTCAATTTACTATGGAGTTGGTATGGAGTATACTCAAAGAGAAGGAGCTAATCCCTGACCACCAGTTTGGATTCCGCAGTAAGCATGCCACTATCGACCAAGTGCACAGGCTAACAAAATACATCATGGAGTCGCTGGAAGGTAAATCTTACTGCGCCAGTGCATTCTTGGACATATCTCAAGCGTTTGACCGCGTGTGGCATGAGGGATTGTTATTTAAATTGAAAAATGCACTACCAGATCACCTTTACGGGATATTAAAATCATTTCTCCAGCAGCGCCATTTCATAGTACAACAAGGGGAAGCTCTGTCAGATCTCTGCCCTATAAAAGCAGAAGTCCCGCAGGGCAGTGTACTGGGTCCCATACTCTATTTACTTTTCACTGCGGACCTGCCGACATCGACATCATCAATCATTAATCACTGGAACCTTTGCTGACGATACCGCTATACTGGCTACTCATAGCGACCCAAAAATAGCCTCACAAATACTTCAAAAAGGGCTAAATGATATATCCCACTGGCTCAAAAAGTGGCGGATAAAAGCAAATGAAACCAAATCAGTCAACGTAACGTTCATCCTAAGAAGGGGCTCTTGCCCCCCAGTCACACTTAACATTGTAGTTCCACATGCAGATCATGTGAGATACCTTGGATTGTACTTGGACAAAAGACTTACCTGGCAAAAACATATTTTCACTAAGAGAAAGCAACTTGGTATTCAAACGCGGAAACTCTACTGGCTCATAGGACGAAAGTCTCAATTGTCTCTAGAAAACAAAATACTTCTGTACAAGGCAATACTGAAACCTATTTGGACGTATGGAATCCAACTGTGGGGTACTGCATCCCATTCAAACATCGAAATCTTACAAAGGTTTCAAAATAAAGCACTCCGAATGATAACTAATGCCCCCTGGTATGTGCCCAACGAATTACTACATCATGATCTACGCCTGCCTACTGTGAAACAGGAAATCCTACGCCATACTAGAACTTATAAAGAGCGCATCGAACGTCATCCAAATATTCTGGCCCGGCCACTCATGGCAAACCACAACAAAGCGCGACGCTTAAAGCGCAAGATACCACAAGATTTAATATAAACACAAACACAGTAAACCCAGTTACTGTTTAATTATGAGGATGTGACACAGGTCACATACCGAGCACGCCAGCGATAGCACCAACAAGCATACTGCTGAATGTCCCTCAAAGGCGACAGATTGCTGTAAATAAAGGATACAAAAAAAAACTATGGAGTTAGAGGCAAATAATTCCTTATCTTTCCTAGATGTGTTAGTCATCCGAAATCCTAATAACACCATTGGTCACACTGTGTATAGGAAAAAGACCAATACAAACCGATATTTAAACGGTGAATCTCACCACCTCACCTCCTTCACAGTTAGCTACCGTGGGCAAATCTTTGTTACAGAGAGCACGAGGGATCTGTGACAGCAAACACCTGGCCTTCGAGCTTCAGCACGTCAAGCAAGTTCTGCACGACAACAAGCTTCGGGTCCCGCGCCTATGTCACAGTGACCGAGTGAAGCCGGCCACAGTCGAGCGTGTGCCTGCTGTACTACCATATGTCAGAGGTGTCACAGACAAGATTGGCTACATCTTGAAGCGAGCTTCTATTAGAACATTTTACAAGCCGCCGAAGAAGATTAGTCAGTTCCTACCATCCGTCAAGTGTCATATCCCTCTACAAGATGCAGGAGTGTACATATAGGACAAACAAAAAGATCAATTAGAACCCGCGTAAAAGAACATATAGCTGATGTGAAGCATCAACGTTCCGGGAAGTCTGCAGTTTGTGATCATATCCTAGACGGCCCCAACCATTACATCAGATTTGATAGACCACAAATCCTCGCGAAAGAACACCGATTCCTACCAAGGATGATACGTGAGGCTATTGAAATTAAAAAACATTCCTAATTTCAATAGAGAAGGAGGCTGGGTACTACCACCTGCTTGGGATCCTATAATCAATAAAATTAAAACTAAACCCAAGCATACCACTGCAAGACCTCAGGACATAGTCAGTTCATTTTGCATAGATCGGACCATAAACAATAATTAAAAGAGCTGAAGGTACTCCGGGTTTAACAATGACATCGGGACGTCAGTCATCTCAGTCCCCCGTGACCATGGGTGCTGGAAAGCGCCCGAAACGTCGGGAATTAAAAATAAAAGTAAAATAAATGCGATAAAATACGTAAAAGCAGTTTTAATCAATGTGTAGTATTAGCGTAAATATAAGAAATCATTATGTAATACCTACCTGGCAAATATTCGCGTAGGCGGATTCCACAATAGTACTCTCTTGGCTCTTCGGAGATCCGGCTAGGTGGAATACATTTGTGAGAAACAAAGTTGTTAAGATCTTAGACAACAATGGCAACCGGAACTGGTATCACGTCCAATCACATGACAACCCTGCTGATGCCGCTTCTAGAGGGAAGCATGTGCTAGATCTAAAAGATGATAAAATGTGGTGGAACGGTCCTGAATGGCTAAGCACAAGTAATATTAAATACAGCAGACCAGAAAACATAACAACGAACTTAGAAAGAAAGATCATATCAGTATAAGTAAATCTAAAACAAACAAGCGAAAGTTATAGTATAGCTACTAAGTTTAACAGATGTGATAATTTAACAGGGCTATTAAAAGTTATAACATATTGCAAAAGATTCTTAAAAGGACGGGAATTAGGAAATAAGGAAACGTAAACATCCAATTATATTAGATAGTGAAAATCACTTGAGTGCACTTAAAGTAGCTGATGCTCACCTAAAGACACCACACGGTGGAACGCAATTGATACTTGGATATTTAAGATAAAAATACTGGATCCTGAAATCAAAGAAATTGGTAAAATTTAAACTTCGCAAGTGCCTCATATATGCCAAGCAATACGCTGTAGCTAAATCACAATTAATGGGAGACTTACCTCGCGTAAGAATTACACCTGCTCGACCCTTTCTACACAGTGGAGTAAACTTTGCTGGCCCTTACCAAATCCTGAGATCTAAAGGTAGAGGATTTAATACAACTAAGGCAAAGGTAAAAAACAAAAGCCATTCACCTAGAATTGGTTGGAGACCTTACCTTGGAGGCCTTTATTGGAGCTTTCAGAAGATTTGTAGCTAGAAGAGGAAAATGTGCACAGCTCTGGAGTGACCAAGGAAGAAACTTCGTAGGTGCCAACAAAGAACTTGTTACAGCTTGGGCAGACGCAAAGATGAAGTTTGATGGTCACATTTCTGAAATGTTAGCACTAGATGGCACACAATGGCACTTTATACCTGCCTATAGTCCTCACATGGGCGGATTATGGGAAGCAGGTGTCAAATCAATGAAACACCACATGAAAAGAATATTGAATGAAACACGACCTTACTGTGTCAAGCAGAAGCTTGCCTTAACTCACGTCCTCTTAGTCCTATTGATGACCCAGACACAGACAATATACTGCCACTTACCCCAGGGAATTTTCTAATTGGCGAAGCTCCAATCAATGTACCCCACTCTGATCTAAAGAACATTTCTGTCACAGGTCATTTGTCACGATGACAACATCAACAGAAGCTCCTATCTGATTTTTGGCGAAGGTGGCAACAAGAGTACTTGACCAGGTTACAGCAGAGACCTAAGTGGCAAGGAAAAGTGAAGGAATTTGAAATAGGACGCATTGTTCTTATAAAATGTGACAACCTCCCTCCTGGTAAATGGATGCTGGGTCGTGTGGTGGATAAGCACCCAGGTGATGATGGAGTATAACTAGGGTATATAGTGTCAAAAGTGGTGAAAGTGTAGTGCATAGACCAATGAACAAATTGTGTCCTTTACCCATAGATATAGAGACTGATATTTTATACTAAATAGTTTGTGGCAAAATTTTATTTTATGCATGTATTAATTCTATGAAATGTTCTAGTACTCGTATGTATTCACATTTACAACAAAATTGTATCAAATTGTTTATTTCTTTTAATCACTTTATTTGAATATGTCTGTTACTCGTAAAGCTTAATGAATTTTGAGCGTTACCTTTGTCAAATGTATGTACACATGTTTGTTGTATAACAAATGTCATGTAAAAATTATTATATTTAGAGTGTGTATGAAATGTTAATGTAGCATGTTAAGTAATAAAGGACTTTATGAGTCCTTTGGTGGGCGGCATTTTCGAGCAATAATGTAATGCATTTGTGTTGTATGTAAGATAAACAGTAAGCATGTGTTAGTGAGGTCTTTATTAAGGTAAAATGTAATTGAATGTTCAGTAGCAATTAAAGCACCGTATCATTGACACCTTGTTTCTGTGATCAGTCCCTATAAAAATAGTGAACCTTAATACCACAACATGCGGTATTTACAAACTGCTCATACGCGGTCATGCACGCTCACCGACGAAATACATCTATTATTACAGGATTAAGCTAATATAATAGTGTAGTGATTTATTATTTGTTTGTTTAATATATACCTATAAGAAGAACAATACATCATTTAACATCGATATTGAAAATATCAAAAAAATGAGTACAACACTATTTGTTGTGGGCGAAGTCGGCATATTTGAAGAAACACTTCAGATCACGCGACCATAATCTGTTATCCTCTATTTTTCTTATATCTATGGGGAAAACATGTATTATAAAAACAATAACATATTTATTTTCCTTAATAATATGTTTTTGTAATTTCATAGAGGTATGGTGTTTATTACATATTGTATAGACACACTACATGGCATAAAAATAGATTTTTTAGTATATTACTTGCAACCATTCATATTAAGATTCAAATTCTAAATAATTAACATTAATATAAACTTAAGAAAGTTAACATTGGATACTTACCTAAGAAATGTACAAAATATTAGGCTCAACTCAATGATCTTTGTTACATAAATATAGCACTTATTTCTTTAGCATTAAGCCATGATTTCGTTCATGCGCCGAGAACTCGTGCCGCTTGCAATGATCCGAGCGTCCGTAGCGGGCTCCGCAATACTTGCATGAGTATCGCTTCTCTTTGGTGTGACTTATCATATGTTTACGTAAGTAACTGAAATATTTAAAATATAAATAATTCGGTATTTCATAGATTAAATTTTTTACTAGCAACTACACCAAAAAACGCTGTACCTACGTTAAAAAAAAAGAAATATTTATGAATGAATATAATATGATAATTTTAAAAAAATAACGTAATTTATTATAACCTTACCCTGGTTTTGAGAATGTCATACCGCACTGAGTACAGCCGAACATTTTGACGTCGTTGTGGATAAGTTGGTGGTTATTCAGTGAGGTTCGGGAGGAGAACCACTTTTTACATTCGCTGCATTGAAATGGCTTTTCTTTTGTATGGCTCCTATAAAGAAGATACTAGAATTTATATAGGCTTTCCATAAGTAATTTAAACATAACCTTTTTTTATATTTTATTTGAAAAGTATATTTAAGTGAATATGAATTTAAAACAAACTTTTTACCTGGAATATGTTAACTTTTATTGTAAATATCAATTATAAACCTTACGTGCAAGCATTGCTCCTTGTATTATGATGAAAGAAGTTGATGAACCCTGCCATTGTAGAGAGGATTTACGGTAATTGTCACACTCGGCAGATAAATTGATGACTACAGTGTCAGACGTCTTGCACCTTGGATGCTTTAAAACGATCTAGACTAGATGCAGATGCAAGGATACCCCTGAGAACTACGATGAAATGCCTCGGGACTACACTACTATTCTGAAAAAGGGTGGTCCATCCCCGGTCGATCCAACAAATTCAAATTATATCAATAACATAGCTGCACTGTGGCTATCAGCTTTGCGTTCCTAAAGACACTTGGCAAGCAAAGTATGTTATAAAATTCTTTTGACGTGACAACGTACAAATTGATGAACGCCGGCTGCACGCACGTAAAATGATGACTCATTGTAACGTTACGCTCATTGTAACGTTACGATCGGAGCGAGAGCGCTGCACGAGCGAGCCAAAGGCACGATCGGCTTGAGCGTGCCTTCGTCATTTCATCAATGTTTTGTTATGACGTTGTCACGTTAAACTATCGTCCGTAAACCGACTCTACAGACAACCAATTTTTTTTTAAGTAATACGCCTGCTCGTGTATTCCTATAATTATCCTAACATTAAGTGTACTATTCAGATCTCTGTTGATTTATCGGCAAAGCTGACAATAATTTGTGGTTTACAGAGTTTTTTTCCAGAACTTGATGCCAAATTTCAAATTTCTAGTAACTTAAAAGTGGCCTAGGTTTTTGATGGAATTCAGTGAATCAGTGACAAAAAATAATATCATATAATATATAAATAATACCCGCTTAAGTAATAATAAATAAAGAAATATAACTGATGTGCTACACATGACAGCTTACCTTAAATGTATCTGCAAATGATACTTCTTGAAGAAACTCTTAGAACAAAATTGACACAAATGCGATCTCTCTTTGTCATGCACTTGCCGCCTGTGAAGAAAAAAATTTTTTTATATTTTAAAGAAATTAAAATTAGTCATTGTTATCTTTAGCACTAGAATTACGGCCTAGTAAACAGAATAACTATTAAATTCACATTCTAGCCGATAATACAATAACTCTAATTTTAAGTTTATCGAAGCACTAAAAGTTAAACAGATAAACCTACCCCCCCCCCCCCGCGGTATCGTGCCAAGAACACTGGCTGCGTTTCCTTGCTGAATGGTTATACTTAGACTTTGAGCGAGAAAAGTACCAGCCCTCTTATTACCAGCAGCGATGACCAGTCGCAGATACAATTCCTTTAGGAACCCCACAGACCTTAGACTTAGTTCAGGTACTTCTGATACCAACCCAGCTCTAAGCGAGGTACCTCGTGAGATGAAAAGCTACCGTAGTGTCTATGTAGGTACATCCCACACTAGAGCTTTACCTTTCTCCCAAGGGACCAAAGTCATACAATCAAGTCTTTTGTTATCATCTCTAAATATAAAGCTCTAAAATCGAGGAAACATTTATAGAGACAAGACTCTTCTTATTTTTATTATTAAATAAAATAAAATTCCTACTGAGGACACCTGTACATTTTCTATTTAGTATATTAACAATATATTAAATATATTATATTAACTACTAATAGTAACTATTAACTAATAGCAGAGGTCTTCACTAAGGTATGGAAAATAGTTCACAGTAAAGTGGTTTTATTGTTATATGTTTTAATTGACCGTAATTAATAATTATGCTGAGTAATATTCTTTCATCAGCTTGCTAATCTATTAGACCAATGATGTGCAATGTGCCAGTCATATAGCTGAAGAACCAACAACCATTAGGAAAGATAAGTTATAGATTAAAGTATTAAGTTAGAGATTAGTGGGAAAAGTGTAGGGCGGCTCCCCACTAGCTGGGTTAACGACCTGGTAAGACATGCAGAAGGTTCCTTTAGAGAAGCCTATGTCCAGCAGTGAACTTGTAGAGCTGTGATGATGATGATGATGAATACTCTCTCTGTGTAGAAGATGTAAGAGTATCCGTCAGCCCATCACACCCTACGTATAAGTAGACTACGAGAATCACTAGACAAAAAAAATATAAAAGTTTATCATACTTATGTTGAATCATGGTAATCTTATTCCGAAATTTCTTATCACATTGATCACAGCAGTGCGGTCGATCCTTTGTGTGTATAGTTGTGTGCATGTCGAGTGTAGACTGAGATATGAATCGCCTTCCACATGGCACACACTCATATGGTAACTCCTTAGTATTGTGCACTACAAGGTGATGCACTTTGAGGCTAGTTACATCTGAAATAGTAAAAAAAATACTTCATGCCAACTAGAGCTACCGGTACTACTGTCTATTGGCATTAGTACATATAAGTGGGACGTTGGTAACCTAGGCACTTAATCCGTAGATCTGTTGACTGTAATATTCACATTCATTCACATTCACATCTTAAAAAATTTCAAAAATTTCTTTGCTGTTTCTACTTGGGTCAGAGGTACCACATCTCAAAATAAAAAAATTGCATTTTACAACGAAAGTTTCAATGTGTTCTCTTGAACACAATATTTAATTTAAGCATGATTAGGTTTCTTACTCTAGTTCTAAATGGAGATAAATCTTAAAACTTGCACAAAGTGTACTTGTATAATATATAAAACAGTGGTGTGTTATACTGATGGGAGGATATCATTATTAAAATGCATTGTAGCCATAATGAAACAATAACTAATCTTTTTTGAAATCTGGTTAAAGTAAAAGTTGTACTTGTATAAAACCTTAAAGACAAGGTTACAATCACTATCCACCTGTAATAAGAATACATCTAGTACTCTTGCAGCCTATTTAAAGTCCACTGCTGAACATAGACCTCCAAATAGATTGAATCATAGAGGTAATTTTGCCATAGTTGCCACACTTGGCAGGCGGGTTGCCAAATGCAGTTTTATATTTTCAGTTGTAATAAAGAAGATGATTTACTCCCTCACCCTCATATTCTGATGAGACGATAAACCGAGACGACCAGAAAGAGATCAGGCACAGGACCAACGGCTTTAAGTGCTTTTCGAGGCACGGAACCTGACCTGACTCCGGGCACCTACTGAGAATTTCTCGACGGAAAACTCAATATTGATTTTTTTGGCCCGACCCGGGATTTGAACCCAGGACCTCATGATCGGCAGTCGCACCACTACTACCACTAAACCAACGAGGCAGAAATAGTACGTAGTATTACTCTAACCCTCTCTCACCTCTGGTGTCTCCCTGTTGAGTGAGATAGAAACAAATGCAGCTTAGAACGATTTTACCTACAAAATATATGACTGATCGACATTTCATATTCCCCTGTTTTCTTCACGAAAACTAAGCCGATTAAATTATTTTTGGTATCAAAATTTAAAAGAAGAATAGATCTATGCTCCTTCATTTGTCTTAATCTTAAAAACTTTACAAATTTCGTTGGTAGCTGTCTCATTATGCAGGTAAAAATGTGACATTTTTTTGGTTTTTGCAGCCATTCATTTTTGTAATAATTTTTCGGAAAAACATAAATGACAGGGGCATGCCTTTAATAGACCTTGATTTTTATAAACAAAAACGATTACTCTAGAGGCATTGTTCAGGAAGAGAGTAGAGGAATAGAGGAATAGATTTGTATGGGAAAAATGCAGCCCGTCTACGCTTTTAAGTATTCATGCAAACGAATGAACCATACATTAAAATATAAAGAATATTTTGTATTACTAAAAAAATCTTTAATTTCTTACCTTTATTACAGATATCACAATGTTGCTTTATTCCTAAATGCTTAACTCTGTGATGTCTATATCTTGCACTATAACTGGAAAATAATTTATCACAGACTTTGCATTTTATGCATTTTCGTTCACTTATAGACTGGTGCCTACTTATATGATCTTTGAGGTTTATAACTGACTTTCCACACTCTTCACAGATTTGGCCATTTTTACCATTACCCTTAGTTTTTTTCTTTTCTTTGTTTGTATATACTGTCTTAATGAGATCTAAAAATTTTAAATGTATTGTAAGTAGAGATCGGATAATCAGATTCATATTTACCTAAAGTTATTTTGCTAACAAAATATGGAAGTGGCTTCTTAGAACATTTTTATTAAAAATAAAATCTCGGGTTTCCAGGAGCGAACTACTCAGAACGTTACTAATCAGATGTATATTTACTTGTTGAACATGATAGTGCTACATATGATTCTACTGACTATTCAAAACTTATTTGTTTCAAGGTAATAAGGTTAGTTTTCCTTTGCCAAAAATCACTGACAATAAAAGTATGGAAAATCAACCCACAGGGAAACTGTCATTTGTGTCAAACTTGGTTTATTGCATATCACAGTCACAGAGTACACATTTAAATTTGAATTTCCCAGAATCGCAGAATTTTTTCAATAAAAAAGTGCTTTCCATAATAGCCAACTTCTCAACTTTAGGTAAATATGCATCTGAATATGGGATCTATAACTTTAAGTCATTATGTTTTTACATTTTCTCAGATAATAAACAACTTCTGTTCATTCTCATCTCTCATCAGTACTTAGAAATGTACATAATTCAACAAACCAAAATAGGCTACAGATGCATTGTGATCTAGGACAAAAGAGGAATGCATTCTAACCATTCAAACAAACACTATTGCTTTTAAGCAAAAAATGGTCATCTGATGACCATCTTGCTGTACGTCAGGCCAAGGTCATGCATTATGCATGATGAAATAAGAGTGAGTAGGTTTGACATACAGCAATAATTATTATTAATTCTTTGCAAGTTAACATATGTTAAGCACATTTTGTTTTTCATAATGAATTGAATCAGTACAGTGTTAGAGCATGATTTGTAGATATTAAGTTTCTTTCATACCATTTTCCTTGCTTTCTTCAGTAATATTTTCATACTTAATCTGCTTTATAACACTAAGGAGCTCATCATCAGATTGAATGGATTCATAATTCTTCTCATCTTTCACATCTTCAGTTTCAGTATTGTTGTTACTAAATTCGTTGTCGCTATTCTCATATTTTATGTTTTCTATGAGGAATACTTCATTCTTTATGTCTAAGTTTAAATTTAAAGACCGCAAATAGGCATCATTTTTCAGGGCAAGCGACTTAAATTTTTCAAATGAAAGTATTTTTTTATAGCATTTTAAACACAACTTTGTGCCAACTTTACATTCTTTTGTAACCTAAAAAAACACGCAACATAATACATAAAAATGTGAGGCTCAAAAATATCACTGAAGTACAGTTCACTCACAACAATATCTAAACAAAACAACAATATGTCTAGGAAACTTTTTGATTCGCCACGCATTTCCACATTTAATTTAAAAATATCCTTGTCTCCTACGCATTTGAGACAAATCCTACAATCATTCATACTTTGTAAAAGAAAAAAAATGATAATATAAATATCTTCAATTTCTTTAGTTCTTTACACAAAAATCATAACCCCTTGTCTGTGCGTCGACCAGCAGTCGGCACGTCAAATTATTTGCGCGTCTGTGAGCCGACCAGCAGTCGGCATCGTTTCCTGTTTATGTTTTCGCGCTCTTTACGACGGAACTACGATGCGTTTTTTAGGTGCGACACTTGAAATCATAGACTAATAATATATACTCAGTGTCAAACTGCTTTACTGTTACTCTTTGCTCCGTAAAAAAAAAAATATCGGCACTTCAAATTGGACGCTGTCAAACCAACCGACTCCGGTTTTGTCACGCCTTTGATAAGTTTTCTTGAATCAAATTTGTTGTGATTTGAAGGAGAAACCATGGAAAGGTAAGTACTTTCACATTTTTATTACTGGGAAACATATAATTTTGCTAATTTAATTGTAAAAACCAGGCCAAACCAACGACATAGCCGTCTAACGAACTATGAACGTACTTTTATTTCTGCAATATTTGGTCTAAAAAGTGAATAAAACCGTAATGTTTTGGAGAATTTAAGCTACTAATGTAATTAATTTGCAATGGATGACAATGGTAAACGTGTATTTAGCTTTGAAAACTTTAATTTTGGGTCTAAATACGTGAAGGTTATTTCTTTACCGTCAGTCGGCAGGGGCACAGACAGGGTTTTGGCAGTTGATGACGTCATAACGGCGGCATGTCGGGCATGCTAGAAATTATAGATACGCTTTTGTATTTTCTGTTTGAAGTTATTTTTAAATATTTTTCATGTAATGTTACATCACTTTTAATTGCATAAACATTTAGTTACTGTGGAGATATAGTGGAAGTTGCATACTTTTTTGTAGTATGTCATTTCTGTATGCTTTGTATGGTGTGCAATAAAGAATATTAAATAAATAAAATAAATAAATATAAAATATGGGAGCGAAAAAACTTAGCAGAATTTTTGTAATTTTTTATTTTTTATGTTTGCATCATGTAGAGGGCGCATATACTAACACTTTTTGTCGTAAAAAGTTTTGGGCTTGGATGAACCTGAGCAAAGATATTTAGGTATTTGAAGTACCAAGTAGGTACCAAGATAAAAATACAGCATTTTTGTTTCTTTTTTCTTTTTTCTTCGTTTGCGTCGTGTCGGGGGGGCACCCAAACAAACAATTTTTTCCTGAACAATTTTGGACTTAGACGAACCTGGGCCGAGATAAAGGCATTTGAAGAGCGTCCAAGCCCAAAATTGTTTGGGACAAAAAGTGTTTGTTGCACGATGATAAATTTAAAAATAAATAATTTTATTTTTAACTTTGACAACCAATTTTTTTTTTCAAAAAATTTCTCCAAAAATAATATTTACATATTTTCTAGACGTCTTATAGTAAGTTAAAAAAGTTACGCATGGACATTACTAAATTAGCTCTAAGGGCACCTTTTGCATTCATGTCTCGCGTATCTCTTGCATTTTTGTGTTTATTTTCTCTTTGGTTTGCATGCTTTTTGTTTTTGCTTTTTTCTTTAAAGAGGTGGACGTGGTCGTGCTCGTGGCCGTGGGCGTGGGCGTGGTGCGTACGCTGGTGGTGAAGGGGCGCATGCGCACACTGGTGGTGAAGGGGCGCATGCGCACACTGGTGGTGAAGGGGCGCACGCGCACACTGGTGGTGCGCGGACGCGTGGTGGGCCCACTAGCGGTGCTGGCCACACCGAAAGGCCTTCTGCTGTTGATCCGTAATAACAAATTTAACAACTAACAGGTTTCTTCGTTTTTTTTTAGCAACATTAATATTCTGCATTAATATTTTAGAGTTTACTGTGGCATGGTGGGGGAGTTGCCGGTGGGGAGGCCTCTAGAGCGGCCGCTGACTCAGCGGCGACCTCGAGTACTGCCTGCCGCAAGGCGAGGGTAAGCACTTCGAAGTTGGTTTTGTTACTCGATTCACGTGCAGGGCATTGAATTTAACTTTCTTTTTAGTCCCGTGCCGGTGTCGTTGTGGTCGTCCATGGACCTCCTCACCGGCAACCACCCGACCCAGCCGCTGAGCCCTCAGGAGGACCGAGCTGCAGCGGCCCAACCAGCAGTAGTTGATATGGAGCTTTGCTCAGTTCCTTCACCTGCTTTGTAAGTTTTTACTTATATTCATATTTTGAAGCTAAACTTTTCGTAACTGGTCATAAAATAACGTATTTTTAACACTATTTATGTTTTACAGACACGTTGAAGTTGGAGGGAGTGGAACCTCCACACCTAATCGGACTCCAACGTCCCGAAAGCGAAATGCGTAAGTTTTTCCTTTATTGCTTTATTAAATATTGATAGTATTTGACTTTGAACTGTTAACTGTTCGAATATAACTATTACGATAGAAATCAAAAAACAACATTATTTTTTCAGATCGGACCACAATGACATGGGGGCTAAACGGCGTCTGTGAGTGCCTATTAATAAATATATATTCTATGTGCAGAAGTGTCTACTTAATATTTTGATTCTTAATAATTTATTTTCTTCTTTTAGAATTACTTCCTCGTCATCTTCGTCGCGTCCTCTAAGGGATATTGAAATATCCAACGCCCTTAATTATGGTAAGGGAAAATAGTTTTGCTTTAGCTGCTAATAAAAATACAAATAAAACCCGTACTGTGTTCTATAAACATCAGCTCTCATGTTACTGATTCTGTTACATAAGTAGTAACTTAATACAGTCAATTATTTTTAGAATAATTGACTGTATTAAGTTACTACTTATGTAACAGATTATTTTAAAAAAAACGTAAATTATTACAGTCGGCCAATGTGGTTATTTTATCTTATATTTTACAGGCAGCGACGAGGACTCCGAAGAAGATGGCGAAGAAGAAATTGGACTCCAATCCACCATAGTCCCCAGGGTGGTACAAATGTTCGCGGCATCGGAGGATGAGGGTGAAGGTGGGGAAGTAGACGCATTTATTTCTTTTTCCTGGCCTCCGACATCCAATGATCACCCACCTGTCCCTAACTCTTCCGGTCCCATTCCTTCCACATCCCATGTTCCTGATTATTCTGTTCCGCCTTCCTTACCTACCCATACTCCCTCGTCCCCATCCTGTCCCATGTCGGAGCCAGGAAATAAATTTGATTTTAAATGGAGGGGGTTCCCGCAACCTCAAACTCCTCCTGAGCTGAGGAGGGAACCGTTCTCCCAGATAAACTGTGGGCCCACGGTTCCATATGCGAGCCCATATGACGCATTTACTGCCATATGGGATCGCGATATAATGGAACACATTGCCATGGAGACGAATCGATATGCACAACAGCTTGCAACGGTCATGCTGGTGGACGGTTCGCTCTGTCCGAGCAGCCGCATCACCAAATGGAAAGACACCGACGTAAGTGAATTGCACGTTTATTTCGCTATAATCCTCGCTACCGGGATAGTGGTGAAATCACGTCTCGAGGAGTACTGGAACAGCACGCTGGACATTTTCAGTACCCCCGGGTTCACTGCGGCGATGACGTATGATCGCTTCATGCTGTTGAGCAAATGTCTCCACTTTCAGGATAATGACGGTTGCGATCCTGAACTGATGACACGGGCTCAGGCCAAGTTGTTTAAGGTGCAGCCAATTTTGGATCACCTTAACAACAAATTCCAACAATTATATGTTTTGGGTCAAAACGTGTCTGTGGATGAAAGTCTGACCATGTGGAAGGGTTGGTTAGATATTAACCAATTCATCCGCAACAAAGCAGCTACAGTAGGAATTAAAACATACGAGGTGTGTGAGTCCCAGACTGGTTACTTGTGACGCTTTGAAGTCCACGCAGGCCATGATACCTCCTCAGACCCACAAGAGGACAGTCCAGTTTCTGGGAAAGTGCCAGCTCTTGTGCTCAGACTTTTAAATGGTCTTGAGCATAAGGGCCACACGATTTGGATGGATAATTTCTACAATTCTCCCGCGCTTGCGCGAGAATTGAAAGTTCGGGAGTTTGACTGCGTGGGGACCTTACGAACGAATCGTCAGTTTGTTCCCATTGAGCTGACGAATCTTACGAAAAAAGACATGGCGATAGGTCAGGTGAACGGTTGCACTTCGGGGGATGTGGACCTCATCGTATACCGGGACAAAAACCGTGTGGCATTTGTCTCGACATACCATGGGCTAGCAACCGCGATGTGCGGCGATACACACAAGCCCACCGTCATACCAGACTATAATGTCTGTATGGGGGGGGTTGATCGCAAAGACCAGATGCTCGCCATGTACCCCATTGAAAGAAGGCGGAACAAAATCTGGTACAAAAAGTTTTTCAGGAAGCTCTTGAATGCTAGTGTTCTAAATGCCTACATACTCCACAAGGCACACCGCTCAATTTCTCACCGAAATTTTCGCCAAACTTTGGTGAGGGAATTGTTGGCAGCACACACACCACCAGCACCTACCCGTGCACTGCCGAACACCTGGCATTTTCCGGGGCAATACGATCTGCTCCCGGGAACAACACGGAACGAGCACCAGAGGCGTAGTTGTTCAGTTTGCAAAAAGCGAACATCAAGCTTTTGCAAAGCCTGCAACGTGCCCCTGTGTGTGTTTGGTTGCTTTGAGTCATATCACACTTCACAGTAAACTACACAAAAACACTGTCTTACACACAAGGTATTTAGGCACTAGTATTGAAGGTCTATCTGAAAAACACTTGTACTTGAGCACACAGTCCACCTGATGGTAAGTGGATACATCGTCACCCCTGAGGACTAAGATGGAATGCCTCCTTTTCAGTAAAAAGGGTATGCCGCTATTTTAATGGGAAGGTTAAAGTAGGTAGGTGTTACCATCCAAATCGTAATGGGAAATTTGGAAAACAAAAAGCTGCACATTTATATACTATAGTTTGTATATGTATGTATGTATGTGCGTATGTATGTATGTAGTGCCTCAGATAGAGGGTTATGTTTTTGTGATAAATTTGTTTCTAACGAGTTATAATATGTATGTTTGTCTTTTGAAATTTTGGCTCATCATAAAATTGTTGGAACCTAGGTCCGTGTCATTCATTCAAATTGCAAACGTCATTATACTGATAAGGGATCGTACGAAAATTAGGGACGCAATGAAGGGGGGGGGTTGCTCAACCTAATTTTCAGTACGTTTCCTTGGCATTTTGTAACATATGTATATATATGTCCATGATCGGTAGCCATGTACATATATATACATATATTATGTGTATATTGTACATATTTGTACATATCGAACAATGGTAAATTATGACCAACCATGCTTGGGTATCAACATGCTGCCTAAACCTTCACCTTCAACCTACAAGCCGCCGGTTCATTTTACCTCTTGCTGTGATTCGTGAACAAAGCATGATTTAAAAATTATGTCATATTAAGTAGTATCCCAAGTGATTGTCATTATTAGACCCGTTATGTTTACTATAATGTTTCAAAATAATGATGGTTACAAAAATCACCTAGTCATTATCTTGTTGAAGACAAGTCGTATCCACACTTTGCTAGCATGTATGAGGCTAAAATTTTTAGATATTTACTACTTTCATGAGCTTAATGTTTGAAATATTTCTTAGAAACAACTTGTTTTTTTTTGTTTAATTGATTACTAAATTTAATGTATATCTTGAAACAATAATTTCTTTTCCATTTGTAAGTAGATATTATCCAAAATAGACATGTTTTTAGAGGTACTAATTTTGGTGTCAAATTACATACCATCTTTGTTCCACTCATACTCAAATTTATATTGAATGTAACATGATTCTTTTATTTATATTTGTAGCTTATAAGCTTAAGTTGCTGCAAACAAAAGGTCTTTGTCCCATTCGCTCAGGGTCATTTTAGATAACAAGAAATGTGAGACCCTTTTTTGTTTACTTTAAGTGGAAGTATTTTTTGTGTCAACTTTGTAAACATGTGTTGTGTGAAAAAAATGTATAGGACCTTGTTAATTTTGGTTTGTATTGTAAACTTAGATATGTAATGTGTTAATTAAAATTAGTTTCAGTTTAATTATTGTTTTATTTTATACAAATTATCAAGAAATACAATAAAATTTTCTGTACCCCATATTAAGTAGTAATGTTTCTATGGCAAATAACTACCAATATGCTAAATATGTAAAGATATATACAAAATAGGTAATTAAAACCAATATTTTAATTGTAAGCGTACAGCATTCCTTTAAAAAAATCGAGGAAATCCAACTTTAAAAAAAACATATGCTTATAATATCCCTGTCTGTGCGCTTGCCGACGGTCGGCATCACAGATACGCAAAATGGCGGAAACATTAGTCACACTGTTTAGAGGATAATATCATTTTTCTGTTCTGTACTTCTGTAGTACGACTAGGACTCTCTAGTATATATACAGTAATCTATGACTAGGACTCTGTGGCTAGGAGCTATGACCATTTGTCAAATTCCCCGTAAATCCAAGTCAAATTCCCCAATTTGGTGACAAAAATTCAACAGATTCCCCACAAATTCCTCTCAACTTTATTTTAAGAAATGAAACAAAACAAAATTTAATTTCTAAAACCAATTTTATAAGATTAGTTTTTTGAACTAAATTTTTTTTCTTTTTGCCTAAAAAAATACGGAAATCACTTTTTCCATATTTTTGTAACAAGCATTTTACTCCATCGAGTTTTTTTTTAATTCCTTCCCTTGTTACTATTTAAAAGTACCACAGTATTTGCATTTATATGAATGCGGTTTTCTGCTTTAAAATATTGAAAAATAAAGTAAATCAGAAGTATTAAGAGATAATTGAATGTTTTTTGCATAAAATTTGTGCATTCACAAAAGTTGCCAAATTAAATCCAAAAATTAAATGTGATGCAATGAAGATATTTAAAAAAGAGGAAATCATTCGATATCTATAAGTAACCTCACAAAAATATTAATATAAGTATTAAGATTTCTTAAAATAGGTTTCTGACTTGGTACGGGCTACTTATTTTCAAAATCACCACATTTACCCCGGATAATACCAATCCTCAATCAACTAGAGATTCCCCGCAGTTTGGATGATTTCCCACACGTTGACAGCACTGCCAATTTGTGAAATTCCAAGTGCAAGTCAAATATCTTAATTTGTGGAAAAAATTAACAGATTCCCCACGAATTCTACTTATTTTTATTTTAAGAACTGAAACAAGTTTCAATTTATAAGATTTATTTTTTGACTTACACTTTTTATTTTTTTGCTGAATTTTTTTTCACACGTTTTCCATATTTTAGTAACAAGCGTTTTACTCCATGGAGTGTTTTTAATTCCTTTGTTTGTTGTCATTAAAATGTACCACAGTATCTGCATTTATATGAACGCGGTTCTCTGCTTAAAATAAAAAAATAAAATAAAGAAATGAAAATACATAAAACGATACACAAAAGTTGCCAAAATAAATCCGAAAATTAAATGTGGTGCTATGAAGATAATTGAAAAAAGGGACTCTTTCAATATCCATTAGTAACAAAACAAAAATGATAAGATATGTGTTTAGACTTTTTGAAAAATGGTTTTTACTTGACCCGCGCCTTTGATTTTCGAACTCCCTGTATTTTCACCGCATAAACCTATCCCCAAAAAATCCCCCATCAAGTAGAGATTCCCCACAATTTGGGGAATTCCCCACATGTTGGCAATGCTGGCTATTACGTTTCTCATTTGTTTTAGACAAAAGGATTTTTACCCATGCAGCCTTATCAAACGTCACATTATTATCAGCTAAAATATTTAATACGCACAAGAATAAAAAAAAGTAAAGTTACAGCCTATATACGTCCCACTGCTGGGGGCTCAGGCCTCCGCTCATTTCTGAGAGGGTTTAGGGCAAGGAAGTGTCCGCCGCGCTGCCCAAATGCGTGTTGACGAACTTCACATGTCTTCGAAATATTTTTTTTCTTATTCCTCAGACATGCAGTTTCCTCACGATGTTTTCTTTCACCGCCAAGCACGCACAAGAATAGTGGTAAATAATTTAGCGAAGTTTCTGGGAGCCATGAATAAAAGGCAATAGCTGCAAGCCTTTTTTTCGGGTTAAGTCACACCTGGAGATTGTGTTATTTACGCTTAGAACATTGATGTTTTTTTATTCCATGTATAGCCCAGTGCTCAGATAGATTTCGCACCTAAAGCGTGTCGTCAAATGCAACTGCATATTATGTAGGTACCTAGTTAAGATGTACGCGAAATTATAATCAGACGATACAATATTGATTAAGAGCTTACTATAAATTTCATCATATTATGTGAGCAATTTGTGTTTAAAATTAAAAAACTTCTTAACTTCTTACTTTTATTGGACGAACCAAATCTTCAATATCTGTAATACGTAAGAATAGGTTTGCTTATGTTATGCTTTATATAATAATTTTCCGTACTAATACTCTCTTATCTATTTTAATAATATCTTTGGTAGTACATATAGATATCAACTATTGCTAAAGCTTGTTTGCTACTTTTCTCTTAATATTTGTGTTGGTTTTATAGGGCGGCAAAGCTTAAGGTGACCATAATATTGTTATGAGCTTAGGGTTCGTGACAATAAAAATTGCCGATATAATTACCAAAATTAACACTTTAATTCACTTTACACTAATTGAAACTTAAAAGACACTAATAATTAATCACATTGATTCACTTTATTTCGCTCCGAAGCTTCGCTTGTCTCGCCAAATTCAATACTGCCCCGATCGTGGCATGCAGTGGGTTCAAATACACTTTTACGCCGAAACATACAGAATATTCCCGTAGATACGGGCGCCGACCGACCAGATGCAGAAAGTTCGAGTGTCAGGTTTCCAGAAAGCTTAATTCTTCTGTTCGATACTAGATGGCGCTGTTGGTCGAAAGGCAAGATTGACATTTTGTGGGAAGCCCTCCTCGCTCTGGTCCCCAACACTAGATGGCACTAGTGCCGGGTACAAGACGTCAACTCAGGCGCGCAACAATATCCTTATGTACCTTAGTACTAGTTAGAAGTTGCACTCGTTACTCCTTGCCGACGTTTTAATAGCGTAAGTACATAATTATAATTAGTTAGATAAATTACTCACACAATCTAAATAAAACTATATCACTGCGGGTAAGTAGCGGTATTACTTTGCATTTTTCCCCTTCCCATGCCACGACGGACTTTCCACGGTTAGTAAGGGCTGTAAATAAAGAGTAAAAAAGTACATTGCAAAATAATAAGTAAATTACTTAGGTAAGTTATACTCCGACTATGATCGACTGACCATATTTTCACTACTATGCGAGTTCTGTGACGCCCAACGCATACAACTTGCAAGGCCATTCATCGCGAATCGCAATGTTTGGCTTGAAAGAAATAGGTAGTGTATACAACAAATAAACCCTAAATACGTATTCTACTCAGTTAAAAAATCTTATAAACAAAGTTTTAATTTTAGTATTTTGTGTTATTATAAGTTAAAATACTTTAATTACAAATTAAAAGTATATAATTACTCACATGGAACACTGTTTTCATCTTTGGACCGCAGCACTCCTGTGCCAGCTTCTTCCGCTTGACAATATTCATGGATGAGCGGCTCGAATTGTCACCGGAGTTCTTTCTCATTCGCTCGGTTTACTGGCGCTACGAATAGATGTTGCGTCCTTTTACATTTGTTACGGAGAGTGCTCAGAGGAGTTGTGTGGATTAATTTTAACCGTCAAATACCACCAATGCATAGTGTGAAAAAACTCACGATACGATTCACACTATCTGGATGGTCGGCGGTCCATATCCGTGCGATTTACTAGGAATTTTCTTCCTCACACGACTTCTTTATAGAATCGTTTACCACTGAAGATTTTGCAGACCGATACGACTTAGGGACCGTCATGAACTGAAAGCTCACTCCTCTCAACTCATTTTTAAATTGCCGGCAATTCGTCTGCAATTCCCCTGATGTTGCAGCTATTCTTGGGTGGCGGTCGAAACATGCTCGTTTGCCACCTATCCTATAAAAAATCTTGCGCTGGCAATACATGTTAGCCAAGCCTCGGGAACGCGAGCGTAGGCAAATTGATACAAAGCGAGTGCTACAGTCCACGCGTTGGTCAAGTTCGAGAGAGACCAATTCCAATAGCAACATTCACGAGTTTTTGTGGAGCTGTCCACATGTTGGCCGTAATTAGTCGTCAATGAGAACTGGTATGATATGGATGACGTAGAAGTTATTGCAACTTCTGCTATTTATTTAATATGTGCATATTTAGTCAGTGTACTCCGCAGTAAAGTTAAAAAACAAAAGTCCTCGTTTGTATAGTAAAATTTTTGTAATTTTTTTAAAGTTGCAACTTAATTAAATAAATATCTCACCGGGACGAACGCCAAGCTGTAACCAAAACTTTAATATATATAAATTACGTGTCACGTTGTTTTTCCGCGATGGACTTCCAGACTACTCAACCGATTTTAATCAAATTTGCACACCGTGTGCAGTTTGGTCCCACTTGAGAGATAGGATAGTTTTCTTTTGCCCATGAGTAACCCACAATTTTTTTTTTTTTGCTAATTTAAGGATTTTTAATAGGTCGTGACAAAGGGTCGTCGAAAAGAACGCCACATGAACCGTATACACGGTGGCGCTCGCCTGCACTCGGCCAACATGTATAGCCTGCTTTAGGATTTCTTATACATTTATTTTTAATTTATTTGTTTCCCTACGTTTAGTATAAATAATCTGCTCAAAGAGTATTTAAATCTCTGTCACAACCTCTCGGCAGAGGGTAATAGTGTTTGGGAAATGTGTATTAAAACGTAGGGATTAATATCTTTTTCAGAATTATTTATGCTTTTGAGAGTAACGGACGGCACACACGGTCGGTTCAACTGATCATTCCAACTGATCAGTTCAAACTAGGACTGTTGATATTTTTTAAAATATCGGATTTTCGATATATCGATAAACAAACTTATATGTAAAACTCCGATATTGATATATTTTTAATTATCGATATATCGAAAATCCGATATTTTAAACAATATCAACAGTCCTAGTTTGAACTGACCAGTTGGAATATCAGTTGAACTGCCCGTGTGTGTCGTCCATAATAGTGTTTTGTGTGCTCTGTGATCACTACGTAACCATGGCGACAATTAGAAAAAACAAATATTTACGCGTGGTACATATTATGTGCGTGTTTAAAACACATTAACACAAAATTAGTGTACTATAAATATATTTTATTCAAAAATGGTAAGGGTTTTTCTTAAATAATTTTTAATTTTATAGTAATAAAACTGATGGACTAATTTTCCAAATATTACGTTGCAATTATTATATAATATGTTTCATCTTTATTAAAACTCCACAAACATAATATTTTACAGACTACGTAAATATCACACGTATTACTTGTATTGTGTAGTCGTATTAAAACCATAAATAGTGTAACCCAGACTGTAAGTGTTTTGTAGGCCATACAAATAGTTGTCCCGTACGCAGATCGAACCCACGACTTGTAGCATCGCAGCCCAATGCTTAGACAATACACTATCGAGCCATTATACAACGATTAAGGTAAGAGGCCTTCCCTCCCAAATCCAATTAAAATTTTCATACATTTTTGTGTTCATAATAATAATAATAATCTGGACCTGGCTCACGAGGTGACTGACATGTGGGGTGGTCTGCCGACCGAAATTATTCCTGTAGTCGTTCTCTGCAAACGGGCTAATCCCAGTCAGCCTCTCGGGTCATCTGAGGCGACTGGGATTACGTGGCGGACCGCTCCGAGCTCAAATGCAGAAGGCGGTGCTCCTCGATACCGCCCGCATCGTCCGCCGGTTTCTTTCCCTTTCCCCCTAACCCTCGGCCGTTTGGTCTCCCCTGCCGAGGGCCTCCATCTGGTTGGGCTTTTATTTATTTATGTATTTTTATATTCATTTTGTGTTATTGATATTTATGTATATTTTCATTTAAAATTATATATTTATAGAACCCAACCAGATGAGAAAACTATATAGATACCCTACAATAATAATAATGTCCTTCAGACCAAATTTCGGTCACTGCGACAAGTCTCAAATGAGACTACTCCAGTAACACATCAAAACAGTATAACGGCCGACTTACAGCATTTCTGTATCGTTTATGCATTTTGAGTTAGTATTATAGCGGCTACTGTAATGCTTATTTGGGCACGAATAATTCGACTTTAGATCCTAAATAGGTTCACAATAGTTGTTTAATTGCACTACAGGCGCATTATATTAGCATTATTGTGGCCAAAGAAGGTATCAATCGCATTAAAAAACCTTATGGTTAGTGAAGTTGCCAAACCCACTAAAGAAGCATTATTACGGTCAATGAAGTTGCCAATGGCATTACAGAACCATTATACTAGCAATATTATTTACTTACTTACTTTACTTACTTATCGTCACGCACAATCCCTAACGGGGTAGCCAGAGAGAACAGATCGCCAAGTGTCACGATCCTTACATACCTCTTTCGCTTCTTTCAGGTTCATTAACTTCTTCATACATGCACGTCTAGGTATCCGAGTACTCTTGACCCTCCCCTCTTCGAGCAATTTGCTCACATGGTCTTCGAAAGTTAGTCTCGGTCTACCTCGACACCTTTTAATATTTACTTTCGCTCTATATATTTTCTTCACCATTCGGTCTTCACTCATTCGTTCAACGTGTCCAAACCATTGGAGTACGCCCCTATCAATTTTTGTGATAAGGTCATCTTTCAATCCTGCCATATTGCGAATCTCTTCGTTTCGCTTTCGGTCGGCTATGGTAACGCCACACATTTTACGAAGAGATCGCATCTCCACTGCATTCAACTTGCTTTTATGCTTCTTCTGGCATACCCAGGTTTCGCTGCCATATAACAAAGTCGGTACCAACACTGCGTTATGTATTGCAAGGCGTGCACTCTTCACCACGCCTTGCCTTTTTATTAATGCATTCAGGGCACCATTGACTTTGTTTCCGGCAGCGACACGCCTATCCACATCTAAATCACATCTTCCATCCCGGCTGAAAGCACTCCCCAAGTATACAATTTCATTTACCTGTTCTAGACATTCCTGATTTACCCATATTTCACATTTCGTTCTCTCTTCGTCCTTTTCAAATACCAGAACCTTAGTTTTATTAGCATTCAAACGGAGACCTTTAATTTCACATTCCTCTTTCATACACGTGACTAATGCCTGCAGTTCTGCTTCTGATGGTGCAATAAGCACTGCATCATCAGCATACAGCAGACAATTAACTTTTATGTCACCCAATTTCACACCCAAACAGCTATCTTTCAGCTTCTGTAAACAGCTGTCGAGATACAGTATGAACAGCCAGGAAGACATGACACAACCCTGTTTTACGCCCGCTTGGACGCTAAACATGGGTGACAGGTCATGCCCTACCCGCACACAGGCTTTACAGTCATAGTAGAGTGACTGCACAGCCCTTAACAATCGACCATCCACACCATATCCCGGCAACAGTTCCCACATTTTCTTCCTTATAACCTTATCAAATGCTTTCTCCAGATCCACAAAAGCACAGAAAATCCTCTGGTTAACACTCAGAAGCTTCTCCGTGATCATGCGGAGAGAAAACATTTGATCCGTGCATCCTCTTCCAGGTCTAAATCCGCATTGTGCCTCCCATAAGAATCTTTCCGATTTCTCTTGCATCCTACGTGTCAAAACCTTCGAATAAACTTTACTTGCTAAACTGGTCAAGCTGATCGCCCGATAGCTCCCGCAGTCAAAATGTGAACCTTTACCTTTATATAAAGGCACAATGACCGCGGATCGCCAATCATCCGGGACATCTCCCGTCCGCCAGCACAAATTGCACAGCAGATGAAAGCTGTCCCAGACGCGAGGCCCACCGTACTTGACCATTTCAGCAGTAACTCTGTCTAGTCCCGCAGCCTTACCACATTTCAAACTTCGAATCGCACGTTCAATCTCTTTCATGCTGATGACCTCAGTGTCATCGAGGTCCGTGTCTGGCGTGCCAGTCACGGCGTCACCCCCGGATCCTTCACTAAGATCATGACACGCATACAATTCTCTATAAAATTCACTCCATCGCTGCATGACGTCCGATTTTTCTGATATTGGCGTTTTGTACGGTAGAAATATAAAGTAATTTTTTTTATATTATTGATAATGAAGAATCTAATTGCATTACGAAAGCTTAAGAATAAAAGATGATTGTTTGGAGATAATAGGTCCTTACATATGAAATTGGCGTTTTGTACGGTAGAAATATAAAGTAATTTTTTTTTTGTAAAATATATTTAATTTATCAAAGTGTGCACCGTTGTTATCTAAGCACTTTTGCCATCTCATTGATCCCTTTACTAAAAAAACCATGGAGGTGAGAATCAATAAACTCTTTGAAGGCGGTTTGAAGTGCCGCATTGGAGTTGAATTTTTTTCTTGTAAGAAATTGTCCGAATTCCGGAAAAAATGGTAATCTGTTAAAACAAGGTCCGGGAAGTACGGTGGATGTCACAGACATTCCAATTGTAGCTCATCTAACTTAGTGGTTGTTTGTTGTGCAGTGTGTGATCTTGCGTTGTCGTGAAGCTGCAGTGGCCTAGAGCGATTGACAAATCTGGGTTGCTTAGCAGCTAGTTCTTCCTTCATGGTTTACAGTTGCTGACAAGTGATATCTGCCGTAATCGTTTTGCCAGATTTTAGAAAGCTGTAGTGAAAGACATCGGCGCTGGTCCACCAAACACTCACAAGTAACTTTTTCCGAGTCAATTTTCGCTTAGGGCAGGATTTGGCTGGGTCTCCAGGGCTCAGTCATTGCGACGAGCACTTCCGACTATCGTACAGTATCTACTTTTCATCACAAGTAATGTTTCGATTTAAAAACCTTTCATTTTTGTGACGGTTGAGCAAAGTAACACAGCAGTCGACGCGCAAGTTCGATTCATTCAATTTATAAGGTACAATACAATACAACACAATACTCTTTATTGTACACTAATTAAACATAAATATAACAAATAATGAACAAACAATGAGGGACAAACAAAAGGCGGTAAAGGCGGTGTACCCATCGTTCCAGTTTTTTTTACTTTCCTGATTTGCTTCAAGTGGATTAATACAGTTTTTTCACTTACCCCAAAGCCTGCAGCTATCTCTAAAGTGCTGTGACAGATCCGCTTCCACAATAGCCTTTGATTCTTCATTATCCACTTTGGTCTCCGGCCGTCCACTGGATTGGTTCTGAAGGTCGAAATTTCCAGAACGAAAACGTTGAAACCAAAAACGTACTATGCTTGGAAAAAACAAATGAATGAATGTTTTCAAAACTCAATGTACTAGATAAATGAATTTATAAATTTGAATTTGGAATTCTAAACCAAGGAGAAGATATTTTAGATCAAAGTGGTCAGCACGACAAAACGCTAATTTCATACGTAAGGACCCAATATTTAAGTGTTCACAGTTGGATCTTAAATAACCTATCTCTAAAGTTGGACCAAACTGCATATATATATATATATATATATATATATATATATATACGTTTAACACATCCCAAACTAAACTAAGCATGACAAAATATAAATAAAATATTAATCAAAACAATAAAATCAAAATTAACATTTAACGTTCAGTAATAAGTACCCGGTTGACCGAGCTTTGCTCGGTATTTTTCGCTCGGTTTTTTTTTAATTCGTATGTTTTGGAAATTATATTTAGATACAAATTACATACTGATGAAAAACGAATAATATTTTTTGATCTTAGCGACATAATAGAAAAAACTGAACTGGTTATTTGGATAAAAAATCATTAGTGCAATTAGTTTAATTTAAATTTTCGTGTTTTTAAAAAATACTATAAAAAGGGCTCGAAAAAATAGATTTTCTCAAAAAAGAAAGGAACTTGGAAAAAAAAATTAAAAAAAAGTCGGTCGGTCGGTCTGGGCTCGAACCATGGTATTACGATTTTGTGACCGCCCAATATACCAATTAAGCTATTTGTGATCATCAATTAACTGTCAAAATTTACCTTCTTATTCTAACGATATTGTAGCAGTTTTTCATTGCCTAAAAACACGGACAAAAAGACATTTTTTAAAAATAAATCCTAGCTAGATCGATTTATTGACCCCGAAACTCCCTGCACACAAAATTTTATGAAAATCGTTGGAGCCGATTCCGAGATTCCGATTATAGATAACTATTCACTGTCAACTGTGTTATCAGTTGAATCAGACTCAAAATCTCTATTAAAATTCATCCACGGATGGTTTTTTTTTTCAATTGAAAGTATAGCTTCGTATTTCCTACCGTTTTTACGAGTAAGCGGCGTATCTTCAACGAGAAATCTGTCATTTGGTAGCACTTTTACTATGCTATATAGACGTTGCAATTTAACTACAAGTTTTTAAGTTAACTTATGTGGTTTTTTAATAACTTGAACACTTGTCACGGATTTTGTATTTTTAACAGGAGAACGCCTCGCCCATTCTCGATTCCGTACTCTCCAGGCAGAATATAAAACTCTTTCTCAGCTAAACCATGTAGTGATCCGATAACACAAATGTCACAATCACTGTCTGATTTAATACATACTTCCACCGGTTGCAACGTTTTACTAGGAATATTGGTGACGCTTTGAGTTAATAAATGAATTTTATTTTGATTTATCTTTTGGAAGATTAATTTGCTAATAGTTTTGATAATCAAAATATCAGGTTTTTCTGTAAATGTATGCCCCAACAAAACTGGGTGGTTAAGAACATAATCGTCAACTACGTAAAGTTTTATATCCTCCGTTAAGCCTTGTACTGTTACGGAGACTAGTGCTACGCCTCATGGTCCTACTAAGTTAGACCCTACCCTTATAGCACAGGCAACTAACTTTGCGAATTAATATAGAGTCCCATAGTTTCTGCATCACTGAACCTAACTAACGAACATTGACTTCATAAGTCGACGTGACGGGTTACTGAACATCCGTTAATTTTATGTTTATTATATATATTTACCACAGGGATAATCACATAAAGTTACTTTCGCTACGTGTTTCTCATCTTTATAATTACTAGAAGTTTGACTATTCCTGTTATATCCTGGCTCAGAAGCTAATTTGTTTATAAAAAAAACCGTTAGATTTATGACCTAATCTTTCACAAACTGTTAACTTTATAAGAGGCTTATCGCACATAAAGCTAGGATGCCCTATTTCGCTACAGTTAAAATACATAATATTATTATTGAATGAGTCAAATTTAGACGACCCGGGACTGTTTGACGCTAGCGTAACCTTACGATCGCTATATTTTTGTATTGGTGCGTCGAAGTTTGCTCGCATTTAGCTAGTTTTGACGGTCTTAAAATATTTAAAAACCTGCTCAGGCTCCGAGAAATGGGTGGCCTGAGCCCTGACTTTTATAGCACGATTCTCAACACCGTAAAGAAGGCAGTCCACAGCTTGTCTACCGAAAATTTTACAACGATTTAATAAATTGATCTTTGCATAGTAGTAGTGCTCCAGTGACTCGCCGTATTTTACCTTCTTAAATAACATTTCAGTCAGAAGCTCGGCATAGTTCTCGCGACAGGGGAATTATTCTAACAACTTCTTTTTCCACTTGGGCTATGTATACAATAGTGAAGGCAAACCTTGAAACCAGGTCTTGGCAACGCCACTAAGTTTAGGTAATGAATAATTGATAATTTCTTTTTCATCCCAGCTATAAATTTCCGCGCACTCTTCTACTTTGTTTATCCAAGTAAAAATAGTTCGCTCTTTCGACAAAGGGTCAAATTCCGGTATGACGTTAGTGTTGAAAGCAAGTTAAGGCTTGACTTTACCTAAAATATATAAAAACTTATCTAATATAATATTAGTACCTGGTTCCTTACTTATACTCCTTTGGCGCTGACGCCTAGTATGCTGTGAAGCGCCATCCTCCGAAGATGTCGAATAATTGCGCTTCCTTTTACTCTTCAATTTCAATCTATGGTGAGTTGACCGTTTACCCTTTTTCTTTCTTTCATCATTTCCATCTTCACTAGCAGACTCACTAGTCTGATACCATGTTCGCACTCCCTTCCTTGGTCGTCCTTCCTTATCCTTGGAACGTACCTGCTCTATCCTCGAGCAGGCCGTTTTTCGTATCAATACCGGGCTGAAATTCCGTCCTTGCACCTCTATCTTGGGTGCTCCTTGATTTGAGAGATGCCCCAGTCCTTTCCCTCGACTAGTCGCATCATCACTAATCTCATTCAACCCTTACCTCGGGTCATCCGTCCTTGCTCTTGTCCTTGAGCAAACTATCCTGGGTGCTCCTTGATTAGGTAGATGCGTCAGTCCTTCCTCTCGACTGGTTGCATCATCACTAATCTCATCCAACCTTTACTTCGGGTCATCCGTCCTTGCTCTTGTCCTTGAGAAAATTCATCATCCATAATACTTACATCCATAAAACTTACAGGTGTAAGCTTAGAATTTGTCCAGAGATTTTCTTTTAATGTACATAGCAAATTAATTCTATAATTAGAACCTGAACTTCATTTTAAAAGTTGCACATTAAATAGTTAAGCTATGTCACCTTACATAGCTTTTTAGCATTTTAGTCATATTTATTATTGGTACAGATTCCTCATACTGCAATAGTTATAACATTGACAAATTTATTTCGTTTTCATTATGTCGTATATTATCAAACGAAACAGAGTTTCATTATCAGTATTACGTTTTTAATTTTCACGACTTATACGAAAAAAAGACGGTAGAATAATAAAAAAACTAATCATATAAATGGTCTAATTTCAAACTATAAAATCAACAATTACAGTTATACTTAGTAGTAAAATATGCGAAATATCACTTTATATACACGAAAAAATACTTACATTATTCGAGTGGTGCACAGGTAGAAAATAAAAGGGTTGATTCCAACTATTACACTTTCTACTATTACTATTTCGATTCCACGTAGAAAACAAAACGGTAGATTAAAACTATCACACTTTGGTTCACTTTACAATTTAAACTTATAGACAATTCAACTTCACTTCACGTCTTACTGCGGCGACTCGAGTTGAGCTAATGCCACTCTCCATTTACTAATAAACCTTTCGCACTCGTTAGCAGGGTGGGGCGGCATCATTTCCGCCCCACTCTTTTACAGAAATCAAAACATTATTCTTCCGGTTAAATTATATTACTCTATCTATTATCCGTAATCATTAATGTTAACAACTAATAGTAATTATAGTATAATGTTAAATCGAGTAATTCTGTTATAGACAATAATATAATAGTTATTAACCTAACATTAATCAAACAATAATAGTTACCCAATAATAGTAACCTAACATTATATAATAGTACCCGGATGACCGAGCTTTGCTTGGTTTATTTTTTTTTTTTTTGAAATTACATTTATAAATTAATGTATAATAAATAAATTACATACTGATGAAACTTAAATAATATTTTTTGATCTTATTGACAGAATAGAAAAAACTGAACTGATTATTTAAATAAAAAATCATGAGTGCAATTAGTTTTATTAAAATTTTCGTATTTTTAAAAATTACTAAAAGAGGGCTTGAAATAATAAATTTTCTCACAAAATAAGGGAACTTGAAAAAAAAAGGAAATAAGCTAGACCAGAGACAGGACGCGAACCACGGAACTCCGATATCACGCCCGACCGACATCCCACCTGAGCTATAACGATCGTTAGCGATCTGTCGAAATTTACCTTCTTATATTGTAGCAGTTTTTTATTGCCTGAAAACACGGACAAAAGGATATTTTCTAAAAATAAATCCTAGCTAGATCGATTTATTGCCCCTGAAACTCCCTGGACACAAAATTTTATGAAAATCGTTGGAGCCGTTTCCGAGATTCCGATTATATATATATACAAGAATTGCTCGTTTAAAGGTATAGGATATTAAGATATACACATCTAGGTTCCGCATTAAAATATTAAGGTGCGCCCAGCGAGGCGAGCGGGTATCAGCTATTATTGTAAAATTCAAATTGTAGTCGTTATTATAAAATTAATTACGTATTTACAGATTCTGTCGCGATCTAACCCAGCCACGGATAACCGCGCAGGCAGCCATTCTGCTAAGAAGCATTTCCCACAGCTTGAAGACTTCATATTAAAAAGAGACTATGTCGGAGCGATCACTTTACTCGAAGTACAATATTACAATTTATGACATTAATGCAAACATATTTTTTTTGGTTAAGATTCAGATGTAATTATAAAAATAAAACAAAGTAACAGCCTCCATACGCCCCTTTGCTAGGCACAGACTTCCTTCTTCTCGTCGCCGTCGTCAGTCTTTTAAGAGTATGCTCCATTGAAATAAAATTAAATAAAAACTTATTTTAATACATTTTTATATACAATATAGCCTAGATCTAAGCACTGATAATTTTATTTCGTATAATCCATCTATGGAACTTAGGATCTTCTGCTATTAAATCGATTATATAGATAGACATTTGTCTATCTATATATAGGGAAGATGTTGGCAATTGAAGAAAATATTCGCATACTTTACATCCATCTATCTATTATAGCCTATAAAAATGCTGAAGATAGGCCTCCACAATATGTTACCTCATATTGCGGATTAAATCCGTGTAATATCCAACAACTTTTTTTTATTATTGTTGGATATTACACCACTATTATGTACAAGGTTAATACTTCACTACTACTCCCCTAAAAACAGTGCAATTGAGTTACACTGGTGGGAATCATTTGTCGGAGGGAATCACTAAGCAACTGTTGTTTTTGTTTTTGAATTATTGTAACATTTCGTAACCTAAAATAAAATTAATATACAATACAACAAAATCAAACGGCAATCGAGAAAATAAAACCCACGAATTATTATTTCCAGCTTTTCATAACATGTATGATATCCATTAGCAGATTTAATCCGACATGAACACTTTTTTTTTAAATTTGGACTTTAATAAATTGCAATCGTCACAAAATTCTTCAAATATAGGGAAGTTCATAAAGCACAATCATCGAATACTCGTAGTTTTACATTATTTATGTTTCATAAAAAATAACACAAATATTCGCTTCTATTAAAGTTCCTCAAGCACGAGAACACTGACGACGTTTGGGTGGACGTGTGGATGGGCTGGTGCTGGTTCCATCTAGGCGAGTACCGTCGCGCGTTGGAACAATATCTGCAGCTGCGCTCACGTGAAACTCTGGACTCGCGTATCGCTGATAATATGGCTGTTGACCTCGCTGTATGCTATTTTTATTTAGGTAAAAGTATTTTACAGTCCTATTTACATTTCATTCATTTTAAACCAAGAGATCTGGTTTTATAAAAAATTAAACGTACATCGGTCAAAAATACCTGTCCTTTTAGCTATGTTATATTAATTACAAAAATGGGGTAACAATTGGACCGAATTTAAATTTAAAATGACAACAGACATCAGACAAATATTCATTTAAAGCCATGAGTTTAGTTGCTCGAGGAAAATGCTAAATATTAAAGTCAAGTTTATTTCTTACTGTTATTTTATCTTATTTATATTTTATCTCTACATGGTACATCCCTCATTTCTTTACAGATAAACAATAATAATAAACACTCCTAATCGCTTTTTTTACAGGGATGTATAAGGAGTCTCAAGAAGCAATTGAGGAGGCGCCTAAATGCGCTCTTAAGGTATGTTTTTCGAGAGATGATTTCTTTTAAATTAACCCTTTCACTGTTCCGTGTACTACATATGGGTCATTGCTACTGGTTTACTATTGTGATACCCATGGAATACTATAATTCACAATAGAATGGCTGTCAACCTTATTTTATACGACGATAGGTGTCACATGGGAGCACACATACAAGCAATAACGTCGTATTATCACTACTACAAACCCGACTCGCTGTGTTGACAGACAGATTTTAATACATATTTATTTGTAAATAGCGTGCAATTTGGCATTTTCTAAATAATTTGCACGGGAAATTTGGAAACGATTGTAACGTCAAAACACATCTCGTGTTGACATTTATACGTGTAAATTGACGTGTTAATGACATCTTAGTGGCTACACGGGCTCCGCCCACTCCCCCGTTCTATTATGTATGTATTATAGTATTCTATGGTGATACCATCCACATCATCTGGATGCTTGGCGATCCACCGCTGTGCGTTTTACTAGGAGTTTTCTTCTTCGCACAACGTCTTTGTTGAAGAAAGAGTTTATTTCTTTCTAAAAGTCCGGCAACGCACTTGCAATAATATAATATAATAATAGCCAATGGTGTTGCAGTTGTTCATGGGCGGCGGTAGTGACTTATCACCGGGTGAGCGGCACGCTCGTATGGCCTCTTTGCTATAAAAAATATTCCGTCCACCATCCATTATTACAGCTTATAAAAGTCCACTGCTAAACATGGAGGATCATATTATTTAGGAATTTACTTTTAATTCCATTTCAAACCGTTATATTAATTTAAATATGTGAGGATAATATGGTCATCCGGTTAATATGGTCAATTTCTTATACCTAACTCTAAAATTACAGCCTTGTTTGCATAGATGGCTCTATGATACGATAGCTCCTTATCAGTCAATCAACTAATAAAGGCTCAAAAGGGCACTGCTTTATCGACGCCATTTTTACAGTTGACATTATAGTAAATATTTAAGTCGATTTTAGTATTGTGTAGTGAAGTTAGGTGTTTTTAAGTTGATTTTTCGAAGTGTTTCTTATTATTGCCAAAGCTTGTTTGTTATTTTTTTCTAAATATATTAGTTGTAGTACACGACTTTGTGTTTTTGTCTCTGTCCTTTTTTAGGATAGGATGACAAACGAGCACACTGTCTACCTGACGGTAAGTGGTTGCTATGGTGTGGTGTATCATCGATTACGAATCAAAATGCAGATGTGTTGTCACCCCTGAGGATTAAGATGAATATAGCCTCGTTTTCAGTAAAAAGGGTCTCCGGTTCCTACACTCACCATACGAAAGACACTAGATTAAGCTACTATTTTACGCTAGTATTCGGTGAGAGCGTGGTCCTTCTTCGGTCGAGCCGACCCATTCCTGCTACAACTATACTACTAATATAATTGCAGTAAGATTCTACAATGTCCTCCTAGTTTTGATTTTGTAGGGCGGCAAAGCTTATGGTGACCATATCCCTCACGTACCTTAATGATTTTAAGAAGATGACTGCTGATTATAACTTCTTTATCAGCCCGTAAATGTCCACTATTCCATGTTTAGTGGAGATGGGCATGTAGGGAATATTTGACTCAATCGTCACACCTACAAGCAGATTGACGATTACAGTATGAGAAGTCTTGCATTTGCTCTTGCTCGTTGCTGGCCTAGGTATTGTACCATTGTTTACCACCTACGTTTGGCGTTAACGAAGCGGTTATACCGCCATGGTGGGTTCATCACCATGGGTTGTTATAAAAAATTTCTGGCTTTGCCCTTAGTAGTGGATTCTCTTACGCCACTACGAACAAAATAAAACCCGAATATTATGATAAGTGATACTAATTCGGAAATAATTCCTGTTGCCTTTAGGCAAAGGCAATGGGGAAAAATTGTTGATTGAATAATTAAGCGTCTACTTATGTCAGCGTTACAGATATCAATAAAATAATTTACTATGTTTTATCTTACAAAACTTATGGCTTATGGAACTTTGAAAAAAAAAGCATCATACATAATAATTTAAAACTTAATTTACTATGTAGTTGTTTTAGTTGTAACGATTCGCCAATTAAGGCAGACAAAGATCATATACGATACAGCCTAGTCTCATGCATGTTTGATTCACAAAATTCTTCTTAGTATACCAATGCATTATTTTAGGATTCCATCTATGCTAGTTATTACTCCATATAAGCCTAATTGAAAAGTATTGTTACGCGCCCAAGTCGACGGCACTAGCGCCATCTAGTCTCGAACCGAAGAACTAAACTTCTTGAAGTTGAACCTCGAACTCTCGGTACCTTGCGCGTGTTTACTTGAATATTCTGGATATTTCGCTGCTAATTTATATTTATAGGCGCTGCAAGATGCGGACGGGGAAGTATTGAATTCGGCGAGACAAGCGAAGCTTCGGAGCGAAATAAAGTGAATCAGTGTGATTAATTATTATTGTTTTTAACTTTAATTAGTGTAAAGTGAATTAAAGTGTTAATTTAGGTAATTCTATCGGCAATTTTTAATTGTCACGAACCTCAAGCTCGTAACAGTATATTTACTAGCTGTTGTTGTTGTAACGAATTTCTAATTAAGGCAGGCAAAGTTCGTTTACCATACCATACCATATTTACCATAGATTAGACTAATCTGATGTGAATTTAGTTCAAACTAGAATATCTTGAATTCCTGATTTACTGCAGTAATATGACTTAAGAAAACATTGTTCAGAATTTCAAATTCTATATTTTGACACATTTCTCATTTGTAGACGCAAGAAAATAATGTTAAAAACCTTTGTTTGGGAGTTCGCCATTGTCTTTTGAAGTGATAGGCGCATGAAAGAGACATATTATTTTTATATTATTTTGACTTAAAATATTGTTGCTTCTGTAAGTATATCGGGTTTCTGTTAACAGAACCGCCTGCAATTACACTTGGCACATAAGCTGGGCGACGAAGAGTCGCTGGTGCAGGCACACGCAGCGCTGAGAGACGTACCTGAGGACCAGCTTAGTCTAGCCGCGGTGCATTATTTACGAGCACACTACCAGGAGGCCATCGACGTGTACAAGAAGCTTCTGCTCGAGAGAAGGTCGAAAAGTGATTTTAATTACACGAATTATACGGTGATCTGGATATCGACAACGACGCTACCTCTCGGGTCCAACTATAGCATAAAAACCATCCAATTGACCACATAACCACCATATACTACTTGAGTTACTTACCCGATACTGCGGTTACTGTGATTATGTTTGCTGAACGATTTCTACCTATGCTTAAATTGCCATTTGCCGTTGTGATTATTGCAACACTTCGCTTGCAGTCGCTTTGTATAACCCATTCATAGCACCTAGATCGGCGACTAAGGGAGAAAGCCTATGCTCATATTGGACTGAGAAAGAGTATGAGTAATGTATTTTTTTAAAGGATAAGGGTGACAAACGAGCACAGTTGCTGTAACCCATAGACTATACCCATAGACATCTACTTCTATCATGAATTACGAATCAAAATGCAGATGCGTTGTCACCCGTGATGACTACGATGAAATGTAGGTAAGTGTAGAGAACCGGAGATCCTTTTTACTGGAAACGAGGCATTCAATCGTAGTCCTCAGGGGTGACAACGCATCTGTATTTTGATTCTTAATCGAAGATAAATGAAGATGTCCAGAGGCCACAGTATCCACTTAACAACAGTTGGATTTTGTACACGTTTGTCATACCTATTCTATAAAAATATATGATCGAAAGATGTTGGTATTTTAACAAGTATTGCTTATTGGGAAAAATGTAAAAAGTACAGTCTAATATGATATCTCGTATTTTTATTGGTGAAATAATTTTACTATTACCTGAATTTCACTCATCTACTAAAATATGAAAAACCACTCTTTAAAAGTTTGTCTTTTTACTAATTAGCAAAAAAAGACGTTGATCGTCATAAATTTTTATAATGATTTTTATGAATAAGACCATAACGTTATTGGATTACAGATACAAAAGATATCAAAACGATAGTACCGAATGGACCAAAATTCTGTCACACACGAAGGGGTATAAAAATATATATTTTAAATGTATTTATCTTAGATAGGTAACGACTTATTTACACAGAGTACATTATGATATTATACTATAGATGATTTATTGGCGTAGACGTAGAGCCACTTAGTTTAAACGTGTATTAATTATTAACAATATGTATTAATTGAAATATTAGTTTCATTTTAACTAATACGTAGTACATAAGCAGATTTTAGTTGATTAAAGAAAAGTAAAAATAAGTAATCTGTAAACATTAATATTTACTTTTCAGAACATGCATCAAATAATGTATGTAGGTAGGTATGAGAGCGTTTGTACACTCACTTGTATTCAGTTCGTTTTCAATTCATATTCGTGTTTTTCATCATAAAAACGGATCCAAAATTCAAGAATGACCATTTGGATCTGAGATTTGAATATACAAAATAAAAACATTTCGTAAAAAGATATCCTGAGATTCCAATATACAAAACTAAAATCTTTCGCGTGTGCTGCATTTATCGTCGTCAGCTTTCGCACTTTTCTATGCATTATGCAGTATATGAAGAACCGCATATTTACTAAGAAGGCTATTTCGAACCATATTTTTACGAAACATGAAAACGCATTGAATATGAAGGAGTGCACAAACGCCCTAAGGATTTTTACCGAACCATTGGTATAAGAAATAATACTTTCAACGAGTATTGCTGTTTAAAATGTATGTTAAATTATTGTACTTTATTCTATCGTTTATTTAAAGTGACTTTCTTAAAAAGTGTAGAAATTTTTTTTCTGAACATTAATTTTAGTTGGTGTATATATAGTATTGCTATTAGATATATTGTTATATGTATACATTGTTAAATTCACCCAGGTTTTAATAAATATGGAATGAATAGTTAGTAAGGAGACAAAGAATATTGAATTGACAATTAATTTTTACTGAATATCCCAATAAAGAATAATGGCGGCGGTAAGGTTTTCTTTTGATGTCAAAACTTCTTTGGAATCGTGATTTCAAACTCGATGAAACGAAAAAGCGACACAAAAAAGACCGTAGAGAGAGAAACCTATATACAAATTGACGCCTTCTTTCGCATTCGCACACGAAAAAGATAGATTTATGCATACGTCTTGCATAGAAATGAGACAGAGTGGTGTGATTGTTTGTCCGTTTCTCCGTGCCGGTGTTTTTGTTTAGCAAACTACACTTTGCTAAACAACTTTGACAGTTCATAGCGATCTAAGGAGTGTACAAGTTGGTATAAGTGAGAAAAAACTGTTTGGTGAGCTTAAGATTGGTGAATCTTGTTCAGTTCAGTTCTTAGAACAATTAAATTTTTTATCTAAATATATTTAAAAGTCATAAAAATTATTGTATAACCTAAAACTACGTTATCGTCCTTTTTCACTCGAGGCTACGCCAATCATTAGTCTATAGGTTTCTCTGTCTACGAAAAAGACAGACATAAAAATTTAGCCTGAGATAGAATACAATAGTGTTTCCTGTTAACTCGGTCTATTCTTTATAACAAAATAAACTGTTAAAATTAAATAAATAAAATTAACCTTAGTGAATAAAATTATCTTAACCATTCCATTCTTAAACATCCAGGATTTCATAACTTACCGCTTTTGACTGCAACTATAGAACTATAAGTGCTGTTAAACAGTAATTTTACTCGCAATTTTTGGAAGGTTTCACTTCTGCCGCGTGTTTTTTTTTGTAATAATATCCTTAATTATTTAAAAATGAGTTACTTATGCCAACTTAAAGAAGGAAGGGTAATTTTATACTATCGCGTTCCCCTCGTTTTTTGGCTCTAGAAAATAGAAAAATCATCCGACTTCCATGATTTTTTTTAAATCTTCATTATTACGGCGGATTTACGAACATAATTACAAGAATAAAAAATGTTAACTTATATTAGTTTCAAAGCTTTAAATATTCATGAAAATACACTCATTCACGTATAATTGTTGATATTTTTTTTATATATATGAGGAATAATCAAATGAGGTTGTTATATTTTTTTCGTAATCTACACAAAAAAAAAAACATTTAAAAAAATTAAACATTGAAAATGTTTGTTCATAAATTTTTTATTTTGTTTTTTATTGAGTGTTAGATCGAGCGATGAGAGCTCGGGACTTAGGGCATCCCGACTCGGAAAAAATTAGAAAATGTTTGTTTATTAATTTTTTATTTTGGTTTTTATTACATGTAACATCGAGCGATGCGAGCTTGGGACTTAGGGCATCCTGACTCAGAAAAAAATGTTTGTTTATTAATTTTTTTTTTTGGTTTTTATTGGGTGTAAGATCGAGCAATGCGAGCTCGGGACTTAGGGCATCCCGAGTCGGACAGGTTAGGTTAGAAGGAGATGGCCATCCCCTTCGTGGTTATTTTTTTATATACCACTCAGAAGTAGGAGCCCGTCGGGGCTCCGTCGACAGAGGTTTCCTCGACTGCGCTACGTTGAGTGATAAAAAATTAATGAACAAACATTTTTCAATGTTTCGTTTTTTAAATGTTCGTTTTTTGTGTAGATTATGAAAAAATATAACAACTTCATTTGATTATTTAAAAAAAATATGAACGATTATATTTGAAGAAGTGCGTTTATGATCACATTTAAAGTCATAAAACTATATGAAATCTTGAGGTGAGATATTTTCCATATTTTTTCCGTAAATCTGCCATGAAGACGAAGATTTATAAAAAATCATCGAAATCGGATGATTTTTCTATTTTCTGGAGTCAAAAAACGACTGGACCGCGAAAGTATAAAATTATCGAAGGAAGTATCCAATTCTACTATATGTTTTTGTATGTTCCGCGACATCTTCATCACTTGTGAACTAATTTTGATGATTCTTTTTATTAAATAAATAAGATATACTTCAGAAGTGGTTCCATATATGTTTGGAGAAATAACTCTATCCCTAAGGATGGCAAAATAGGTAATGAAGTTTTTAATGGAACTATTTAGACGTTTAAATTGTGATATTACTTAGTCCACTCAAAAGTGTAAAAAAAAACTTCTACCAAAAAGAAAAAGCCGACTTCAAACAAAGAACAAAGAAAAAATAATTTCACATTCTTAAGTCGGGGCTTTAATTCTTCTATAGTATAAGGATCTACCCACACGTACCACAACCACACCACAACCACAACACGTGGGCGGGCGTTTTTGCCGTCATTATCGACTGCGTGAGTGATACGGTCGATATCAACAACGCAACCACTATGGAACCAGACTGAAGCGGAACTAGCGGCCGGCCACATCGCAAACACAACATTGCGTTGACGCCACGACCAGGGTTGCAACGCAACCACATTTACTCATGTGACCACAACGCAACTGCAAAAAGCTGCAGTGACATTATTCACACGTGACCACATTTTGTTGCTGCGATGTGGTGTGATTATGGTACGTGTGGGCCGACTCTAAGGGACAGTTAGTTTAGTTAGATAGTGATCCAAAATATAACTTTATTTACAACGCAAAAAGATACACATTTTACCGACTTCAAAAAGAAGGAGATATTCGATTCGACGTTATGATTTATTTTATGCGTGTTACCTCATAACTTTTCTCTGGGTGGACCAATTTTTATGATTCTTTTTTTATCTGATCGCTGGTGCTTCTCGTGTGATCCCAAAAATTTAATCAAGATCTGACCAGTAGTTTTTGAGTTATCTTTAATAATGCGTATTTATTTAATTGACTTAGATTACATTGATTCGGTCGTATTTAAATCGGTTGTACCAAATTTTTAATTTTCCACTTGTATTGAGATAATTCGAAAATGCCTCGCGGCGTAGCGCGAAGCCACAGATTAATAAATAGTTTACCAAGCGAAGCCGAGTGACCCTTCTAGACCCCGAGAAGTGCAGCAAGTCGTCGCGGCGTTTTATCTCTGCTATTATTAACGGGCATCACGCTGCCAGTGACTTAACGATGCAATTCGCGACGGCCCGATGCGTCTCACAGCAATTCGTGCGAAATCACTGGCCTCTGCAAGCATCGTCGCTTCGCGTCGTGTCTCTTTGTGAGCTGACCTTTAGTGATGAAAAATAAAAATTAACGTGTGATTTTTATTGTGTTCTGCACTTACACCTCACACCTCTGTTAGAATATCATTGATTTCAACTGCAGTTAGAAATCCATCAAAAACACATTTGAAGTTGATGAATTTGCAAAAATGCGATATTAGCTAAGCAGAGGCCTACCCAAAACCGAAAATCATGGCAAGTGGTCTACGTGACAAAAAGCTTGGGGACCTCTGTACTAAACTATACTACTAAACTCTGTACTATACTCTGTACTCTGTACTATAATAGTACGTAGAAACCTATAGACTAATGATTAGCGTGGCCTCGAGTGAGAAAGGACGATAACGTAGTTTTAGGTTTTACAATAATCTTTATGACTTTTAAACATATTTAGATAAAAAATTTAATTGTTATAAGAACTGAACTGAACAAGATTTACCAATCTTAAGCTCACAAAATACTTTTTTCTCACTTAAACCAACTTGTAAAATCCTTAGATCGCTACGAACTGTCAAAGTTGTTTAGCAAAGTGTAGTTTGCTAAACAAAAAAACCGCCACGAAGAAAGGGACAAACAATCACACCGCTCTGTCTCATTTCGATGCAAGACGTGTGCATAAATCTATCTTTTTCGTGTGCAAACGCGAAAGAAGGCGTCAATTTGTCTATAGGTTTCTCTGTCTACGCAATAGTATGTCATAGCACCGATTTCAGAATGTAAATGTTTTTTTGAAGTTGAAGTTGATTTTCACTTGCTATGAATATGACTTGTATGATTTGTATAAGTACTTCGTCGTAAATTAATAAATTAATTACAGAACATACATGGCGCTTAACGTTTACGTGGCGTTATGTTACTATAAGCTGGACTACTACGACGTGTCGCAGGAGGTCTTGGGGGTGTACCTGGCGCAGCATCCCACTTCAACCATAGCTGGCAATCTTAAGGCATGCAATTTATTCAGGTAATTTTCTCAAGTTGGTACCTGCCCGCTTTTAATTCTCTATTTCTCCTCGGGTAATAATTTTATATCTGTATAAAAAATTTAAACCTGCCGAAATATACCAGGTAAAATAATTCATTAATTTCAATTTCAATTTTGAAATTTCAATTTGAAAATTTCAAATTGTTATTTTTTAAATAATAAAAAAATCTGTATCTCTAAAATTAAAGATAAGATTTTTGAGCTATTCAAAAAATCACTTTTTTCTACTATCTACGAATTTTTAATTTTACTTTCATCCCTTAAACTTAAAACCTCCCGGTTAATTTTGACCTGAGGAAAAATCATAAAACCTTGTGTATATGAAATTATTAAGGTAATTTGTATTAGAACTTTTTTGTCTAATTTTTACCGTTTTCGAGTAATTGCGAAAAAAACACTTTTGACAATTTTTTTCAACCCTTGCTTGGTTGCAGAGCGAAAACCTTTACACATTCTTTTTGTATCATTAAATCTACATTATATCAAAAATGCAAGGTTGAATGTCAAAATTTTGATTTATTTGACTGGACTAAATGCAATGATTTCAAAAGGAAGGATATGCCCATCTAAATATTTTACGCATTTTAACCTTTTCAAACAAGAAAAAGTAGCGCGTCTGTCATAATACAAGCGTCATATCATAACACGACGTAACCAGGGTCGGATTTCGTAGTATAGTTATTATCATAATTGTACCATTATTTCATAGTTTGTAGTATGTAGTATAGTAATAACACTAAGCGAAAATACCATAATTTTACCTAAAGGTCGATTTGTATTATTATTGGGACCTTTTACTTTTTAATATTAACCCTACGATATCGATAACTTCTGTTTTGTACATCAGCACCGCGTTTTTTAATAAAATTAGAATTAGCTCCCTTTCTGGTCAATCGGTGCCCAATCGATGCAATTATGTTGCATCCTTGATACAACTATAATGAGGGGCTACCACGATAAAAACTCTAAACTCTAAGCAATCGGTTTTAAAACAGAATTTCAAAATATTTTATGAATCAGATTTTCATATTCAATTAAGCATAGATGGTTTCTTTTGCATTTTTTTAAATTTACCCTTATTGAATATAAAATATATTAGGTATCAATATTCAAAATTTAACTAACACTAAGTTCCTTAGACAAAAATTAAACAGAAAAAAAATAAAACCGGCAAAAAACGAAACGTACATATAAACTAGACACGTGATGCCAAAATCCCGGCACATGGGAAAAAAGAAACATAAAACGTCAAACGTGATATAATTTTTGAAAAATAGTATACCTTATTTTATTTTCCATGTACAATAATTTTGAGGGTCTGAATCCAACCCTGGCCTAATCTTGGTAACGTAAATAAACTAACTATAAAATAAAACTTTTAAAATGCTTTTATATAATAATTTAATATTAACAAAATGAATATAAGGTAATTTCACAGACGATACGATATCCCATGTTCCTATTTAATATTTGTATCGTAATTTTTGCACCCTTTTACCTCGAAACTAGACAGATTTTGACTGGCAAATCTGTCTTGCGTGCGCATCACTGTCGACCGAGTCGCGTTGGCCCTAAACTGTAATTTTAGGGCCAGCGCACTGGTCCGTTTTGGTAGTTCGGTCGGCCCGGTCCTTATGCTAGTAATATATAAGTCAATGACTAAATGGCTGTTAGAAAAAGCCGTATGGCATTGAGTACGTTCATTATTATTGTAATTTAAGGTATAGTAAAGTATTATAGTTACAGCCTTTAGATTTTCTACGGCTAGGCACGAGCCTTCTCTCATTTCTTAAAGGATTTAGTGCCAAGGCAATGCCCGCCGCGTTGCCCCAATGTAACACGCATGTGCCGGACCTCATAACTTCACAGGTTTAAAAATACTTCGTTTCAATTTTCAGACATGAAGGTTTCTTAACAATGTTAACCGTTCACCGCCAAACACGTGATAAACAACACTTAAAATTGCAATTAAAATATCATTGGTGCCGGCGGGGATCGAACTCGGGTTGTTCATAAACTGCGAAATTTATTGCAAGCACGCTTAGCCCCTTAGTTTAAAATTTACTTCATCTGAGGCTTAAAATGGCTTTCAATTGTATATGTTTCATATTTCAATCGTATTTATTCAATTGTATTATAGTATTGATAAATTAAAAATTAAATTAATAAATAAGACCAGAGGGAAGAAATTTTAATGAAATAAGTAGTGCCTTTGTGCATAAATCTTTTTTAAGCTATTGCATAGCTTCTATCGCGGGCCTTGAGTGCGGGAAACTCCAGAAATTCCGTAACGAAAAAAACCTCACGCTCTCCGACGGGCACGGAGGTGTGGCTTGAATGCCGTGCATTGTCTAACGATGGTCTAACGTCGTTTCTTTTCCTCAGTCTTTGTTGTCTTTGTCGAAGAGTTTTGAAATTTTGAATATGAATGAACAAAGTGCATTTATTATTAAGGCTGCTCTCTCGCAAAAAGCTTGAAAAAAGCGTGCAGATGAACCAACTTTTCGTCGACACTTACAGAGAAATTACATATGAAAAAAATAGCTAGTAATCTACATGATCTGATACGTAATTTGGTTTAGCCATAATTTTTCTATCGGTGTCACATAATAAATAAAAAAATACCCAAATCACCTCCAAATCGTTGAGATGAAACCACTTTACTCCTTCATTGTTTATCAAAGGAATATAAGAAAAATATCTACTGCTTTGCAATGCAAAATAAAATAATTTGGTTTGATTACTTTTTAGAAATATGTATTATTTTTATGATAATAAATTAAAAATGCGTCCCGATTAAATACTGCGTCTATATCACCCCCGCATTCGTCCACGAATTCAGTGCGGGGCGCATCGTGTTGCTAGGTGGACGTACGCCGCGTTGCGAGAGCTCAGCACTACGAAATAAAATCGTAAAATATTACTGCAAAAATATAATTTTGTTAATAGTGGAATAGGTTTTTTCCGATTCTTGTTTAATAGTAGTGTTTTATAGTTTTATTAATTGTACAGTTTTATTAATGTTTAAGTTTAGTTTGTAAAACATGGGGAATAAGCAGAAACGATTGAAGAGAGGTCTAAAAAATATTACAAACAAAAGGGTATACATTTATCAAGGTAAGTTTTAAGTTTTATCTACATATTTCATAATATTAGACAGGTGCTGTTTATAAAATACCTATATTACTGTGATTTCGCCACTCTGTGACGAGACAAAGCGCGGCAAACGCAAGTGGAGGCAAGGTACGGGCCGCGTCGTCGCATGCTGGTAGCGCATGTCTGAGAAATTAAAAAATATATATTTCGAAGAAATGTGAAGTTCGTCAACACGCATTGAGGCAGCGTGGCGGACATTTCCTTGCCTTAAAACCCTCTCAGAAATTAGAGGAGGCCTGTGCCCAGCAGTGGGACGTATATAGGCTGTAACTTTACTTTTTTTTACTTTTATAAATATGTTATTTTACCGACGAAAATTTTAAAGAAAAATAAAAAATAAGCAACCGACAACCTCCTAGGTCCCTAGGTGACTTGCGAGATGTCAGTGTAACAAAACAAAACGGCCCAGAAAAACAGACTTTCCAACTGATAGCTAAATCAGCACGCAACAATTTCATTGGTGCCAGTGGGGATCGAACCCGGGTTGCTCCCGTACTGTGATACCTATAACGAGCGCTAACCATGTGAGCTACCACGGCTCTCAACGACATCGTCTTAACGCAATTCCTTTGTATAGTGCGACGTTGCCACTCTTATTAGTTATTCCGCTTCGTAATATTTTATTTATAGGTGATATTTTGTTTATGTAGGTATTCGATAGATTCCTATAGTCTGTTTTTTTCGCAGGAGACAAAAATAACAGATCTTTATTAGATTCGTTTAGCCAGAATAATACAGTTTTTATGATTCTGGTTCAGATAAGATTTAATTTTAGTCACTTAAGTTTCGTATATTGTTCAAAATAATGAAATAAATCCACAGAATTTGCAGTTACGAAAAAAAGTAATATCATTTTAGTCTCCGGCCAAAGAAAAAAGATATATATCATGATTAATTTATCAACTAGTTATTCGTTTACTAAATACGAAAAAATATCTAGGATTCCCCAGCCGTGATACATTACAGATTGACTATATTATCATTTATTTTACTATTGTAAATAAGTACTAATTGTAGATATTGACAGGTTTAATAGAAGTTCATTTTCTTATATTGTGACTAATAACCTAATATGACCTTGGGAAGAAACTCATTTTAATATAAGGTTTTACTGCAATGACTGCCAATGGGTTGTTAATTTCTACAATAGACCGTGACGTATTGTTGCTGACATGAATAACTCCGAAAATATAATTTATTTACTTGATCGTGTTGAGTTTTTGTGCTCTCACTGCGAGTTTACTTTTTATGATCACTATCTTAAGGAAGAGTGCGAACTATTTACCTAATCTGTACAAAATTACTCTATACTTAACTAGATTCATTTTTGTGAAAGGCTGTTTATGTTAAATTAAGATATTATGTTTGGTTTTGCAGTTATTTGAATTACGTTGTATGACGTCAGACATATTTTGACTGGCAAATCTGTCTTGCGTGCGCATCACTGTCGACCGAGTCGCGTTGGCCTTAAACTGTAATTTTAGGGCCAGCGCACTGGTCCGTTTTGGTAGTTCGGTCGGCCCGGTCCTTATGCTAGTAATATATAAGTCAATGACTAAATGGCTGTTAGAAAAAGCCGTATGGCATTGAGTACGTTCATTATTATTGTAATTTAAGGTATAGTAAAGTATTATAGTTACAGCCTTTAGATTTTCTACGGCTAGGCACGAGCCTTCTCTCATTTCTTAAAGGATTTAGTGCCAAGGCAATGCCCGCCGCGTTGCCCCAATGTAACACGCATGTGCCGGACCTCATAACTTCACAGGTTTAAAAATACTTCGTTTCAATTTTCAGACATGAAGGTTTCTTAACAATGTTAACCGTTCACCGCCAAACACGTGATAAACAACACTTAAAATTGCAATTAAAATATCATTGGTGCCGGCGGGGATCGAACTCGGGTTGTTCATAAACTGCGAAATTTATTGCAAGCACGCTTAGCCCCTTAGTTTAAAATTTACTTCATCTGAGGCTTAAAATGGCTTTCAATTGTATATGTTTCATATTTCAATCGTATTTATTCAATTGTATTATAGTATTGATAAATTAAAAATTAAATTAATAAATAAGACCAGAGGGAAGAAATTTTAATGAAATAAGTAGTGCCTTTGTACATAAATCTTTTTTAAGCTATTGCATAGCTTCTATCGCGGGCCTTGAGTGCGGGAAAATCCAGAAATTTCGTAACGAAAAAAACCTCACGCTCTCCGACGGGCACGGAGGTGTGGCTTGAACGCCGTGCATTGTCTAACGATGGTCTAACGTCATTTCTTTTCCTCAGTCTTTGTTGTCTTTGTCGAAGAGTTTTGAAATTTTGAATATGAATGAACAAAGTGCATTTATTATTAAGGCTGCTCTCTCGCAAAAAGCTTGAAAAAAGCGTGCAGATGAACCAACTTTTCGTCGACACTTACAGAGAAATTACATATGAAAAAAATAGCTAGTAATCTACATGATCTGATACGTAATTTGGTTTAGCCATAATTTTTCTATCGGTGTCACATAATAAATAAAAAAATACCCAAATCACCTCCAAATCGTTGAGATGAAACCACTTTACTCCTTCACTGTTTATCAAAGGAATATAAGAAAAATATCTACTGCTTTGCAATACAAAATAAAATAATTTGGTTTGGTTACTTTTTAGAAATATGTATTATTTTTATGATAATAAATTAAAAATGCGTCCCGATTAAATACTGCGTCTATATCACCCCCGCATTCGTCCACGAATTCAGTGCGGGGCGCATCGTGTTGCTAGGTGGACGTACGCCGCGTTGCGAGAGCTCAGCACTACGAAATAAAATCGTAAAATATTACTGCAAAAATTTAATTTTGTTAATAGAGGAGTAGGTTTTTTCCGATTCTTGTTTAATAGTAGTGTTTTATAGTTTTATTAATTGTACAGTTTTATAATGTTTAGTTTAGTTTGTAAAACATGGGGAATAAGCAGAAACGATTGAAGAGAGGTCTAAAAAAATATTACAAACAAAAGGGTATACATTTATCAAGGTAAGTTTTAAGTTTTATCTACATATTTCATAATATTAGACAGGTGCTGTTTATAAAATACCTATATTACTGTGATTTCGCCACTCTGTGACGAGACAAAGCGCGGCAAACGCAAGTGGCGGCAAGGCACGGGCCGCGTCGTCGCATGCTGGTAGCGTATGTCTGAGAAATTAAAAAATATATATTTCGAAGAAATGTGAAGTTCGTCAACACGCATTGAGGCAGCGTGGCGGACATTTCCTTGCCTTAAAACCCTCTCAGAAATTAGAGGAGGCCTGTGCCCAGCAGTGGGACGTATATAGGCTGTAACTTTACTTTTTTTCACTTTTATAAATATGTTATTTTACCGACGAAAATTTTAAAGAAAAATAAAAAATAAGCAACCGACAACCTCCTAGGTCCCTAGGTGACTTGCGAGATGTCAGTGTAACAAAACAAAACGGCCCAGAAAAACAGACTTTCCAACTGATAGCTAAATCAGCACGCAACAATTTCATTGGTGCCAGTGGGGATCGAACCCGGGTTGCTCCCGTACTGTGATACCTATAACGAGCGCTAACCATGTGAGCTACCACGGCTCTCAACGACATCGTCTTAACGCAATTCCTTTGTATAGTGCGACGTTGCCACTCTTATTAGTTATTCCGCTTCGTAATATTTTATTTATAGGTGATATTTTGTTTATGTAGGTATTCGATAGATTCCTATAGTCTGTTTTTTTCGCAGGAGACAAAAATAACAGATCTTTATTAGATTCGTTTAGCCAGAATAATACAGTTTTTATGATTCTGGTTCAGATAAGATTTAATTTTAGTCACTTAAGTTTCGTATATTGTTCAAAATAATGAAATAAATCCACAGAATTTGCAGTTACGAAAAAAAGCAATATCATTTTAGTCTCCGGCCAAAGAAAAAAGATATATATCATGATTAATTTATCAACTAGTTATTCGTTTACTAAATACGAAAAAATATCTAGGATTCCCCAGCCATGATACATTACAGATTGACTATATTATCATTTATTTTACTATTGTAAATAAGTACTAATTGTAGATATTGACAGGTTTAATAGAAGTTCATTTTCTTATATTGTGACTAATAACCTAATATGACCTTGGGAAGAAACTCATTTTAATATAAGGTTTTACTGCAATGACTGCCAATGGGTTGTTAATTTCTACAATAGACCGTGACGTATTGTTGCTGACATGAATAACTCCGAAAATATAATTTATTTACTTGATCGTGTTGAGTTTTTGTGCTCTCACTGCGAGTTTACTTTTTATGATCACTATCTTAAGGAAGAGTGCGAACTATTTACCTAATCTGTACAAAATTACTCTATACTTAACTAGATTCATTTTTGTGAAAGGCTATTTATGTTAAATTAAGATATTATGTTTGGTTTTGCAGTTATTTGAATTACGTTGTATGACGTCAGATTATCGATAAACTCCGACGGGCACGGAGGTGTGGCGTTGAAAGCCGTGCATCGTCTAACGTCGTTTCAGTTCGGCAGACTTCGGCACTCGGCAGACTTCGGCACGGTGTTTGTGTGCGTGCGACTAGTCGTATACGTGTACACTAGCTGCTAACTGAATGATAAAACCTACATGTATTGTAAGATATTAAAAATATTTTAAACAATATAAACTTCTCATTTATACAATAAGAGAAAAAAAATTGTTTTCTTATCGGTCACCACGCTCAAAAAGTGTAACTTGATTTAATATCAAAGACTTAACTGCATAAATAAAATAAATAATTAATTATAATTGCATAAGTTGATAAAAAATGCTATGCAATAGCTTTACCGCGGCAGTCCCCGAGTGCCACACGTCTTTTTTTTTCTTTTTTTTTTTGGTTACAATAGTTAAATAAATAATGGTCCTATTAAGCGAAGTAAAATTTTTATAGGCTTTGTGGCTATTCTAGTCGCCTATTACGACACCAACGGGACGAAACGGAGTGGTGGATTGAAGGATGATATGATTGGAGTGATGGTGGTAGCTGCTGCTAACCCGAAACCACTCGGCAGCGCAAAACCGGTGAGACCAGCGAAAAATGTGAAAAAAGCGAAAAAAAAAACTTCAGGTTGAAGTAACATAGGTTTTTTAAAAACTTTAAATACTGATGCTATAACGGTTAACACATCTTCAACAATTACTCTGGCTTTGGATACGAGGACGGCACTGAAAATTTCGGGAATCAAGGAAGTGACAACATTACTATTTAAAAATGTATTTATTGCTTTTCGAAGTATTCTCCGCGAAATTTGACACATTTTTCCATACGATGGAACCAATCATTGAAGCAACCATTCCATTCGGAAGTTGGGGTCTCCAAAATGGCCGTTTTGTAGGCGTCCACAGCTTCTTCAGGTGATGAAAATCTCTGTCCACGCAATTTAATCTTTATTTTAAGGAAAGTATATAAATCATTAGGGCTTAGGTCGGGGCTGTACGGCGGATGGTCTAATAATTCTATGTTTTCTTGCTCTAAAAACTCTCTGTGTGCGGTGTGAGAACTCGCATTGTCGTGATGGAGGATGATGCGGCGGTTGCAGTTCTCTTTACGGAGTTCAGAAACGACCTGTGGCAAACAAATGCTAGCATACCATTCTGCATTAACAGTTCTTTGTCCCTCAAGAGGAATAGTCGTAACATGGCCGGTTTTGGAGACAAACGTGGCCACCATTTTTTTTGCAACACTCCGTGAACGAACAATTTTTGCTGGCCTTAACTCATTTTCGAACACCCAAACTCGTGACTGGTTTTTTGTTTCGGGTTCGTACGCGTATATCCAGGATTCGTCACCTGATACGATGTGTTATACAGCATTTGAGGATCCTGCGTGGAATCTTTCGAGAGTTCTGACGCACCAAGTAACGCAAGCCGCTTTTTGCTCTTCACAGAGCGAATGCGATATCCATCGGGAAAACAACTTTTTTACACCTAATTGCTCATGCAAGATTATTTGTATTTGACTCATGCCAATATCTAAAGTTGCCTGAATTTCGCGGTATATCACATGTTGATCTTCCTCAATCAGCTTACGCACAGCATCAACATTTTCTTGGGTGACTGCAGTTTTTGGACGACCTTGACGGGGATCATCACTGAGCTGGACACGTCCACGTTTAAATTAAGCAAACCGGCGATAAATTGTGGTTTTGGATGGGGCTTCATCACCAAATGCAGAAATCATCCGGTCAACACACAGTTTTTGTGGTAAACCACTTCGAAAGTCATAATAATTCATCGCTCTTGGATTTTCTCGAGTCAATTCCATTTTTCTAAAAGACTAAACAAGTTTGACAAAACCTTGTGACAAGACAGATAATCTTTTTTTAAATAAATAAATGGTATTCGATTTTTAAAACCAAGGAGTTTTCAATTAAAAAATTTTAATATAACAGGAACAATGGAAATATTCCATTCCCTATACTTTTAGTGCAGCCTAGTAAATTGCGATTAAAATATCTTTCTATACTGTTCTCGCTATGGTTACTGCAATATGGCTTCATGATATGTTGGCTTAACGCAAATGCACTATCTGCAACAAATACGTACGGCACCGGCACATTCGTATTTCTTCCTGGGAGATGGTTATTAGGCTGTGGCATGTTCAATGTATAATTATTATTAATCTTTCTCCATAAAATGCTAGTAGTTAGGTTGTACCAGTTCTGGCGCACTTGTAGAAAGGTTGTACCAGTTCTGGCGCACTGAGTCAGAAGTGGTACAAGTACGACGTTCGTCGACTCACGATCCTAAAAAAAAAAATAAAAATAAAAAAAAAGGTTTTGGCATGCTCTGATCACGAATCTGCATTCCTCCATTCATGTCCATTTTTGCGTAGGATGCACGGTTTCGGAGATGTGCAGATCAATTAACTCTTATCTAATTGATATCCGCTACGAGCCTCCACCGTCATTAGCGCTCCATTGTTCTTATCTATTGTTCATTCAATACCGTCATTATCTATCCTTCCTCAGCGTGGTGCTATTGTATTATACTCCTTTGTTCCTGTCTACACTAATCTGACTCATTAATAAAACACATTACCCAATTTTGTTAAAATTTTTATTTATAAAATACAAAATCTTATTACTTATTATCTATAAAATAGGAGCGAAACATCTCATCCACTAAAATATCGTTGTACAATGTGTTCCCTGTAAATATACTCGTAAAACTATGCATTGAACATCCCTGAAACTTATATAGCAAATACATTAAGCAATATTCGCCACAAACTGAAGTCCACTCATTCTGAATCCTATCAACATTCCAGTTCCATCTTTTACAATTTCTTTTAAAAAACTCTAGATGATATCGTACAGGTGCCCGTCCGAATGAATCAAAATATTGACCGACGTCATTCGTATCGATATATAAAGCTACCCAATGTGACCCTGGTTTATCATCTGTATCCAAATTGCATATTATATACGTTGGTACGTGGGTGTACATGGGTAGTTTATTGGCAGCATAAACATTATTTTCTAGAGTGGGGTGAATCTTTTTCAGATGTTGTTGTACATCTAGTGTATCCATAATATTACTGCTATTAGTAGATTATTACAGTACCAATCTACTCAATGACTAATATAGGAGTGATCAATTATAGTGATTTCTAAATATTAAATTGCATTCTTTGTGTTATACGAATCGTATTTGAGTCACCAATACACTGAACAAGACGCGACAGGAAGGACGTAGGAATGTAGAGATAAGCAACAGAATGTAAGGTAAGCTTGTTGACGGATAAAGATACTATCAATTCTACTGCAGAAATTCTTTAGATTAGAATTATTACTCACTGGTACTATATAAGACCAAGCAACTGCAGTCATGGAGTTAGTGTATGGTCGTTTGACCGCAGTGGATCTATCAATACTACGTTTGTGTTACTTCAACGCATCAAAGGCCATGGATGTAAGTGTTTATTCTATTGACAAACTTACTTTTCTTTCTGTTATTTTCTTATGTGTGTATGATTTAGTGTTAACAAATTATATTTAAATATTATGTGTGTGTATATGGTTAAGCCGTGGTAGCTCAGATGGTTAGCGCAAAATGTAAAATTCACAGTACGCGACCCGGGTTCGATCCCCGCCGGCACCAATTAAATTGTTAATTACAATTTTAAGTGCTGATTTACCACGTGCTCAGCGGTGAAGGAAAACATCGTGAGGAATGCATGTCTGAGAAAATTTCGAAGGCATGTGAAGTTTGCCAACACGCATTGAGGTATCGCAGCGAACATTTCCTAGCCCTAAAACCCTCTCAGAAATGAGAGGAGGTCTATGTTCAGCAGTGGACTTTAATAGGTTGTAACTTTAGCTTTTTTAACTTTTATGATTAAGTGTTAACAAATTGTTATTAACATGATAACTGTGTTGTTGCAGAAATCATTGAGCTTCGATGAAAATACCTATAAACAGTATTACTACTCGCCACTCTCCCCTCAAGAAGAGAGTGATGACATCGTCATTAATAATAACACATGCGATGGTGGAAAAAGAAAATCGCAATCGATTGATCATTTTTTTGAAGCTGAATCAAAAATAAAAAAGAGGAAGCTGTTATCATCAACCGTAGCACGAGCCGCTAGAGATGGTGTATCATACATTTCTACTAATTCTGACGACGGAGACCAAGCGACGCATCTCATCAAAATTGAAATGTACGATATGAAGAAGCTATCCAAGATTCCAACTACTGATCATTGCAAACATGCTTCCACGAGGATTAAATATTACGTAAAGACTAATAAGGATAGCATCTACGACAACACAAACGCCCTCGTATACAATATTACAAAGGCAATAGCAGAAAGTGAAAAAGTTAAAAAATACTTTTTTAACAATGACAGTCATTAGCTGATCATTAGTGAATGTGATTCTGTTTACTTAAATTACTTCCGTGTACTCATTATATTCTATTTCTAATCCTTTGTTAGACTTAAATATCGGACATTATTTGAAATTTGGGTATCAGTTGGTCTACCAACACTGAACTGTTATTTACTCTGCTACCTATTTTCTTCTTTACTATAAGGATGGCAAACTTCAGTGAAGTGTGCACCAGTGCTTTCTTCCCCACAACCATGGAAGAGAATACGGAACTATTCAACAGCGAATTAAATCAGGAGTTGTCTAAAGTTTGTGATGAAATGGAGAAGGATCAACTGTTCGATTCATCGTATGATGATGAGTTGTATAATCACTGTGCGATGGTTGAAACACAGTTTAAGTAAGTAAAATAAACATTCATTTCGATCATAATTTACACAATGTCTTGTACAGTTTTTAATAAATTTAAACATTTTAGTAGTCAACCACTACAACTTGGAAGAGGAACGAAGCGAACGAGCAGCAAAGAACCCAAGATCATCAAAAAACCAACAACGGAAGCAGAAACGCCTACCTCTGCAGGGAACAGTATCAGTAACGATGATCAAGTGGAATGTCTAACGTGTCATATATTTATCAAGAAACGGTATTTAGCTAATCATTTTAAAAGTAATGTTCACAAAAATAATCTTTTAAATTCACATAATTCTTTATCAAACGTTAGTGTTATTGAATCTGCTTTTGGAAACAGGATTTTAACTTATAAAATCAAGAGTAGAGTAGATAGTTCGACATTGGTAAATTTTGAAACTCCTGAACTATTTTTAAATTCTATTAAAGATGATATTTTATTTTTAATACAAGAGTGTATTCATCAACACATAATTTTTAAAGTAAACTTCATATTGCATGCTGATTTTGTTCAACAAACTAAAGATATTCATGATACGTTCGATTTTCAAACGCTTAACTATATTATTTGTCAAGGAGATGACTTAAATATTTTTTTCGTCTTTAAATGATACAACTACTACTAAAATTAGTGCATTTGAAAAAAAAGATAGTGGATGGAGTCTAAAAAACATAAAATCTATAGACATGAATGTTAATAAATTTAACCCCCTACGCGGTACTTCATACATAGATCTTCCTCGTGACATAAAATTAAAAAAGGCTGTTATAAATGTAAAAAGCAAGGATTATTTTTGTTTTAAATGGGCGTTACTCTCGGCGTTATATCCCGTAAACAAAGACGCGGATCGTGTATCATCGTACGTTAAACATGCAAATAAACTTAAATTTGATGGTATTTCCTTTCCAGTTAAAATTTCTGACATAGCAAAAGTAGAGAAATTAAATGATATTAGTATTAATGTTTTTGGGTTAGAATATGATAAAGAAAAACGATGTAATTCTATAGTAGGTCCATTATTTTTAACAAAGTGTCGTAAAGATAGACATATCAATTTATTATTTTTTTCCAAGGATACAAAAAATCATTATTGTTACATAAAAAATTTATCGCGGTTAGTTAGTAAACAAATTTCAAAAGACGGTCACATCATGTACATTTGCGAAGCATGTCTACTTCACTTTCCATCTAAGGAAAGTTTAAATAACCATGAACAATACGATTGTGCCCACATTTGTACAGAATTACCAAACAGTGAAACTTTTAAAAAAAAGAATTGGTTTGGTCAACCTATTTCAAATGATAAAATTAAATTTGATAGTTATGAAAAAAAGTTGAAGATACCATTCGTAGTTTATGCTGATTTTGAAGCATTTTTAAAACCAATAGAATCATGTTCTAACGATCCTTCCAAACCTTTCACACACAATATTCAGAAACATGAAGTACATAGTTTTGGTTATTATATTAAATGTTCATATGATGATAAATTATCAAAATATGTAACGTATTGCGGACCCAACTGTGCACAAGTGTTTATGGAAAGTTTATCTAACAATCTCAAAGAAATAAATAGACTTCAAAAATATCCTCCACTTCCGCTAACAAATGAAGACAAAAACCAAATTTCAAATGCAACCATTTGTCATATTTGTGAAACAGAGTTAGCAGAACATTTTTATGATTTTGATTGGTACACCGGTAGTTTTATAGGTGTTGCTCACGAATCATGTAGCTCGAAGTTCAGAAAACCTCGTTATATACCAATATTTTTACACAACCTTAGTCACTATGATGCTCATTTTATTGTTCACGCGTTAAACTTTTGTGATGGTGAAGTCGAAGTTATCCCTCAAAATAAAGAAAAATATATATCCTTTTCCAAAAAATAAAAAATGAATAACCACGAAATTATATTAAGATTCATAGATTCATTTAAGTTTTTATCATGTAAATTAGAAGAATTGGCCAAAAATCTCAGTAATGATCAATTTCAAGAATTACGTAGAAATTATCCTAATGATGAAGATTTCTTTCGTTTAAAACGGAAAGGCGTTTATCCATATGAACTTATGACTAATTATGGTAGTTTAAGCCTAACATCGCTCCCCGAACAAAAATTTTTTTATAGCTCGCTCACAGATTCCCATATTTCAAATGATGATTACAATCATGCTAAAGATGTTTGGGAACACTTTGGGTGTTGTAATATGCTAGATTATTCAAACCTGTATTTAAAAACAGACGTTTTACTTTTAACCGATGTATTTGAAAACTTTAGAAAGTTATGTATTAATACTTATGATTTAGACCCTGCCCATTATTACACAGCACCCGGTTTAAGTTGGGATGCAATGTTAAAATATACAAAAATAGAATTAGAACTTTTAACAGATTATGAGAAAATTGCATTTATTAGATCAGGTAGCAGGGGTGGTGTATCTCAATGTAGTAATCGTTATGCTAGAGCTAATAACAAATATATGGGGGATTATGATGCAGGGAAACCAAATTCATATATCACATATTTTGATGCCAACAATTTATATGGTTGGGCTATGTCTCAATGTCTTCCTACTGGTAGATTCGAATGGGTAAATCCGAATACAGAATTTAATGTGTCTGAGACATCGAACTTCGGTTTTATTTTAGAAGTTGATTTGGAATATCCAGATGAACTTCATGATTTACATTCGGACTTTCCTTTATGCCCCGAAAACATTTGTGCAGGCAATATTAATGAAAATAAACTAGTCCCAAATTTAAATAATAAAGATAAATATGTAATTCATTACAGAAATTTAAAGCAGTGCTTAGAAATGGGGGTTAAATTAACTAAAATTCATAGAGTTTTAAAATTTAAACAGTCTCGCTGGTTGAAGATGTACATAGATCTAAACACAAAATTAAGAACGTTAGCAAAATCAGATTTCGAAAAAGATTTTTATAAATTAATGAATAATTCAGTCTTCGGAAAGACTATGGAGAATATTGAAAAAAGGGTTAACATAAAATTAGTTACACACTGGGAGAACCAGGGCAAAGCTTTAGGTGCTCAAGATCTAATCGCTAAACCACAATTTCATAGTCTTTCAGTATTTTCGGAAAACCTCGTTGCGGTTCAGTTGCGAAAAACAAAGTTAATATATAACAAACCAATTTATTTAGGGTTTTGCATTTTAGATATTTCAAAAACATTAATGTATGATTTTCATTATAACTATATGGGTAAAAAGTTTAGTAAAATCAAATTATTGTATACAGATACGGATAGTTTAATATATCATATATTTACAGATGATTTTTACTCTGGTATAAAACCTGACCTTTCATCATACTTTGATACCTCAGCTTATGATGCAAATAATATTTTTGAATATCCAAAATTAAATAAAAAGAAATTAGGTTTTTTTAAAGATGAAAATAATGGTAAAATCATGAAAGAATTTGTGGGTTTACGATCCAAAATGTACGCTTTTAACTTAGAGAATAAGACTATAGCCAAGGCAAAAGGGGTAAATAAATGTATCACTAAAAAGATGACCATGGATAATTATAAGTCTTCTCTATTTAATAAAAAAGTGCAATATTATAGTATGCTTAGATTTAAATCAATTAAACACACAATTTTTACACAAAAATTAAATAAGATTGGTTTATCATATAATGACACAAAGAGGCATATTTTAGATAATAATATTGAAACATTAGCTTGGGGTCATTATAAACTGCGTTAAGTGTTGATAGTTTTTAACTTTATGTGTGCATGTAAATAAAATTTGTATTGATTGTAAAACAATGATAATAGTATAATATGACGTAGAGTTTATTACATATTTAATCGTTGTTTTATTGTAAATAATTTAAGTTAATTGTTGTTTATATTTGCGTGTGTGTGTGCATTTATTTGAGGTTGAGTTGATTGTAAAATTATGATGTACTAATTGTGTTAGAAATAGTATACAGATCATTCTGTTTTATATAATGTTTGCAATATATATTAATTGTTAACACCAACACTTTCATTTTTTATTTCACCCCTTAGAACTTTAGACGTGTGTAATGTTTCACTTTATCCATCCGTTTACTGCTACTGTGGCGGGGCCAAGTGGATGTGGGAAGTCAAATTTTGTAACAAATTTCATAAAATCAGTTACAGAAATATGTAATTGTGATTTTAATCAGATCACACGGTGCTTTGATGAAATGCAACCTTTATATAATTTACCAAATGTTAACTACCATCAAGGAATTCCAAATGTTAATATGTTTGACGGTGAAAACCCACATCTTGTTATTATTGATGATCTAATGAGAGAGTCCAATGGAAGAATTGTGGATATATTTACAAAAGGTAGTCATCACAGGAATCTTAGTGTATTTTATTTAACACAAAATTTATTTCATCAGGGTAAAGGGCAAAGAGACATATCCTTAAACTCAAGTTATATAATATATTTTAAAAACCCTCGAGATAAAACTCAAATAAGATATTTAGCACGACAAGTGTCACCAGATAACCCAAAATTTATTGAAGATGCCTACAGGGATGCAACTCTAGAGGCGCATGGATATTTAATGGTAGATTTAAAACAGAATACCAATGATTTTTGTCGTATCAAGACAAATGTCTTCCCATTTAATGGTTTCTGCACAGTCTACGTCCCCACAAAAGAGTTTAAATACACCAAGAATCAAACATTTCAAATCATTGCTAAATGATGCATCGTCGACTCACAACGCATAAACATTTGCTAAACGCTTTGCATACGCTTAAACCAAAATATCAAAGAGCATTACTTAAAACGTGTGATGAAGAAGAAATTAACTGTATTTGTGAGTGTATTCATAACGTTTTACAAGAAAAAGTACCTCTTAAAGATCAAGATAAACAAAAATTGAATAAACACAAAAATATACTCCGTCAACTAGTGCGTAAGTGTAAACATAAACTAAGAAAAAATATAATTATACAAAAAGGAGGGGCTTTCTTACCAATAATATTAGGTGCAATATTGAGTGGATTAGTGAGTGGACTAGCCAGTTAACATGGAAAATGCAAAGAAAATGATACTTATCAAACCTGGATTGATTGAAAAATTAAAACAAGAAAATAAGGTTAATACGAGTAGTAGTTTATCTCGATTAGATATTGAAATGCAAAATATTATGAATAGTAAGACGGAAGACCGTAAGAAATGGATGTTATATTTACAAACACTGCAAAGATACCTTCATTTTACCGAAGAGGATCGTCAACCACTCAGATTACCAATTTATTCTGATACATCTAATGAAGATTCAAACGAGTCTAAAATTGGTTTAAAAATAAAGATAGAGATCTAAAAACTTCAGTTGATGCTGAATCTTTGTTGGAGGAGAATCGATCCATCAAAAGTAAAGAAAATGTTGAAAATCCACTTTACACACCAGCTCAAATACTCAGTTTAATACCAAAAACTTATAATAAAAAAAGACAGTTATTATTAAACTTAGTTGAAACAAGTAAAGGTAAAATACATTGGGATAATGAAGGTACAGTCATAATTGATAATGAAAAAATTCCTGGAAGTAATATTGTTGATTTAATAAATGATTCACTAAGACCCTTAAAAAGAAGTGATCCAGTAGGGTGGGATAGATTTGCTGAAGCATTAAAAGATATTAAAGTACCACTTACTTATATTGGAAATCCAAAGAGATGTGAGTTTATTAACCAACTTCAAGCAAAAGATCTGAACAAACCCTCTGAGATTGAATTTCAAGAGTTTTCTACACCGAGCAGTAGAGATAAAAAGTCTACAACTAAAATACGTAAAAGGCTTGAGTGGGAAAAATGGACCCCGTACTAGAAGAAATTAACAGGATTTATTATGATCCATCTAATCCCGCTGGTTTTGGTAGTATTGATAAATTATCAAAAGCCATGAAGGGTAAAATGAATAAAAAGCCAGTAAAGGAATGGTTAAAATCACAAGAAACATACACATTACATAAACCCATTCGAAAAAAATTCCCGCGTAATGGGTACATTCTATCAAATATTAATGAACTGTCGCAAGCTGATTTAAGTGATATGCGAACTTATTCTCAATATAATGATGGTTTCAAGTATATACTTTGTGTTATTGATGTATTTAGTAAATATGCTTTTGCAAGACCAATGAAAAAGAAAAACTCAGAAACAACTAAAGAATGTTTTGAAAGTATATTTACTGAAAGTAATTTAACACCTACTCACATACAATCTGATAAAGGTACAGAATTTGTTTCAAAAGATGTACAAAAATACTTTAAATCCAAAAAGATTAATTACTATACCACTAACAATCCCGACATTAAGTCTTTTTGAAGTATTGTTGAACGATTTCAAAGAACACTAAAAATGAAAATGTGGCGTTATTTCACTCATAATAATACTTATAGATATATAGATGATTTACAAGATTTAATATACTCTTACAATCACAGCTTTCACTCTAGTATTAAGATGTGCCCATGTGATGTAAATTCCAACAATATTATGACAGTTTGGACTAATCTTTATGATAGACGGTCAAACAAACTTTCTTTAGTAAATCCTAAACCAAATTTCAATGTGGGTGATTATGTTCGAATAACTAAATATAAACATGCTTTCCAAAAAGGATATGAATCAAATTGGAGTGATGAAATATTTATTATATCTTCAATAATTGATAGATCTCCATGGGTTGTTTATACAATAACAGATTTACAAAATGAACCAATAGTTGGTACTTTTTATGAAAGAGAATTACAGAAAATCACTTACAACCCCACCTCACAATATAAAATAGATAAAATAATTGACACTCGTTACTCAGGTAACAGAAAAGAAGTATTAGTGAAGTGGAAAGGTTATCCAGATAAATTTAACAGTTGGATTTTAGCTTCTAGTTTAAAAGAAATATGAATAAAGAAAGTTTTTATTTAACTTTGCTCAGCAATAGTTCAATGGAATACTTTCCTGATAACAAGACCACAAATTTTTCAACGAAATTACCGAAAGCTATTAAATTAGAAGGTGAATGGTCGGTTGGAGTTGTCGAGTTTCAATATCCATGTACCATGTTTACTGTTCAAGATCATGAAAATGTTATATACATTACAAAATCTATGTTAATGCCTAATGAAGATAAACCATCCACAGTGTACTACAAAAAACATATTCCAGCTACCAACTATGATAACGTTGAGCATATTTTAAGAGTGTTAAATGGTATCGGAGAGAACTTGAAATTTCGCTATGATGAAATAACAAAATTTGTGTCTATTTCTGTTTTGGATAAAAATATAACATCCGTAACATTATCACCAAAATTAAGTTTACAACTAGGTTATGAACCAAATAAAAATCTCCTAGAGAGAAATTTTGGAAAGCGTCCTGCTAATTTACACTTAGGGTTACCATCTCAACTCTTTCTATATTGTGACATTATCGATCCTCAGATTGTGGGTGATGTTATGACTCCTTTACTAAGAGTCATTTCATTAGATGCTACAAAATACATTTATGGTGCAAATAAAATGCACGTTTTCTCTCAACCTCACTACTTACCTGTTACGCGAAGAGAGTTCGATACGCTGGAAATAGTTATGAGATCGAGCACAGGACAAAAAATACCATTCCAGTTTGGAACCGTGTGTATTAAACTACATTTCCGAAGATTATAATAATGAATTCTCTTCGTAATCATCATAAATGTCCATATGAAAATTATTATACACATCAAGCTGGGTCAGGAGTTGGAGTAATTTATAAGGGTGCACCATACCAACGCGGTCATGGTATTGGGAGCTTCTTAGGGGGGTTATTTAGATCAGTTTTACCTTTGCTTTCAAGTGGTGCTCGAGTGATTGGTAAGGAGGCATTAAGCGCTGGAGTAGGACTTTTATCGGATATGGTTCAAGCGCGTCCTATGGAAGCCTCAATAAAAGATCGTCTAAAGCAAGTTAGTACGAATTTAAAACGAAAGGCTGATGAGAAAATTGATCGATTTAACATGACAGGATCTGGGTATAAAACTAAAAGAAAACGATTGACCTCATTCATTCCACCATTAACTGCTAAAGTGAAAGCTGCGAAAAAACTTGGTCTAAAACCAAAAAATAACTAAGATATATTTTCAAATTAAATATGTCTTTCCTTCATAATCATTCTTGCGAGTCAACTTGATGTTTATTTAAACCAAAAACTTGTATCACCACCTAATAATACCTATGCATATCGAGCATACATGGAAACCCTTTTAAACTATGCTCCTGCTGCTAAACAATCTCATCTTACTTGTAGTCTTTGGTATGATGATACAGCAGGAAAAATGGCTTCTACGGATGGCAAAAACATAGGATTTGTTAAAAGACAGGAATTGATTAGTGAAAGTAAGGAAATAGAAATGATTGGTCATCTTCACGGTGACATTTTCAACCAAGATAAATTTTTAATTAATGGTGTTGAAATGAGTGTTAAATTGGTTCGATCGAGAGAGAGCTTTAATTTAATTGCTGGGTCAAACGATGTAAAGTTTAAAGTTTGCATTACGGACGCAACTCTTATTGTTCGACGAGCACGAATTAATCCAAGTGTACTACTCGCACATCAAAAAGTTTTAGCTTCTACCACTGCTAAATATCCTATTACTCGAGCTGAAGTAAAAGTTTTAACAATTCCATCGGGTGTTCAAGGAAAAACTCTTGATAATATATTTTTAGGGCAGGTACCCAAAAGATGTATAATTGGATTTGTGAACAATTCTGCATTTAATGGTTCCCTTACTAAAAATCCATTTAACTTTGAAAACTATGGTATTAATTCTTTCAGCTTATATATTGATGGTCAACAAATACCTTCAAAAGCTTTGCAACCATCTTTTAATAATAGCATATTTACATCAGCATATCATACTCTATTCTCGGGAACTGGTATTCACTTTCTTAATGAAGGAAATGGAATCTCTTGTGAACAGTATGCCAAAGGTTACTGTCTATTAGCATTTGACTTAACTCCTGATTTATCAGCCAACTCATCAGCTCATTGGAATCTCATAAAGCATGGTAGTGTTAGATTAGAAGTACGATTTGAATCCTCACTAATACAAACAATTAACTGTATAGTTTATGCTGAGTTTGATAATATTATTGAGATAGATAAAAACAGAAATGTTACTGTAGACTATAGTAGTTAAGGTTATAATATGTGTTGTGTGTTAGATTTTATGAGTTATGTGTAATGCATTTTGTGTGTATGTAACTATGTGAAACATTATAAAATTAAATAAAACAAATTGTATGCAATATATTATTTTTTATTTCTTTATAAATATTCTATTTAATCTAATACAAAACTCTGTTCGAGTTTAAATTTTACATAAGCACACTGACTAAACCACTGAACATGCTGCTGCCAAGGATCATCATCATCTTCCCAATCTTTTAAGCCACCACCACAATGGAAACACTTGGTCCTGTCTGCATGGCCAGTATAAAAGAAACCGGCTTCTGCAAGATCTTCAGGTTTCTGTCGCATAACGAGAGGCCAGTTTTCGAAACTGAGCAACCGGCTAGATTTTGAACTGAAGAATGGATATTCAGCTCTTGAGTACTGCATATTCTTCTCGTTTTCATCTCCACTCAGTGTTGTAGTTTTGTTCTTCAATGATGTGTTCTGTACACGTATGCCACACTCATCTCTTTCTTCTGCTCTTGTCTTCCTGTAATTTAAGTAAACAGAATCACATTCACTAATGATCAGCTAATGACTGTCATTGTTAAAAAAGTATTTTTTAACTTTTTCACTTTCTGCTATTGTCTTTGTAATATTGTATACGAGGGCGTTTGTGTTGTCGTAGATGCTATCCTTATTAGTCTTTACGTAATATTTAATCCTCGTGGAAGCATGTTTCCAATGATCAGTAGTTGGAATCTTGGATAGCTTCTTCATATCGTACATTTCAATTTTGATGAGATGCGTCGCTTGGTCTCCGTCGTCAGAATTAGTAGAAATGTATGATACACCATCTCTAGCGGCTCGTGCAGTGCTCGTGATTCAGCTTCAAAAAAATGATCAATCGATTGCGATTTTCTTTTTCCACCATCGCATGTGTTATTATTAATAACGATGTCATCACTCTCTTCTTGAGGGGAGAGTGGCGAGTAGTAATACTGTTTATAGGTATTTTCATCGAAGCTCAATGATTTCTGCAACAACACAGTTATCATGTTAATATCAATTTGTTAACACTTAATCATAAAAGTTAAAAAAGCTAAAGTTACAACCTATTAAAGTCCACTGCTGAACATAGACCTCCTCTCATTTCTGAGAGGGTTTTAGGGCTAGGAAATGTTCGCTGCGATACCTCAATGCGTGTTGGCAAACTTCACATGCCTTCGAAATTTTCTCAGACATGCATTCCTCACGATGTTTTCCTTCACCGCTGAGCACGTGGTAAATCAGCACTTAAAATTGTAATTAACAATTTAATTGGTGCCGGCGGGGATCGAACCCGGGTCGCGTACTGTGAATTTTACATTTTGCGCTAACCATCTGAGCTACCACGGCTTAACCATATACACACACATAATATTTAAATATAATTTGTTAACACTAAATCATACACACATAAGAAAATAACAGAAAGAAAAGTAAGTTTGTCAATAGAATAAACACTTACATCCATGGCCTTTGATGCGTTGAAGTAACACAAACGTAGTATTGATAGATCCACTGCGGTCAAACGACCATACACTAACTCCATGACTGCAGTTGCTTGGTCTTATATAGTACCAGTGAGTAATAATTCTAATCTAAAGAATTTCTGCAGTAGAATTGATAGTATCTTTATCCGTCAACAAGCTTACCTTACATTCTGTTGCTTATCTCTACATTCCTACGTCCTTCCTGTCGCGTCTTGTTCAGTGTATTGGTGACTCAAATACGATTCGTATAACACAAAGAATGCAATTTAATATTTAGAAATCACTATAATTGATCACTCCTATATTAGTCATTGAGTAGATTGGTACTGTAATAATCTACTAATAGCAGTAATATTATGGATACACTAGATGTACAACAACATCTGAAAAAGATTCACCCCACTCTAGAAAATAATGTTTATGCTGCCAATAAACTACCCATGTACACCCACGTACCAACGTATATAATATGCAATTTGGATACAGATGATAAACCAGGGTCACATTGGGTAGCTTTATATATCGATACGAATGACGTCGGTCAATATTTTGATTCATTCGGACGGGCACCTGTACGATATCATCTAGAGTTTTTTAAAAGAAATTGTAAAAGATGGAACTGGAATGTTGACAGGATTCAGAATGAGTGGACTTCAGTTTGTGGCGAATATTGCTTAATGTATTTGCTATATAAGTTTCAGGGATGTTCAATGCATAGTTTTACGAGTATATTTACAGGGAACACATTGTACAACGATATTTTAGTGGATGAGATGTTTCGCTCCTATTTTATAGATAATAAGTAATAAGATTTTGTATTTTATAAATAAAAATTTTAACAAAATTGGGTAATGTGTTTTATTAATGAGTCAGATTAGTGTAGATAGTATTGAATGAACAATAGATAAGAACAATGGAGCGCTAATGACGGTGGAGGCTCGTAGCGGATATCAATTAGATAAGAGTTAATTGATCTGCACATCTCCGGAACCGTGTATCCTACGCAAAAATGGACCGCAGATTCGTGATCAGAGCATGCCAAAACCTTTTTTTTTTTTTTTTAGGATCGTGAGTCGACGAACGTCGTACTTGTACCACTTCTGACTCAGTGCGCCAGAACTGGTACAACCTAACTACTAATGCTATTTTGTAGTACACCACCATCACTCATTCTCCCTTGGTATTCTATGTTGGCAAATAAGAATTATAGTAAAGAATAGTTTTTGGTAACTAGAGGCAGGAGCACAAGAAAGTTTTCTTGTAATTAATGTAATCAGAGCCGCTATGGATAGGTGATTCTAACACCACATGTTTGCCATCCGAGGCTACACAGCAACGTGGAAATATGTTTCGAAAGCCTTCTGATATCTGTAGCCAATTATTTTCAGTGCTATACAACAATGTTGTAGTGTTTATGATGTTTCAGGAACAAATAACATCAAATTCTGATAGATCTCTATCCAGAAAACCAGACATGGGCAGTGGAAACGCATCACCGCAGTATGAACGGTGCAACAAACGAAAAAAATACCACAAGTACAAAAGACGATTGCAAGTAAAGAAGCAGATAAATGAGAGAGAAATCTACAAAAACAGACCGGTGAAAATCAATTGTTTGGCCGATTCCTGGCAAAATAAAAAAAATAAAGATGACAGGCTGATGGTAACTCATGACATACATAAAAAAAATTAAGTATGAAATGAAAGCAAGATCCAGATTAAATGAACAATCCTCTTCAAGCCGTACGTCTACATTTAACATTTATACTCCATCTCCTTCATCTGATTTTGAAACAGAACCAGAGCCACCCACTACATGGTATGAATCAACATATTCGCAGCCCGGAAACTATGATATAAATATACAGCCTCCTGAAAATTGTATGTCAATATTATTGTGTACTGAAAATTTAATCAATTTGAACTCAAAACCCCTAAAGAACAGTACTTCTTAAAAGAATATAAAAATACTCTCACAGATAATCACTCCACCACGGCAATTGACCAACCATACAATTGGGGAACCATTAGGTAATCATAAAGATATAATATCTCAAGCAACGATGTCCGGTATAAGTGAAGATTCAGACTCATTTAAGTAATATAACTTGATTCTTTTGGTTTTTTTTTTCACTAAATATAATAATTAGAAAAGAAATTTCTTTCATTTTACTCGAATAATATCTGCTGATTTGATATTTTGAAGAGATATTGCATGTTCATGTAACTGTCGCCTTTGGTGCCGTTGGTGCTACGCCTGTACACTCGCGCGTGCGCACACAGTACTTATTGTGCACTATAATCCAGTTCTACGTAGATGACTAGTCTCCGTTGAAACTAGCTGGAATTTAGTCTGAAGGAAACCACTAACCACTTAGCAACGCAGTGTCATGGTCATAGTAAATTTTGTTAAATCAGGTTATACAACGGAAAGGCAGCTGAAAACGAATTGAAACAAATCGCCTCCGATCAGCACACCTTTGGCCAGGACTTGGTCAAACACAATATGATTGTGTTTCGGAACGGAGAAGGCGCGCTAAAGGTGAGTACAAATAATTTAGACTAAACAATTCTGTTTGTTTACCGATCAAGTACGAGTGTAAGAAAGCACACTTTTTAGGGTTCCGTAGTCAACTAGGAACCCTTATGGTTTCGCCATGTCTGTCTGTCCGTCTGTCCGTCCTCGCTTAATATCTGTGACCGTTAGCACTAGAAAGCTGAAATTTGGTACCAGTATGTGTATCAATCACGCCGACAAAGTGGTAAAATAAAAATTGGAAAAAAATGTTTTATGAGGGTAGCCCCTATATGTAAAGTGAGAAGTAATTTTTTTTTTTAATTTCAACCATAACGTGGTATATATTGTTGGAAAGGTATTTAAAAATGAATAGGGGTTTACTAAAATCATTTTTTGATAACGTCAATAATTTCGGAAATAATCGCTCCAAAAGTAAAAAACAATGTGTCCCCCCCCCCCCTCTAACTTTTAAACCATAAGTTTAGAAAATATGAAAAAAATCTGAAAAGTAGAACTTTATAAGGACTTTCTAGGAAAATCATTTTGAACTTGGATGGAAACAACTGTATCCACTACCGGGAGCAGTTGCAGGAGCGCGGAGCGCTGCTGGAGCGCGAACATAATGGAGACCCATCTTTAAACTCATAAGTGGGAACACTTATTGTGATGGACGGGAAACTACGTAACCCTACACTGAGCGTGGCTCGATACGCTCTTGGCCGATTTTTTAATTTTTTTGTTAGTTAACAATTAACAGAATATCAACATGGCTTATAAATATTTTACGGCATATCCATATAAATCTGATATATTCTATTGGAAATTTATACCACTTACACGTACAGTAAAACTACTGCCCACTGTGTACCATCTCCTGAACGTATTCATGTTCATCAATATTACTTGACAGCTATCTAACAGATGTCGCTAGTTTGCGACTGAGGCAAACTAATTTGACACTCAGATTGCCACAATGTCATCATCATTGAGGAGTTACGTGTTAAAAAAAAATTTTTCTGATTCTTGGGTGTACAATATCTCAGTTGTGTGCATAATAATATTAATTATTATTATATTCAACTCCTTTTTAATTAATAATACGAAATATAACTAATAAATCAGAAAGAAGAAATAATTTTTATATTCTGTACGTGGTAGAGTCACGCTGCAGCTGTATTATGGTTGTAGCACGAATGGGTCGGCTCGACCGGGGAAGCACCACGCTCTCACAGAATACCAGCGTAAAATAGCAGCTTAATACTACTGTGTTTCGTATGGTGAAAGTAAAGGTCCGGAGACCCTTTTTTACTGAAAACGAGGCATTCCATCTTAGTCCTTTGGGGTGATAACACATCTGCGTTTGGATTCTTTATCGAGGATAAATGTAGGTGTCTATGGGCCACGGCATCTACTTACCATCAGGTGGACTGTGTGCTCGTTTGTCAACCTTATTATATAAAAAAAACTCAACTAACAATTAAACTGCCCCGTCATGAGATCTGTCAAATATCACTTCATTCACCCTGGTGGCAGAAAAAGTTGTGGCCCTCATTATCTTTCGTCAAAGTTTTTCTATAAGAACTTGTTTCATTTACTAAACAAAGGCACGTTTGAACGTTAGTGTTAGTTATGATGATGATTCGTTTTCAACAGGCAGACAGTTTTTATAGGTCTTCTTTTCTCTTGGTAGGAATCCACCTGTGTTCCGGTCTCAGGAGTAGAAAAAGCCAGCATAATTGGAGGTGTGAGGCATTCCATTTTAGTCCTCAAAGTAACAACGCATCTGTAGCTTTTTTTTTGAATTTAACTGCAAGTGTCCAAGTACTGCAGTATCTCCTTACGATCAAGTGGATTGTCTGCAAGCTGCTTTGTCACTTCATTTAAAAAAATGCTTGACGCTGACACGTGGTGGTTCACACCAGGTGCTGCCGGAGCTAGTGGACGTGGTGCCCGAGGCACGGCTGAACCTGGCCAGTGTGCGTTTGCGTCGCGGCGAAGCGCTGGAGGCGCGCGAACTGCTGCGGCCCCTGGAGCCCAGCGCACCGCTGCACTACATACTGCAAGCTGTAGTCGCAGTGCGCCTATACAACGACACTGGTGATGTGAGTGTTGCTGAATTACTGTTATCGTTACCGTTATAGTCTATTAAAGTCCACTGCTGAACATAGACCTCTGCCATAGATTACCTCATTGGGGGATATAATTTGCCATAGTTACCACGATTGGCAAGCGGGTTGGTAGCCGCAGTTTTTTTTGGCAACCGCAGTTTTTTCACGAGACACGTTATTATTATTTATACGATCTGCATTAACGCTCCTTTTAGGGTTTTAAGATTCGGCATCGGCTGATCGCAAGATGCCGCTCTTTTGTTTAAATTCTGAGGTGGCGACGTACTATCGCTGTCGTATCCAAAATTAGGGCTTTTTGAATTTTGTTCCTCACCCTCACTGAAATGCCCAGCTTAGCTAAATTGTCAGTAAGGGATTTAGGAACAACTCTCGTGGTAGAGAGAATCAGCGGAACGATAAGTACCTGCTGCTGTCGCCTTAACTGTCGGATTTCTTCAGCTAACCGCTGGTACTTAATCAACTTTGCAGTGCTGTACTTCTGCACATTATGCGAGTTTGGAATGCCTATATCCAACAACCACGTCGGATCCGTAATATAATATATTACGGATCATGATTAATAAGTAGGCAATTAAAATTTTCACAGAATGTGTATTTTTGTTGCCGTTGTAACAACAATAAATAATAAAAATTAAAATAAATTTAAAATTAAAAGAGGCTACCCTTCTAGAAACGCGTTTTTACGATGGTACGGAACCCTTCATGCGCGAGTCCGACTCGCACTTGGCTGATTTTTTTTCTCTCTCTGTCTTTAAAGCGGAACATAACACAAAGTAGACAGCGCACACTATCCGAAATGTATCATCCATAATGCATCTTCGACTGCATAATCACTTACCACCAGGTAGGATAGTAGTCTAACACTGGCTTAGAATAGTTATTGTGTCGTTGACACGGCCTGTGTAATACGTGAACATGTGTATTTAACTAAACGACCTCAAAATGGTGGCGACCCCCCCCCCCTGCACCATGCGCGATTCGTCACAGTCCTCACATAACAACGAATTCTTTGATCCTTTAACTATCGAATGGTTTAATTAAATTTTTGATGTATATGATAGATATGAAGGTACAACAACAAACTGTATTCCACGATTCTTTATTATCAGTTTTCTAAATTACCTCCTACTATGAAAGCACATTTAAAGCCGTCAAAAAATAATTATTTAAATTCACATTTCAGGAGGAGCAAATGAAAATAGCGCAGCAGAACTTCCACATAGTGGGCAGCTCGGCATCGGAATGCGATACGATCCCCGGCCGACAGTGCATGGCCTCCTCCTACTTCCTGGCCGGCCAGTTCGATGAGGTGCTCGTGTATCTCAACTCTATCAAGAGCTTCTTTGTGAATGACGACACGTTTAATTTTAATTACGCACAGGTAAGTTAGAATTGTTGGAATAGTTGTGGACGTGTTATAGCAGTGTAAGTGACAGACATCTCCTAACGTCCCGTCAGTGGCGTAAGAAGGGACTATGGGAGAAACAGAAACTTTTTTATTCAATATAGATTATAAATAATACTGATTGAAAATCACTTTTTTAGTTGCACACTGGTTAGGAATAAAACCTCTGTTCTGGGAAGAACCAGTTTAAAAAAAGATTGGCATACTATCGTGTATGTTACAATTAACATTACATAACAAATTAGAAATAGCTTGGTAGCGATCACCCTTCCCAGAGGCGATTTGGCTTTTTGTTGGGATTGAGGGGTTAAGTTTAAATTTTGAGCATCGTTTTTCGGTTACATTATAGGGCATTATTCAGTTACCGATGGGCTTTTATTCGTTTTCCGTTCTGTTATACTATGCTCAGTAATATAAGCATTTAAAAAATTGACAAAAAAGATACTACCTGTAGACTTTATTTCGCCGTTTTGTTCTCCGGCCAGAGGAACCTCATTTTGAAACGGTAGTAAAGGTTTGAAAAAAGACATTTGACAAAAAATATAAGAAATAAATATATTTTAATTAATTTTATTTTATTTGTAGTTAGGTATACGGTATAGGTAATTAAGCGGCTACTCGGTGATTTTATTTCGTACAAAAACGATGTTTCTGAAGAAATCGTGCCATTGTAGCTTAAACCCATATTAAGGCTACAGTCTTTTAAAGTTGACTCACATCGAATCATTAGCGCCACTTTGATTTCTTTTTTTACAGCAAATTATTGTTTCAGAGTAAAATATTTTGATAACACATAAATACCCAGATTATAAGTAATGGCTAAATTTTTTTTTTGGTTCATCTATGTGGTCTATGTTAGATAAATCAAACGGTAAATAGAGCTCTCTCGCACCCAACGCAATTTCGAGCTTTGTTCGTGTACCATTATAAGGCAATCGATAATAAAAAGGCGAAATCTATTCAGCGCGTTAATAGCTAAACATCTTCATCTCCAAAATGCGCTGTTTCTTTTTTTCTAAATATCTTTCATTGTCTTAAATAAGAGGTCTCAATTTCGTTAAATTTCGCTGTTTTCGCCTCATAAAAAACTATTTGTTTCATAGCAATAGCTGAAAATATTTATGCTATAATTATTTTTTTCTCAAGGGCAGGTGTTTAATTAGACAAATATTAAAAAATAATAATTTAAACCACTTTATTTCAAAATTAATAATTATTTCGATCGACCTATAAAATATTGACTTTATAAACAATAATTGCGGGCAATATTCCTTAGTAGCCGCTGAGCGGCTGTAGCGTTCAGACGTCTTGTCTGTGCCAAATTTTTGCACTTCCTCTCGCTCTAACATTCCTCTTTCTCTCTCTTTCCCTAATCTTGGTTGCGCATTGTTACGAATTGAAAGTTTCTCTACTTTATTATTTTTTGCATATAATTCTTTAAGGGTTTATAAATCATTTTGTATTTGTTTTATAACTTTTAATTTCGATATGGACCATAAACGTAAAAAATATGCTTGTACCAGAAAACGAAAATTGAAATCAAACGTTGAAGCAATGAACAGAAATAGAATTCAAAGGTAAGTTTTTTTGTGTTTCATAGTAAAATAGTTAACAACGTGCATATGTGTGAGCACTTGGTTAAATATTAGGTATATAATTAGGTACCTAACCTACATATTATGTAAGTTCTTCAAGGAAATATAGAAGTATTATACATTTTTGGATTGCACATGATGTTTTGTTTACAAGCGACAGTAGCCTAATGACAGGGAGCGGACCGCGAACTCAAAAAGGTCGTGGGTTCGAATCCACCATTCGACTACTGGCGTGAACCACTCGTAACACAAGCAATTTAAGCTTACCACGAGTGGTTAATGTCCTTTTTTTTTAAAAAAAAGTACATTATGTTTTTATAGAAATACTTTTTTAATTTAATTTTTAAGTGTCATAAGGAAAATTTCGTCTTTTTGATTTTCAACTAGAGATTTCCTTGTTACCGGTAGCTGCTGATGTCGAGTTAATGACATTTTTAGATACGAAAACTATTCAGTAATACACGTAGACTACAAGTAAACTATTAAGTAATATCCTCAGCATCCCGTAATTTATTGTACGAACACTATGGCCAATTTTGGATATAATGTGGCGTCAAACTGCTTACGACGTCCAATATACGGACGTCAAATAGGAGACTTAGCGCAATGTTCGCAAATTGTCATGCTGATCACAGAAACGTCAAAATCTAAAAAAATTGGACGTCATTTTTCTTCCTCTTTAGCTTCCTGAGCTAATTGATTCTCGCATGGAACGCTCGATGCCAATCAAAGACCCTCCATACATCATTCAAGCCATTGCGAATAAATTAAAAAAAAGCGCTAAGTCGTCCGTCGATGCTGCTGTACAAGAATAGTAATTCATGCATATAGGTAAATGCTATACAAAGTTACATTATACTTTAATGAGAAACTATAAATATGTGTGATAGTGGACTGTTTGTACTTATATAGAAATTATTTTTGTTTTTTTTTAATCTATTTTAGTATTTAGAACTACTTGACGTACTTGACGGATTTTCGATAGTGTCATCGACTTATTACGAAACCCTCAGTGCACGACTCATTCTAGCACTTGCCAGATTCATTTGAATAATCAATAATACGAGTACATGTTATACAGGTTCTAGATGATTATCTTTTAGAAACCTTTTCAACAAAACAACAAAAATTATACAAACTTAAAATATATTTTTTTTGTGTAACGAATTTTGTAATAAAAGCATGGAACAAAAATAGATACGAGGTAGAAAATCTGTATGTGAAAATTTGTTAGCTAATTATCAATAATCCTGTATATTAGATAAATTGATACTGGAAAATCTTAGTAGAGCAACTTTCCACGCTACGGCCAGAAAGATAACTGCGGTGGCGGTACATGAAGTGGCGGGGCAGGGAGGGTGTAGATGTGTCACCAGAACGCAATTTTTCTGTTTTGCTCTGAAAGACTGGGCTCTTAAGCCCTTATCGCACTCACTACGCAATAATTTTAATATTGGGCAAATAAATTAAGATAACTTTCGGGAATTGGTGTAAAAGTTTTGTTTTAAAAATACCTTCCGAACTACGCATTAAACTAAAATGAAAAAAAAATGTTTGCAGTGATTCAAGTATTTAAGTGAGTGTCATAAGAGACCGTAGAGGGAAATTGAAACTGGAAATGCTGAAAACTGCACCTGCTTGCCAAACTATGGAAATCCTCATATGAGGCAGTCTATGGGGAAGGCAGGGGAAGAATATGTTCGTCAGTGGACTTTTGAAAGGCTGTAATGATAATGAATTTATAACACTGACCTCTATTACAAGTACGCTGGACTGGCTATAGACGTGACATGATGAAGCGATTTGATTTCCGCCATTTTGGCTCTGACAGCAAAAGTGCACGTCCACGGAACTAATAATAGGGATAAGACAGTGCACCAAATTATATCGATAAAAATTCTATACCCTACCATACCTAAATAAATAGGATGGACTCTATGGTAGATGGACTCTACCCGTAACATCCATTATATTTATGTATCATATTAATATAATGCAATAATCATTAATCATCGTTAAAACCCTTCACAAGTCTACTGCTGAACGTAGGCCTCCCCCAAGCTATGCCACAAAGCACGGTCCTGAGCCACCTGCATCCATCAACTTCCTGCATGTCTTACCAGGTTTTGACTCCATCTAGTGGGGGAACGTACTACACTTCACCTGCTGGTACGAGGCTGCCACTCGATAACCTTTTTTCCCCATCGATATTCGGTTCTTTGAGCTATATGGCTGGTCAATTACCGCTTCAGCTACCATTGGGCGATGTCGGTCACTCTGGTTCTGCTGCAGATATACTCATTCCTAAGTTTGAACCACTGAGCATAGCCCTCTTCATAGCTCACTGAGTGACTTCGAGCTTCCTCATACGGCCGTTAGTGAAAGACCTAGTCTCAGATCCATAGGTCAAAACTGCCAACACGCACTGGTTGTAAAATCTAGTTTTGAGGTATTCCTGACGAGAAGATGTGTTGTAATCTCCCGAATGCTGCCCAGCCGAGTTGAATCCATCGATTACCCTGTCGGTCGAAGTTGAACTTACCTAGTCGGACTCCCAAGTAAAAATACTCGTCAACAACTTCAGCTATATGCTCCCAAAAACCACCAGCATAGGTGTGACATGGACATTACACATGACTTTTGTTTTGTCCATGTTCATCTTAAGACCTATCCGTTGGGAGACACTATTGAGGTCATTGAACAAAGTGCGTGGGTCCTCCAGCGATTCTGCCATAAGGACTATATTGTCGGTAAATCGAAGGAGAGTGACGTACACGTCATTGAAGTTAATACCATATCCTATCCAGGCCAGTAGCTTGAAAACGTCTTCCAATGCATCGGTAAAGTATTTCGGGGATATTACGTCACCCTGTCTTACACATCTCTACAGTTGGATTAGTTTGTACTATGGTTCTGTACTCGGATAGCCATTGTAGCTGTTAGACCATTCAACTAAAAAAATATTAAGATTAAACTAACTACACAAAATAAAAATACAAACATTATTTTTAAAATAATTTATTGTCAACCGTCCATTTAGTTCTTGTAATATAAAGAACAAATCAGCTCCTATAATAACGCCTATTCTAATCAACTACAGGTCTGTCTATAGACAGTAAAATATTTTCTACTATATAAAAATTTATGTTCACTCGTACTTTCTACGATGCCATGCCGTTCATCATATTGCGGTAAAACTTTGTCAATAAAAGAGAAAAAAGAATTAGAAGAAAATGTACTCGGATAGCCATTGTAGCTGTTAGACCATTCAACTAAAAAAATATTAAGATTAAACTAACTACACAAAATAAAAATACAAACATTATTTTTAAAATAATTTATTGTCAACCGTCCATTTAGTTCTTGTATTATAAAGAACAAATCAGCTCCTATAATAACGCCTATTCTAATCAACTACAGGTCTGTCTATAGACAGTAAAATATTTTCTACTATATAAAAATTTATGTTTGCTCGTACTTTCTACGATGCCATGCCGTTCATCATATTGCGGTAAAACTTTGTCAATAAAAGAGAAAAAAGAATTAGAAGAAAAAAAGAATTCTGGGAGACTTGACGTATCGCAATCCATGGATTCTTGATCGAACACTTGATTATCTTTGTCGGTGGATGTTGCGCGAGAGGAAGCTGCCATAAACCGTGAATGTAAACGATGGCAAGAATTTGTAAATAAGAAGGAAAGTAAAGTAGGGCCACTATGAAGTTAAGGCACAAATTAAATTTTGAGACTCGAGAGATAATTAAATCTCTAGACTCGCACTTACTAAAACCCCGTGGTGTTCTACCTCCGCCGCAAATTGGCAGTTCCACGGAAATGCTTTCATGCACATCCGCGGCCCCTTCGCCGTCAGCCGCCTAATGGTGGCCCCTCCTTAGTTGTTGACTTCTCCTCCCCGTTTTCATTCTCAGATAAGGCGCACCAGAAGTAAGCCACACTGCCCCTTGCGTCCTCTAACTCCACCTGCACTATGGACTCCCCGAGCCCGATATGTGAATGGAGCCAGGGATGAACGAGCACTTGAAAGCATCAAGTGGTGCAGAGTCACCAAAGTCGCAAAAGATAGTCGAGTGGCGCATAGCCAATCGCCATACCAACACTCTTCTTCCCTTACGACTCCACCTCGACTACAGCGGTACAGGGAGAGGAATCTCCTCTAGCCGCAGCCCACTAAAACACATACAACGTGGCTCGCCATCATCAGGTGACCTTTCGACACTTGGCTATGGCCCTTGAGTTTGGTGGAAAATGAGGAAAGAATAAATAAAAAAAACATTCGAAATAATAATCTAATACTTTTATACTTACTGGTACTGGTACTACCAGAAAATATTGTCAGTATACTGCACTTTTTCAAAGTGGTGTAATTCTCATGTCTAATAAAACTCGTCTGTGAAATGTTTGGAACAAATATGATCATTTTGTTTCGGACGCCAATTCACAATATTTATGCTTTTAAGCCATATTTTTAGTCTAGGTTCAATTGGAAACCTGTTAATTAATAAACATTTGATAATCAACTGTTGTTGGCGACTTTGTTTGTTAACAGATATGGGTAGGAAAGAACATCGATAAGTATTATAGTCAAGGAACTCGACAACCCTATTGAATTTTCTTGTTTATCAAAACTCAGTAATAAATAGCCAAAGATGTTGTTATATGTGATATTAAGATTAGTAACAAATTTTTAAGTACTTATATTATCAAAATGGTTTTAATTTGTTTAATATTTGCTGCAAATTCACTTACTTGTGAAATGTTATACCACTTCCCTTTTGGTAACGAGTTTTACAGATTACCCACACTCTCAATATTAGTAAAAATAATAATTATTATGTAACTAATATTATACACAATGAAACAATATAAAATACTTTCGTTTTTTAGTTTAAAAGTTCAAAATAAGGACTTATTAAATAAGACAATATAAATGAGACAACAGACTTTGACATATTATGTCAATTTTATTTTTAAAGACATCCTTTAGTGGCGCTTCAAATTGGCACAGTCATTTTCTATGGTATAGCCAGTCCAGCGTACTTGTATATATAGAGGTCAGTGATTTATAATTAGTTAATTAATTGACATAGACTGTACTAAGCGTGAAAAATTTTAGGCCAAAGCTGCTACGGGGTTCTACCGCGAAGCCCAGGACTGTCTCTTGGCTATTCAGGACGAGGGGATTCGGAGCTCCTTCACGTATCTCTCGTGCCTGTGCCGGTGTCACGTCATGAACAAGGAGGCCAATCTCGCCTGGGAAATCTGTTCTAAGGTATACTATTCATGTTCCGAAAATCGTAAATAAAAATTTTGAGGTAAGGAAAGGTTCCTTATATTTCGGAACCTTTATTGGATCACTTTATTGTTTGTCTATACATCTGTCAAGACCTTTATTTTTTGAAATATTATAGTAATATCTATTAATAATAGTATATTTGGAAATATAAATCCAGTGCCTTCAACCACTTCCGGCCTATCACGATTTTGCCGTTTTTATCAAAAGTTTTAGGTACTGTAGCGCACAAACAGATACAAACTTACATAACTAAAAGCAACTTATTAAATCAACACCAATCAGAATTTCAACCCGGACTTGTAAGACTTATGTAGTTCAAAAGTTGAAAATCGAAACGGTTTCAAGAACATCACCTTAATTAGAGCTCTTTGAGCCCTTTCTTGTCCTATTAGATGTGTTTTTGCTGCACCACCCCAAACAGGTATGCAATAACTCATTACCGATTGCGCCAGAGCTTTGTAGGTGGTGATAAGAGTTGTTTTATTTGCAGCACATCTAAGTTTTTTAAATACCCATGTTAGTTTCCTTATCCTGTCAGCAATGTTTTCAATGTGTTGACTCCAGGTAAGGTGCTGATCAATAGTTACACTGAGATATTTGATGGTACTAGTCCTAGTGATTTTATCACATGAGCAATTATTATAGCTATCTAAATATGGCTTATGGCAGGTATGAACTGTTAGGTTAAATTTAGAATTTGGTTGTGTATTTTTCCGTATAGTAAAAGGTATGAATTTAGTTTTGTTAATGTTAAGGGTCAGAAGATTCGATCTTATCCAGTTAGATATATGGTGTATTCCGGAGTCAGCAATAATCCTTAGATTTTCCCATGATTTTGCGTTAAAAATGAGAGCAGTGTCATCTGCGTAGGTGTATATTTGACAATTTTGTAGGCTTAAATTGCATAGATCGTTGACATATATTAAAAATAGAGTAGGTTTGAGGACGCTACCTTGAGGGACACCATAGGAGATATTTGATGGACGGCTAAGATATTCACCAAGCTTGAGCTGTTGCTGACGTTCGGTAAGATAGTCTGTGGAGAAGGGCGTGAGGCAGACCTCTTATACCATATTTATATAGTTTGTCGAACAGGATAGGAATAGAAACGGTATCGAACGCCTTGGCCAAATCCAAAAAGACTCCAAGACATTTGTTACCAGAGTCCAGTTGCTTACTTATTTCTTCAGTTAAAGCTAACACGGCGTCCTGAGTAGAAATTCCATTTCTAAAACCAAATTGGTTTTTAGAGAGCAGGTCGTTATCTATGAGATATTTTTTCAATCTATTGTTTATTAGTTTCTCTAGTATTTTTGATAGAACTGTTAACACAGAAATTGGTCTGTAGTTGTCCACATCATCTTTACTTCCACTTTTATGTATAGGGGTTACTAATGCCCTTTTAAATGTTATGGGAAATCGGCCACTTTTAAAGCAAAGATTGCAGATATGGCAAATTATAGGTGTAAGGGTGTGTCTGGCCTTTTTAATAAATGATGTAGGAATGTTATCCCATCCTGGGGCAGACTCATTAGAGAGATCGCTTATGACCGAATTTATTTCCAACGGATCGGTATCTAGAAGAACAAAAGAATTCATTGGAATTGGCATTTTAGTCATGTAATTATTTACTATAGGAGGGGCAGAGTTTTTTAAGTTTTCAGCCAAGTTTTTGCCTATACTAGAAAAGTAATCATTAATAAAATTTGCAGATTCTACAGAGGAGGACGCAATAGTTGTAAGTTTATGTGTGTCGTCAGTATTATCTTCATTAAAATAGCAAATTGATTTGATATTTTTCCACAGCATTTTCGGGTTATTTTTTGCATTATCCAATTTTCTCCTTTCATAATTATTTTTAAGCTTCCGGACAAGCTTATGACAGTAATTTCTATAGCGTATATACGTTATTTTTAAAGTGTGATTATCAGGATTTTTTTTAACTTTATAATGTAATTTATCTCGATTTCGAAGACATCGTAATACTCCAGGTGTTATCCATAGCTGAATGAAAAACAGCGTTTTCTAACGGGAATTGTGGTTATCGTTTGATTATTTTTCATTGCTACTGCAATTATACTAACCAAAGCATCAGCAGCCAGTGTTGGGTCATGTATCTATGTCTAGTATTTTTACAAGCTTGGACTTAATTTCATCAAGAGTTGTTATATAATTTACGGAAACCTTAGTTTTCGAAACATTGCGGCGCACAGGCTTATTCATAATGTTTAGGAGAACAGTGTAATGATCAGTAGGGGCATTAGTGAATACGAGAGATTTCGTTGGGTGAACTGTTTTTAGCATCATATGATCATAGCACATTTTGTCACCAGTTGGAAGGCTATGAGCAGGAAGCAATCCATGGTAAGCAAGTGAGGTTAAATAATTGGGGCAGTTAGTGTCTATGGAACCGAATTTGATATCTATGTTTATGTCACCGGTTAAAATAATATTTTGATAACTTTTATAACGGCGAAGTAAGGTTTGAAGAGATGAGGTGAAGTTGTCAGTGTATCGTATTGAAGGTGTACGATATATACCTATTAGAACTGTATCAGTTAGGATAAGCACAAGACAAGAGGCATTTCTAATGCAAGGTTCTGATATTTTGTAGTTCGGTTTCTTATGTATGTAAAATATCACGCCGTCACACTGATTTAAGGTGTTTTTTGTAAAATATTTATTATAGTCATTATTAAGTGTTGGAATGGGCTTATTTTTTGAAAGATGACACTCTGTCATGACTAGTTTGTCGCAATGAATGTTTAGTGAGCCCAGCGTTACTTGAAAAATGTCAAAATTTTTATAAATACTATATATCCTCTACTATGTATCCTCCTATCTCCGTGGTCGCCAGCAGGTGGTCTGTGTCGACGATATAGTTTCCGATTTAGCCACGGGTGTTCCGCAAGGCGGAATTCTCTCTCCATTACTATTCCCTATATTTATTAATATGATTACTTGCAACTTTCGTGCCATAGTGCCTACCATATGTAAGCCGATGACCTTCAACTGTATGCTCATGCCAATGTTACTAAAATGAATAATGCTGTAAGCGTGATTAACTCCGACCATAGTTGGATTCTTAATTGTTCAAGAAGGTACGGCGTACTGTTAATCCTAGCAAATGCTAAGCTATAGTCTTAGGCAGCGCACATCAATTTAGCTAAGCTTTGTTGCACAGATCAGATCCACTGATTTATAATGCGAAGTAATTCCGTACAGCAATCGTGTTAAGAACTTAGGGTTAATCTTGGATTGTTCTCTTACTTGGCGCAGTCATGTTAAGGGAGTTAGCCGAAAAGTTTGTGCTTCTTTGAGACAATTGTACAGATTTAAAAATATTTTACCACCTTGTACGAAGATATTTCTAATTCAATTTCTTATTCTTCCTATATTTGATTATGCCCATGTGTGTTACTTAGATGCGGACAATTACTTAGTCAGTAAATTGGATCGATTTTTTAACAACTGTATTCGTTTCGTATTCGATCTTTGAAAATATGGCCACGCCTCTTTCTATCGCTCTCAACTTAAATGTTGAATATCCCACAGAAAAATCTTAGAATTCTTAGCACTTTTTTCAGTATCCCTAACGATCCATTGGCCTAGAGTACACCTCAGAGTTTGAGAAAAAACAGTACGTTGAGCGGGAATTTATAGTACGAGATTGTTATGCGACCGAAGATGGCTATAATGGGAAGAACCTGGGTTCTTCAGAGTACCTGGATACAAACGAATAGGTCGGTTTGACCAAGGAAGGACTACACTCTTAGAGAATAACTGCGTAAAATAGCAACTCAATGCCACTGTGTTTCGTATGGTGAGTGTAGCGCAACGGAAACTCTTTTTACTGGAAACGAGGCATTACATCTTAGTGCTCACGGGTATATATCTATAGGCCACAGCATCCACTTAACAATACGTGGACTGTGTTAATTTGTCATACTTATTTTAAAAAAAAGTATACAATAGTGTTCACTTAAATAAATATACAGATGTCATTATTTATTTATTTATACACTTTATTGTACTGAAGGTACAAGCGGCGAACTTATTGCCATATGGCATTTTCTATCAGCCAACCGGAAATTTAGTGGGAGAAGTGTGTATACATGGATATTTATGTGTCAGATGAACCTAAGTAATATTTTCTCTATAATATTCTACGGCTCATGAGCCAGGTACCGGGAATTGGTACACGTTCATGGCAATGAGTTTGATTTTGTTACAGAATTAATGAAATTTTGTTAACAGGCGTCCGGGAGTCCGGACGGCTTTGCTCTGCTGCAGCTGGTTGCGAACGACAGTTACCGCATGGGTCAGTTCTTAGTCGCGGCTAAAGCATTCCACGCGCTCGATAAGTACGGACTTTTATGTATTATGCAAGTAGGATATGAACAGAATTGTGACAAACTAAACCGACAATTACACTATAAACCAGTATGACTAACTAATAGCAGCAAAAATTGTATGTCTAGTCTCCCATAGAACGGCCGCCGTGACCGAAATTCGGTCAGAAGGATATTATGTTTTATTATTATTTTGGAACGTCTTTAATAAATATAAAATAAATAAATAAAATACCTTACCTTATCTGAAGCATTCGGCAGGTGCGACCAAACGGTCGAGGGTTAAAAGGAAAGGACTTTAGCTCGGAGCGGTCCGTCACCGAGTTTTAATCGTTTCAGGTGACTCGAGAGGCTGACCTGGATTAGCCCTTATTTAAAACATTATTATTATTAACAATGTTCTTTAGACCAAATTCCGGTTACCGCGGCCGGTCTTAACGGAGACCAGCCAACTGCGCAGGACAGGATTATTTTGCCAGTGTATGAGTACCACAGGTGCACTGTCTATTCCGTTACTATTATATTCCGATGGGACGGTAATCCGACACAACCAAAAGGCGATCAGGCTCAGGACCAACAACTTTACGTACTTTGCGAGGCCCATAAGTGAAACACCGTCGATTTCCTAGTTCTGGGCTACTATTGAAATTTTTTGTCAGAAAAACTCAATTACGTGAAAAACCCATGCTGCAGTTATGTTAGTAGTATACGAGTTATAGCACGAGTGGGTCGGCTCGACCGGGGAAGAACCACGCTCTCACAGAATACCAGCGTCAAATAGTAGCTTAAAGCTGCTGTGTTTCGTATGGTGAGTGTAAAGAACCGGAGACCCTTTTTACTGGAAACGAGGCATTCCACCTAAGTTCTCACGGATGACAACGCATCTGCATTTTGATTCGTAATCGAGGATAGATGTAGATGTCTATGGGCCACAGCAACCACTTACCATCAGGTGGACTGTGTGCTCGTTTATCATCCTATCCTATAAAAAACTGCGTTGCTTTTTCGATCACTGGACTAAAGACGCAGTCCACATTGTTAACATTTTGTTATAAATGTGGTGTCCATAAAGGCTGGACGGTGGTCCGGAGATGTGGGAGGGTCTACGCGGCGCGGTGTGCGGCGCGGCGCAGGCGGCCGCCGCAGGTGCGCCGGGCGCGGCCGCCGCCCTGCGCGAAGCACTCACGCTGCTACGGGGCCCGGGCTCACGTCCCGGCGCCGAGCACATCGTGAGGCCCATCACGAAATGGGCGCAGCAGAACAGGATACCGGTCTGAACACAGCACGAGACGTGTGTGATGGCTTATAGTTGGAGGAAACGCTTCGTTATAAGGAACTACGAAAGTTGTTTTTTGTTGCGTTAAGACGATCACAATAACTATTACACGAAATTACATTGTGTTTGATTCTTTCCATAACCTATGGAAATGTTCAGTGCATGAACTTTTTTGAATCGGTAATGGAGCTGTTGATGGCCCCACCACACACCACACCATAAACTTTGTGAGAAATGGCAAACCTGATATAAGTTTTATTTCTCAGTCATACAAAAATATACATGGGTACTTACGATATTTACCTTAGAACCACCACTTACAGGAAGGCTGTACAATAAAGGATCCATCGACACGATCCTAGATGAAAATATAGAATTAAAACAAAATTAACGTTTCAAAAAGCCTACAGACATACCTAGTTATTTGATAGTTTTCACTATTTTTGTCAAATTGTAGTGAATATATAAAAGTAAGATGAGAATCATAGGAATCATGATATACTATTATACTCAATGAAAATTTTAATACTATATTAATTGATTTGTTCTTGCTTCAATTCAATTCTTTCACACATTTTTCAAAATAAATTAATGTTAAAATGACATTAAAAGCTCGCCTATTATTTCAAGTGGTGGACAATAAAATTAGGCCACCTACCAAAGCGGTTGTCGTGACTGTTCAAAATAAAAACTTTTTATTTTTTTTTTTATTCATTGTATGTTAATTCTTAAATTAAATAATGTATTTTAAATTAACCATCTTTATTTTTTAACAATGTAAAATAAAAATAAAAAATGTTGAAAAACTTACTTCACACTGATAAAAAAAAATTGGTTTCGCTGATGTTAATCTTTCTTTAGTAAGAGGTATTGCCTCCTCTGGCTTTGATAACACAAACCATCCTTTTGTTCATCGATTGTATCAACTTTTTAAATGTGGATTGGGGTATGTTTTCCCATTCCTCCAATAAAGCCGCTTTCAGCTGTTGTATATTCTTCAGAGCTTCATCTCACTATCTTACTCGCCGTTTTAGCTCGTCCCATAAATGTTCTATAGGATTAAGGTCTAGACTTTTAATCTTCTGATGCTGGCTAGTCCAGAACCTTTATTCCCACTTCCCGCAAGTAATCTCTAACGCACAGCGCAGTATGGGGTCGCGCATTATCGTGTGTTAATTTAAATTCTTGACCGATAAAGCCTGAATATGGCACTACATGCTCTTCAAGAATATCAGTGATGTACGAATCAGCAGTCGCAGTTCCTTTATCTACGATAACCAGCCCTGTACTGGCTTCTAAGGTTAAACCTCTCCAGAACAAAACTCAACCACCTCCAAAACTTAATCTTTCAGATATGGCACATTGTGTATATCGTTCTCCCTACGATATACTCTTTTGCGATCATCACCACCGTATAGACACATACGAGAGTCGTCAGAAAAGAGTACTGGCCCCCACAGTCCAGTCACAATGTTCACGAGCAAAATGTAATCTTGCTGCCTTATGAGCTGTGGTAAGTTTAGGACCTGTTGCGGGTCTGTACGGTTTTAAGGCACGTTCTTTAAGGCGTCTTCTTATTGTCCTATAACTTACAGTGACACCTCGGAAATCTCTTTTAGCTGTCCGCTTTCTCTTTCTCACTTTCGCATTTTATTTCTCTGTTTTCTGTATGGATTGGTCTCAATACTGTATTATGTAGCTTTAAAGGAAGCAGCGAGTAGTTCCAACACAAGTATTTTATAACTTACTGGAGCCACCTCAATTTCTGTAGTGCGTGACTATGTATGTATTGAGAAACATTAAACAATTAATTATTATTACTCGGGGTGTCTATATAGTTTTCTCATCTGGTTGGGTTCCATAAATATATAATTGCGAACGAAAATGATAAATATATATAAATACATAACAGTAAAATAAAATAAATACACAAAAATACATCAATAAATAAAAGCCCAACTAGATGGAAGCCCTCGGCAGGGGAGACCAAACGGCCGAGGATTAGGGGGAAAGGGAAAGAAACCGGCGGACAATGCGGGCAGTATCGAGGAGCACCGCCTTCTGTATTTGAGCCCCGAGCAGTCCGTAACGGAGTCCCAGTCACCTCAGATGACCCGAGAGGCTGACTGGGATTAGCCCGTTTGCAGAAACGACTACAGGTGTAATTTCGGTCGACAGCCCACCCCACATGTCGGTCACCTCGTGAGCCAGGTCCAGATATTTTGTTCGCTTTTCTGTTTCGGCTTTCACGAGGTTCTCGTCATACGGAATGGTAATGTCGACCAAAAATATCTTTGACTGTGCCCGGTCCATCGGCACAATATTATTTTAATAATAATAATTATTATTATAAGTTCTTAGTTGTCAAATAAATAAACATCCGCTGGCGTATATCGATAACTACTTGACAGAGACCCAGCGACCATTATTGTTAGGGAAATATCGCTAGGGAATTCACGATTAGAAATCAGACGTCTCACTAATGTTCGCTGCTTCTCGTCCCCAGTTTTAAAAGGGTATAAATATTAAGATGGATCTCTACACGTTTCACTCTTTTTAGTTAGCCCACTTTTTCGATAAGTCGCTAGTGTCGTGTGATGACACAACCGGCGTGTGATGGGATGAAGAAATAAATCTTATGAGGACGTTTCAATGATTCTGGTCGTAGCTATGAGCTACGAGTATATGAACATGAGCTGTCGAAGTTTAGAGCTGTTATCAGGAAGATGTTGTTGTTTTACATTCTTGATATAGCCTCTTTCGAGTACGACACCCACAGGATAATGTAGGGTAGTGGATTCCCTAACGCCGCTCGTACAGGTATTTCTTTTTAAAGATGTTGTATACAATAATAATAATAATAATGTCCTTCAGACCGAATGTCGGCCACGGCGGCCTGCCTCAACGGAGGATAGCGATCGGCGCAGGACAGGATTATAGTGCCCAAGTGTATGCGCAAGCACAGGTGTACTCTCTATTCCCTCACTCTCGTAATCCGGTGGGATGGTAAACCGACACAACCGGGAGAGAGATCAGGCACAGGACCAACGACTTTAGGTGCTTTCCGAGGCACGGGGGTGATACTTCGCCATCTTCCTGACTCCGGGCAGCTACTGATAATTTCTTGACAGAAAAACTCAATAATTGATTTTTGGCTCGACCCGGGATTCGAACCCAGGACCTCATGATCAGCAGTCGCACTGCTAAAACCACTAGACCAACGAGGCAGTCATTGTATTTGTATACAGTATTAATGTCACAAACAACGTTAGTAAGTAAGTAAAGTTTTCTTACATTGTAGAGCCACGCTGCAGTCATACTATGGTTGCAACACGAATGGGTTGGCTCGACCGGGATAGTACCACGCTCTTACAGAAAACTACAGCGTAAAATAGCGGCTTAATTCTATGTTTCGTGTGGTGCGTGTAGAAAACTGGATACCCTTTTTACTACAAGGTAGTGCAATAAAGTGTATTTCTACTTTACACGAAAATAAGTTTTAATTTTTAATTGTTTATTTTTTATTTTTTTATATTTTATTTTCAACTATAGTGTTACGAAATATTTAAACTCAAATATACTTAAATATCATATGATATTATAAAAAAATCAAAATTCTAACTTGGCCTACTACAGGTCGCTATAAATGACAATTATTTAAAAATATCGCTAACTAGCAAGTAACAAAAACCAAACTCAAGTGTAAAAATTCTCCTTGCGAATTTCCCCAAATGGTATCAACATTGGACACCTGTTTATCAACTTGTGGTATATATTACAAAGATCATTTAAAAAAACAACATATTTGCAGTCGCATTGCACATAAGTTAAAGCTAGTATTGCCTAATCACAACGACGAGTTTTTCTCGCGTTTAAGGCTCATACCGCAGCGCAGTTTAGATTAGTTGCATATTTATAAATAATTTCCTAATAGTAGCGCAGTGAAACCGGTCAGTTTAAAAATAGCACAGCGTGTACCAATATGTAACCTAATTACTGGCAACGTGGCTTTCCATGTGTTAATGATGCCAGCGTAACAACCTACATAATATTTGAACACGTTTTTAAACATGCGAAAACCCTAACGGGCATAACTTTCCCGGGGCAATGGGAAGGTTATGTCGGACTCCTGCCAGCTAAATCCCCACGGTAGTCAGAAACGGCGTAACCAAGAAGGTCCTGGGATCTCCATTCGACACGCGGCTGTAGCCTCTCGCTTTATTGAAATCTCGTCCTGGAGTACAATTACTACCGCCAGCAACCTCTCAGTACTATAATGATGATTAGATACTCTTTCGAGTCATCGTCCTCCTTGAGGAGTTGCATTGCTTGAGACCTCATGGTAAATAATATAATATATTAAATTTACAAATATTATATTTTAACACTAAATTTTTCATTGCAATTGTATAAAGATCGCTTTTATATCATTTCGAGTTCGACTGTGTGCTTCTTTGTTTCTTTTTATATCGGCCTAGGCCTCCCTGTATAGACGATCAAAACGTTAGGTCACACATTTTAGGGGGTCTAGAAAGTTTGAAAGAAGTGTGAGTTGCGACAGAGTCTCATGCTTCGTAGGATGACATTTTACACTTGGTAGAGACACGCTGCAACTGATTATGGCTGTAACATCAGGTCAGTTCAATCGGAGAAGGAATATGTTCTCATAGAATACCATCATAAAATAGCAGCTTAATTTTGTTATGTTTCATATGGTGAATGTACCGGAGACTCTTTTTATTGGAATCATAAGTTGCACTGTGTATTAGTGTCACCCTTATGCTATGAAAAAAGTCACAAAATATATTCACATACACATCTAAAAGTCGTAAAACTTAAAGTTCTAATTATTAAATAGAAATTTTATTTTCATTTCTTTATCAACCCAAACTAGTCTTCACCTATACGTGAATCTCTCAAACCGTAGGTATGACTTAGGTAGAACTCCATAACCGCTGCGCTTGGCACGCAGATTTCAGTTCCAGACATCTAATTTAATCAGTCGAAGGCTATGAGATTATCCTGGTATTTTCCCAGCCGCCTCTCACCATACGTGAGGCTTGGTGAGGTGTTGGATTCTTTTACGCTCCACACTCTTTTGTTTTAACTGATAACATTAATTCTGCTAGATATTGGATCTTTTAGGAATGTGCCAACTACTGGCTTATTGTTACAGGGTGAGCAGTCGAATACGTTGAAACAATTGTCTCAACTCACCAAGTTGAGCAGGCGTCTTGATGAGCGCTCAGCCGATATGTTGGTCTTGCTGTGCAAATAGCAAAATATATGCTCTTTTTAAATAACCTACCCAAATACTAGGTCTTATAATGTTAAATGTCATTCAATATAAATTTATTTAGCTTAAATTTTAATGAGAAAAGAAATGTATGTGTTAGCTCTAAACATCACTCCATAAATAATAAACGTATTTGGTGTAAGGTAAAATGAAGATGCCAATTACCGCAAAACTTGCATTTATTTATAAATTCTTACATAATATTTACATTAAAGTAATACAACGCGTCAAGATCAAATCCGTAGCAACAGTCAAAGCAGTACTAAATAAATAAAAACAATTAATTACGATTCCACGTTACACTGCGAGGTCATTGTAACTGCTGTATTGCCGAGCGGACATCTGGAATTGTTCAAGATACTCGACAACCCTAACGTCATACAACCCTCTATTACTATCTTAACATAAAATACGTACGAAACGGCTCTAGTATTTCCTTTATTTACTAAATTATGCTGTAACAATTACAATTAAGGATTTCGACTATTTCCTTGATCCTCTACCAATTGTTCTTTTCTGTATCGAAACCAACATTAACTTTGCTTCTGCCTAAATCTTACCAGATGTGCAAGTATAGCACACAATCATTAATTCGCCATAAGTGAAAAAAGGTAGAGGCCGTGATTTCTAGCGTATCATACGAGAGCGCTGGCGACACCTAATACCGTTTTTTCTTTTTGATATCCTAAATAAAATGGTTGTAATGACCTAGCAAACCGACTGCACCGATCAGCAACACAGCAGTATAGTTGTCTGTGTGTGACTACTACCACGGGTGGCCGAGGGAGGCGGGAAGTGCGATTTTAGCTACTGGTGCCGCAACTGCCACAGGTGCTGCCGCTAACACCTTGGTCGCAACTGCCACGGGCGCCTGTAGAAAAAAAATCATTTTTATATGGTGAATTGTGAGAAATTCTGTTATTTAGCAACTTGTAGATTTTCTATTTTCGTTGCCGTATGGTAGCGACATAAGAGAGTCCATCATCCCATTTCGTTCCATAGGTGTCGCAAGAGGCGTCTATGGAAAATGCCAGAAAATTATGGCAAAGACGAAAAATACCCAGATCGGCAACGGGCGACAACGGGCGGCAACGTCAAAGGTTCCAGACGTCTGAAAATGCGATCGCCAAACCGCCTGCCAAGCGTGATGGTGAAGGCAAATCGTCTCTATAGTGGAAGACTCATGTTCTGTGGTGGACTATTAGGCTGATGAAAAAGAACAAGTTTAATTCAACTTGAAATTTTATGTTAAGTGAGCTATTGATATTGTAGCATTTATTTAACAAATAGCATAAGTATATATATATATATATATATATATATATATATATATATATACACACACATATGTATAGCGTCTTCCTAATAACAACTACAAACTTAAAAAACGCAGTTGCTAACCCGTCTGGCAACTATCAGGCAATCTATCAATATATAATTATAATCTACCCTATGTGGACTTTGGTAAGCTATAAAGGTAACGTAGTAAGGTCAAATGCTTGCTTTGGCGTTGATATATTTGTTGATTAGGTTTCTAAGTTATACATGGTTATTTCTGAATAACCGGCCAAATTTACAGACAAGGTTCGGGATAAGTAATATAGGCGAATTTAAATATTAATTAAAAAAAATCTCAAATATTGTGCCCTTTTGATCTTTGAAATCAGAGTGCGTGATAATGCATTATTTTTGCTGATTGTCATTCATAAATATCTAACGCCTGCTATTTTACTTCGCACGCACATATTCGTAAGGGTAGATCGGAATCGCACAAAGAGGGCGTGTAAGAACTAATAGAGAAACTGCGTAAGCTTACAAACATTTAATGATGATGGTTTCTCAAGATGTCCAAGTAGACAAAATCCTTTACAAGATACGAAAAAACATGTGGGGCATAAAATATAAGATAAATCATATATAATATAAATGGTAATCATTATAATATAAATAAATGTTACAATCCTTATTTTTAGACATATAGAGCCTAAATTTTGGGTGTAAAAGAAATAAAAAAAGTTGCAGCCTTATTTACTCTTATTTTCGAAAACTGCAATAACGTTACATCGTTATTTAAACATTTGGACTTAACTATAAAATTTGGCTACTTTTTGAAAAATAAGCCTCTATATCAATGTTTTGATATAGTTCCGGGTAGAGCTCGATCGCTAGTGACATTTGTAATATGAACTATATAATATAATAATTATTATATTATATAGTTATATAATAAAACATAATATAATAAATATTATATTAAATACTGTTAACATTAGAGAGCAGAGAGGATAACATTTTACTTTCTTGATTCCAATAATAGTGAAATAATTATAGGCTGAATGCGTAAGAAGCTAACGGCTGAGAATTTAATAACGTAAAATTTTGATACCTACGTCCTACAATCTCTAATGCAATTACATCTTAATATCTAATGACAAATCGTCTTCACTCAGCACTATCAACATTTCTTATGATATTGGAATTCCAAACGGGTTACTTGATATTAGTGACCTGCTATGATCTATCGGCACCTGCAACCTACTTCACTTCTATTATCCTTCAAACACAGCAGTGGATGTACTGGTACTTGGCAGTAGTACCAGTGCACCCACTTACTAGTACTTACTACCCAGTACCGGTAAGAGGGTGACACCGACCCAGATGTCTTACTAGGATGAAACTATGTTCTAGAACCTTCCATACATATTTCCATAGATTTATTAAGTCAAAATGTTATTTACCGGGTGAGTAGCACCAGATCTCTCAACAACGGCGTTGAACCCGTTGACCTTGTCGGCGGTGTAGGTGACCTTGCGGACTTGACCGTCGGGTTCCACGAGACTGTAGGAACCGTGGATGACGCCGTTCTGCAGCGTCTCCGAAGCGTCCTTGTGGTCGCCAGTTGAGGGGTCATTTACTCCGTACGAGTAGCTGTAAGCTGGGTTGGGGTCGACAGATTCAGCCTGTACTACCTGAGATAATATAGTTTCAATAATATACATTTCTGTAAATATATTATAATAAATATGATACATAATATTTTTAAAAATCTACTCAAATTTTGGTACATAACGTCACATATTAAAGAAATGATTTTTCTCGTTCATGATATATTATATTCGTAAAAGATATATAAATTTCACTTAGTGAAAAGTTCCAACACTAAAAGTTAAGAATAAATTATGAGTATGAAATGTATATACAGCACGTAAAAATTTTAACATTAAAAACAAAGGAAAGAGTTTTGTGATAAAGTGCAGATACACCTGGGTGTATTCGATATATTCATGGCTATAACTAGGTGTGACCAATTACTTTCGGGTTAATCTAGGTAAAGTAAAGTTCAAATAATATAAAAATAACTATAACTTGTGTTAAATTTGTCAAAAATACGAAAACACATGTTAAGTAAGAATTTTACGTGGTAGAGCCATGCTGCAACTACATATAGCTGCGGAACGAATGGGTCGGCTCGACCGGGGAAGGACCACGCTCTCACAGAATATCAGCGTAAAATAGCGGCTCAATGCTGCTGTGTTTCGTGTAATGTGTGTAGAGAACCGGAGACCCTTTTTACTGGAAACGAGGCATTTCATCTTAGTCCTCACGGGTGACTATGCGTTTGCATTTGGATTCTTAATCAAGGATAAATGTATATGTCTATGGGCCACATCCACTTACCATCAGGTGGACTGTGTGCTCGTTTGTTACCCTATTCAATAAAATAAAAAAGTAGTATCAACGACAGTAGGTGCTGTGACTCAAGTGCCGCGTACTATAATAATATTTATAAATTATTCGGACAAATCAAATATAGGCCTATTTGATTTAACCAACCAACCAATCTTTCTTTTTTTCTTAACCTAACCTTCTTCCTCTTCTCCTTATACGTTTTAATTTTAGCATTTAAATCCAAAATTCATCAAGGCTTTGCAAGAATGGACTATGCACATAAAGCTTTCCCTAAAAGATTTGCTCATAACACGCTACACTGAATGCGTTGGAGCAAGATGAACTCAGTGCCGACAACTTCCTAAATTGGGTTCCAATTTGGGTTCAGGATAAGAGGGAGCCTCATTTGTTAGTAAGCAAAATGCATCAAGTGATCCAGTAACGATGAGGTTGACAGTTAAAGAGATAGTTGATGTATTCACACTTACATATACTTGCGATACTACTCAATATTTCAGTTTTTTATAATTTGTATTCCAATTTTTGTTAACGTGAAAATATTTTAAACAAATACACTATACAATATCTCGCGTACTTAGAGTATACATAAGGCAGTTTATGTACAAATTGAGCGTACGTATTATTGGGTTGTAATTAGTGTAAAGAAAAAATTAAGTCAATGGCTTGTTGATATTTGATGACATATTTGAAGTAGACCATTATTACTTTCAATTGATACAATTACTTATTTATACGAGGATATTTATAGAGAAACAAAAAATAGTAAAGGTTTGCGCCTTACCTGCGCTGCAACTGTCTTAACGACTGGCGCCGCGATGGCTGGTGCGGCGATAGTGTGGGCGATTTGTGAGGTGTAGGCGGGTGCGAACGAGTGTGCCGTCAGTGCGGGTGCCAGCCCGTAGCCTCCGTAGCCGTCGAGGATTCCCGGCGCTGCCGCCACAGCGGCGCACGCGCAGTATAAGACGAATAACTGTAAAAATAATGTTAAATTGTAGTTTTTTAAACGTTAACACACTAGGAATACCTCCTGTATCGTGAAGGTAGTTCACAAACATGAATTGCGCAAAGAGAAACATTCAAACCCTGAACAATTATTTGTAGTCCATTCAATGTACTTGTTCCGTGCGGGATTCGAACCCGCGGCGCCCAGCGCTGCATTGCTAAGCCGCTGCGCGACGGAGCTGTCATTTATAGGTTGGATAGCGTTGTGCGTGCTATCGAAGCTTACGTTTAACTATTTATTGGATGGATGACTGGAAGGACCACGATCTCATTGAATACAAGTGAATTGCTCTAAGTTTTATATGGTGAGTGAAAGAAACCGGAGTTAATTTTTAATGAAAACGAGCCATCCATCTCTTTAGGGGTGACAACACATATGCATTTTGATTGTAATCAAGGATAAATATGAATGTCTATGGGCCACAGCATTCAGGTGGACTGTGTGCTCATTTGTCGTTCTATACAAAAGGAGTAACAACCAAACACATCTGATAATAATTGAATGCTGTGGCTCATGTACCCCTACATCTATCCTTTCTTCAAAATTAATATGCAGATGCGTTGTCACCCCTATTGGACTAAGATGGAACGTCTCGTTGCCAGCACAAAGGTTATTCGGGTCTCGTTAACCACCATATGAAACACGGCGGGCTATATTGCTATTTGTCGCTAATTTTTTTGTGAAAGCGTAGGCCTTTCTCGGTCCACGTGTACTGATTCTAAAATATTTTCAATTGTACCAAACAAATTTATGTGCCAAAATTTCGTTCAAATTCTCGCATGGCATTTAGGAACTAATTTCAGTCTCTGCTAATACATGCCACTAACACTAATAGCGCTCTTTTAACGGAACGCACTGTGACCTACAACCGATTCTAGATCCACTCCCAAGATCTATATGATTATTGATTACTTGCTGATTTCGACTGTGTCTAAACTTTTTTCCATAAAGTTAGTTAAAAAAATATAGAATCACTTGTCATATGATTATGTAAACACAGGGTTGACGTATTTTTATACCAATGGAGTTTATGAGTGATTGAGTTTTTAAAGTTTAAAAAAAAAAGAAGAAGAATGTAATTTCCATTCCCCCTATACCTGCCACAGAAAATTTAACGTTACTGTAATATATCTTTTGAACAAGGTTTAAAAGGTACATACGTTTTCCATCGAAGACTTATTGCAGTTCTACTAACATAACACGGAGTGACAGACCTTTATTGCCATGCTTTGTATACATCCATTTTTAAATAACATATCTCTGTCTAATTAAAATAATAGTATAGTTATACTTTAATTAAAACTTAAAAATATACCTATCAGAGTTTTAAAAAAAAACTGAAACAACACGCATTTGATGATATTCTAAGTGAGAATCATTGACTTATATATTACGTGAGAATACATCGTTGTCAAACATAATTGTAATCGGCTCTAAATACGTCTGTAAAATTTCTGATTATTCAAACGTCTAAAAGTCGGTGACAACTGAATTGTATACTGTATGTAATTTAATGATCAACATAATATATATCATATCAATATATATATATATATATATATATATATATATATATATATATATATATATATATATATATATATATATATATATATACATAAATACATACACACCTACATGTCAAGCTGTTAATAAAAGCATTTTGAAAAGAAGTTGACCGTTTTATTTTACCTTATTTAATTTAAACGCCATGTATATGTTTCAGTTCTTATATGGATACTGAATTGAATGACGAAATATCCATTCGCACTTCTAAAACAAAATCTATCGACTATATCGAATCTAATACAGAATTAAACTTCCAAATAACAATGTTTATTATAAACTAAAATATAAAAAAGTTATTAAGAAACCGTATTGGTTATTTACCCAGGATATTTAAATGATGAAGCCCAATTAAATTTTAGTCACCTATAGTCTGGTCTGGTTGTCTAACTTTAATACGGAGGAATTATTATTAATTAATCACCCAATTTTTGCCCACACTCTTTGAAATGTATCCTGTAGAACACATAAAGGCTGACTACTTTGCGCCGGTGCTTGAGACTGATAAGATCGGTTTTAATCAAATTCTGGTCCTTTGGGACCAAAGCTGTTAGGCGAAATGTCCACTATACCACCACCATACGCCAACTTCTTGACTCCGGGCTATTGAGAATTTGTTAACAAAGAAACCTAACAACAGATTTTAACCCGATCTGGGATTCAAACCCAGGGCCACATAATCAGCAGTCGCGCTTAAGACCACTAGACCAACGAAGCAGTCATGGCGGTATTACTCCAGGCATGGTCGTCCGTAGCGCTTATACAGTACAAACAAATTAGTTACCAAAAATATCACATAAGGAAATAATATTCATATATAGCAAAATTGTATTTATATTCAAATAGTAGCGTTATAACACCAAGAATGTTTAATAAATAAGTTTGTTTCTGTCACATCTCGTAGGTATGACAGGTACATAGGTACTGGATTATTTCACTATGTCGCACTGAGAAGTCTAATTCAACAGACGAAATAAGCATAAATAAAAACAAAAAAAGTGATAAAAGTCACTATTATTTATATGATTAATTTCCTACGAAATTTGTAACTTATAATTTTGGAAAAAGCCATTATTAACGATATAATAAAATAATATTGTTAAATATTTTTTCTCTGAAATAATTTATTTTGCAAAAATATAATATCACGTGTAAACTACGTACCTTGGCGTACATGACTGTTGCGGGCGTTTAGTCTTGCGGTATGGAGCACGTGTGATGAAAAGATCTCTCGACGGGGTATATAAAGCGGACCCCTGCAAGAGTGGGACCCAGCCTAGTATCATTTCACAATCAAGGATACTCGCCCGCACTCGTCTAATGGAACTAGAGCACTAATAATGTATGTATTTTAGAATCAGATCACAAAATGGCGCCGTAAAACAAGATCAAATTGATTGGAATTCCGTTGTGGAGCTTAGAATAGGTAGCGGTGGGTTTTCACAATTCATATCGTAATCGTCATGATTACGGTCATACGGACCATAAAAGTCCTCTATTGTACATCGGCTTTACCATTGATTGTGTTATGAGAGGAATAAGGTACGTGAGGGTAATGTGGTCTCCTTAAGCTTTGCCGCCCTATAAACTAAAACTAGGAAGAGGACGGAGACAAAAACACAAAGTTGTCTACTATAATTAATATATTAAGAAAAAAATAGCAAACAAGCTTTGGAAACAATTAGGAACACTTCGAAAAATCAATTTAAAAAAACTAACTACACTACACAAAACTAAAATCGACTAAAATATTTACTTCACCTGTCAAAATGGCGTCGATGAAGTAGAGTCCTTTCGACCCTTTATTATTTGATTGACCGAAGAAGAGCTATAGTATCACACAGCCATCTATGCAAACAAGGCTGTAGTTTTTACGTAATAAGAAAGTGACAATATTATCCTCACGTACTATATTTGCCATAGCTGCCACGCTTGGCATTCAAGTCGGGAAAAGCAGATTTTTTATTTTCTAGTTTTTATTAGAAAGACGCTGCTATTATCTCCTGGTTGCTTTCCTCAGGCGCTACTTATTGTCATAATGCTATTATCATAATACCACGGGACGGTAGTGGAGTTACCAGACAGTGGCGATGTCATAACATCCACAATTCTTGCATTTGGATAAAGACTCCTGGTGGTAACCGTGAGGTAAACAACTCGTCTACTTCTTTACATTATAGTGATATGCTGCAGTTGTATTTTGATTATAGTACGAACAGGCCAGCTCGACAGGGTAAATCTCAACAGGGTCAATTCTCTCAGAAAACCCAAGTAACATATCGAAGCAGTATAACGGCCTACTTACAGCATTTATGTATCGTTTTCTTATTTTGAGTTAGTTCTAGGTTAGTAGGTTGGTTTTTAATGCTACTAGCATTAAAAACGTTTTTACGGCTACTGTAATGTTAATTTGGGCACAAATTATATAGCTAGATTCCAAATAGGTTCACAATAGTTGTTTAATTGCATTGCAGGCGCATTATATTAGCATTATCGTGGTCAAAGAAGGTATCAATCGCATTAAAGATGAATTATCATGGTCAATGAAGGTTCCAATCGCATTAAATAAGCATTATATTAGCAATATTATTGATGATCAAGATATTAATTGCATTACATAAGCTTGAGACCAGCATTAGAATATAATAAAAGAATGATTTGAGCTGTTTAAGTGTTCACAGTTAGAACTTAAATAAACCTTATATCATTGCAAAAAATATCTCTATAACGCCCTAGAAAATATTATCATACGATTAACGTCGTAATATACCTTTTTTTGTAGGATAGGGTGACAAATGAGCACACAGACCACCTGATGGTAGGTGGTTGCAGCGGCCCATAGACATCTACATCTTTCTTCGATTACAAATCAAAATGCACATGCGTTGTCACCCGTGAGGACTAAGATTGAATGCCTCGTTTCTAGTAAAATGGGTCTCCGTTTTTAGGCTGGTATTCTGTGAGAGCGTAGTCCTCCCCGGTCGAGGCGACCCATTCGTGCTACAACTATACTACAAATATAACTGCAGCATGGCTCTACCACGTATAAATATACCTACTTAATTACTCTCTATGGACGAAGAAAGACGGTCAAAATTGAGTGAGTGGCACGATCATATTTGTTTACATCAAAACAAAATTTATAAAGTGTTTGACTCATTCCTGCGAATAGTACAGCGCAATGTAGTTTACTGTTAATCTCTACATAAGTTTCATTGAAAATTTTCACGTGCCTTCGATATTTTGTAGATTTGATATAAAATATTATATAAAAAGTTAAAAATGCTTTGTAGATCCTAAAGCACTAAAACAGCTGAAAGCTGTATAGCATATTTACGTGGAATTATAATGATTCATGTTTAAGCTACTAAACAGCATAAAGGATTTATTTACTACTTAAAATGCTTTTGTAAATCCAATTGCACTAAGGACAAATGAAAACTGTACAGCTTTGTCGTAGTTTGCTGCACTAAAACTAAAGGCTTTTCAAAAGCATTTTGATATGCCTTTATCCAACCGTTATACAGTGTAAAGCATCATAATGGTTTTGAAATGCCAATATAAAGCGTCAGGATGCTCGGTGAACTTATATAAGTCTATACGTACCGGATGTTTAATTTAAACATAAGTTTACTATTCGTTTGTTAAAATGCTTCCTGTGTTACTTCGCTATGACCTAAAAATTGCAGAATAAATATGTATGGTGTTTGAGAGAATTCTTTGAGGTTCCAAATAAATAACTAAGTGAATAAAACATTCTATCTCGCAGGGCTTATAATGCATTCTATATTTAAATACTTAATTGAATATAGATCTAGGTGCTTTTAGCCACAGCGTCCTCTTATCGGCAGTTGGACTATGTGCTTATTTGTCAGCCTTAGATACTTGTTTAAAAAAAAAAACAATTCAAAAACTTTAAGCTTTTGAAAATGACAAAAAATAATTTGACCCAAAGAAAACCTATGAATACTGACGGCACGCGCCGCCGTTTAAGCGCGAAATACCAGCTTATTATGGACGTTGCTGGTTTCCGTAATCAATGAGAGCAAATTTCAAAAGTTTTTCCACTTTCAATATAAGGTACGTTTTTTATGGCATTCTTACAAAGTGGAACTGTTCAGTAGTTCCAAAGAGTTTGTTGTTAGAAGAACCGTAATGAAATCTAATGTCTAAATTTTTATACATGGTAGAGCCATGCTGCAGTTATATTGGTAGTATAGTTGTAGCAGGAATGGGTCAGCTCAGCCGGGGAAGGACCAGTGTAGAGAACTGGAGACCATTTTTACTGGAAACGAGACATTACATCTCAGTCCTCACGGGTCCTCATCTGCATTTTGAATCGTAATCGAGGATACATGTAGATGTCTATGGGCCACAGCAACCACTTACCATCAGGTGGACTGTGTGCTTATTTGTCACCCTATCCTATAAACAAATATTTATCCCATTGATAAACTTATTATGTAGATGTCGTTATCTTTAAATGAATTTTACTTTTTTAAATCCAGACTAAGACTATTTTAGTAATGAGCCATTCGGTTATAGTCCTCAGAGGTGACTACGCATCGTTGTATTTTCATTCCTAATCGGGGTTCGATGTCTATGGGTCCAACATCCCCTCGCCATCAGGTGGATTTTGTATTTGTTGGTTAAGTCACCATATAAGTAAGTCACAATAAATAATGTTATGTGAATAAGTCAACTAGCGCCATCTAGTGTCAGGAGCGAGAGCGGGGGGGGGGCTTTGCAGAGAATGACATCGCCGATCTCTCGGCCAACAGCGCCACCCGAGGAACTAAGTTTCTAGAAAATCTATACTCGAGCTCTCGGTACCTTACGCGTGTTTACTTGAACATTCCGGATGTTTTGCTGATTTGAATAAATAGATGGCGCGAGATGCGATCGGGACAGAGTTTAACTCGGCGACACAAGCGAAGCTTCGGAGTGAAATTAAGTGAATTAGTGTGTTTAATTATTAGTGTTTTTTTTACTTTAATTTGTATAAAGTAAATTAAAGGTTAATTTAGGTAATTTTATCGGCAATTTTTATTGTCACGAACCTCAAGCTCGTAACAATTGGTGTCAGAAGTGGGATAAAATAATGCCGATTTTACCCAAGGAGGAAACGGAGGGTGTCCGTACCCGAAGTCAACGCCAGCAGGAGACGGACCAGAGGAGATTTGGTGGTGCAACGCCGCAGATGTCTGAGAGCCAGCCGCCGGCCACGGAAGCCGGTCCGTCAGCAGCTTCTACGTCTGTGGCACCTGACTTAGGTGCTCTGATGGCCATGCTACAGCAGCTGCAGCGCGGACGAGAGGAACAGGCCCGTCTGTTGAAAGAGCAGCAGGAGGAACAGGCTCGCCGACAGAAGGAACAGGCTCGCCGACAGGAGGAACAGGCTCGCCGACAGGAGGAACAGGTCCGTCGGTTGGAAGAGCAGCTGCGGGGTGGACAGGATGAACAGGCCCGCCGGTTGGAAGAGCAGATGCTTCTCATGAAGGACCTTCACGCTACCTTCGGGAAAGAGATAAGGGAGGTGAAGGATAAGGTTGCTCAACATGATAACCGCCTGTCGGAAGCTGAGACCCAAATCAACCAAGTTAAGAAAACGCTGGATGAACTCAAACTTGGGGATGGAACTACAGCTCCCGTAGTAGCTTCAGCACCTTCGCTACGTGGGTTCAAGGTGCCACCGTTCGACGGGACTTCTTCCTGGTCAGCCTACAAAATCCAGTTCGAGGCTGTTATGAAAGTGAACGGCTGGAATAAAAGTCAGGCCATGACTGCTCTCACACTAGGCCTGCGCGACCAGGCCTTAACAGTTCTGGAAGCTCTCGGTGAGGAAGTGACTTATGAGCAACTCCTTGAGGCATTGGAGGCGAGGTATGGCGACGCTCACCTGGAACACGTCTTTCGTGCGCAGCTTAAAGATCGTGTGCAGCGCATCAACGAAAACCTGCAGCAGTGGGCTCTAGAAGTGGAGAAGCTGGTGCGAAAAGCATACCGGTCTGTACCTGCGCTCATTGAAGGGAACCTGGTGCAGACATTCATAGACGGCATCCGCGACCTGGAAGTCAGAGCTGCTGTGAGGCTCGGGCACCACGAGACGCTTAAGGACGCCTTGGCCCATGCACTGGAAGTGGAAGCCGTGCGGCAGGATCACCGTTCCCATCGCGTCAGGGAGGTTGCAGCAGCTATAGTTCGCGACCGCAACAAGGGATACAGCCCTAGGTGCTATGGCTGTGGGGAAAAGGGCCATCTTCGATCCAGCTGCCCTAAGCGAACCCTAGAAAGGGAAGGTGAACGATCCCAGGAGGGTAGTGCGGCCAACAGCACCGCCCAGCAGCAGCAGGGAAACGAGTAAAAGCCAGAACTGCGGGGCGGGTGCTGGCTGATGTTAAAAGAGCCCCAAGGATCTCGATCTCACAAACCCATGATGGGAACAGTCTAATCATCAAAGGCGAGGTCAACGGAATGCCGTGTAAACTGACCATAGACACTGGAGCCTCTCGTACGGTTGTTAGTTCCCAACTTATAAGTCAGTTCCTTGGGGACTCCGCATACAACCGAGAACGCATTAATTTGGTAACAGCCACCGGTCAGCGTATACCCGTCCGTGGAGAGAAGGAGATGGAGTTGAAGCTTGGCAACGTGATCTACCTGCATAATGTCATCGTGGCTGATATAATGGACGACTGCATCCTAGGCCTAGACTTTATGAGGAATAATTGTTGTGAGATCGACGTTAAGCAAGGTGTTTTGAAATGTGGACAGGAAGAACTTTTTATGGAAGGTGCGTTACCAGGGAACGTGTACAGCATTAAGAAGATTATTCTTCCGCCAAGATCGGAAACGATTGTTCCGGTTAGTCTTCCCCGAAACGCTGGGCAAGCTCACCGTTGTGTACTTGTGGAAAGGGTAAACAATGACCTTCCATGGAAAGTAGCTCGAACCTTGGTCAGGACCACTGACATCTCAGGAGTACGTGTGCTGAACCTTTGCGACCAGGAACAGATTATAGAAAAAGGCACACTGATTGGTACTTGTGAGGAAGTGGATTGGTTACGTCGGTGCCAATATCTATCGACTGGGACCCCCAGCAAGGATGCAGAAACGAGAGTGACCACACTTTTGGAAGACTGTCGCAGTGTTCTCTCCCCGAACGAATTGGTCAAGGCGAAGAAGTTGTTACTCAAGTACGCCGATGTATTCTCATCAAACGATGCTGACATAGGAAAGACTGGTTTAGTTCAACACAAAATAAACACAGGTGAAGAGTTGCCTATCCGTCAGCGGCCAAGACGATTGCCGGTAGCACGTGAAAAGGAAGTGGAAACCATGATTGAAGGAATGGTGAAGGATGGTGTTATTGAACCTTCCTCTAGTCCATGGTGTTCGCCAGTGGTGCTGGTGAAAAAGAAGGATGGCAGCATGCGGTTCTGTGTTGATTACCGCCGTCTGAACGACGTTACAAAGAAGGACAGCTATCCCTTGCCAAGAATTGATGACACGCTGGGCATGCTTACAGGAGTAAAATGGTTTAGCACGCTGGATCTAAAAAGTGGCTACTGGCAAGTTGAAATTGACCCTAAGGACAAGGAGAAAACTGCGTTCTCGACGGGAAAGGGTCTGTGGCAATTCAAAGTAATGCCGTTTGGGTTGTGCAATGCTCCAGCAACGTTTGAAAGGCTGATGGAACTTGTACTTACCGGGCTAATTGGCGATGCCTGTCTGGTCTACTTGGATGACATCATCATCGTGGGCCGTACGTTTGAGGAACACCTTGAAAACCTGGGACGCGTGCTCATGAAGATTCAGAGTGCCAATCTCAAGCTGAGTCCGAAGAAATGTTCACTGTTCAAACGGCAAGTCAAGTTTTTGGGGTATGTAGTGTCGGAAGAAGGTATCCGCACGGATCCAGAGAAAATTGCAGCTGTAAAGGATTGGCCGGTTCCAAAAGACAAGACGCAGGTTAGAGCATTTTTGGGTTTGTGCTCCTATTACCGGCGATTTGTGAAGAACTTTGCAGATATAGCCAAACCTCTGCATAAGCTAACCGAGGAGAAGCGACATTTCTGCTGGGATGAAAGTTGTAATATCGCATTCCAGGAGCTCAAGGACCGTCTGTGCAAAACACCTATTTTGGGATACCCTGATGCAAGCAAAGAATTTGTAGTTGACACAGACGCAAGTGATATAGGACTTGGCGGTGTGTTGTCTCAACGGAATGGTGACCAAGAGGTCGTGATAGCGTACTTCAGCAAGTCGTTGTCAAAACCGGAAAGGAACTATTGTGTCACAAGACGCGAATTGCTAGCTGTGGTAAAGTCGTTGCAGCATTTTAGCAAATATCTTCTGGGGCGAAAATTTCACTTACGAACTGACCATGCTGCACTAAAATGGCTATTGCAGTTTAAAAATCCAGAAGGACAAGTTGCGAGGTGGATTGAACTACTGCAGGAATACGACTTTGAGATCGAACATCGCAGCGGGAAATCTCATGGCAACGCAGATGCATTATCACGAAGACCTTGTCCTGAAGATTGCAAACATTGTACTAGGCAAGAGAGTAAGGGAGTGGTATCCGTGAGGATGCTCAGGGCAGACCACCTCAGCAACGAGTGGAAGGACAGCTTACAACGTGCACAGCAGGAAGATCCGGACATCAAGCCGATCCTGGAATGGATGAAGGCCAGTGCTCCCAAGCCCAAGTGGAGCGACGTCTCAGCGATGAGTTCGATCACTAAAAGCTATTGGGCCCAGTGGGATAGCTTGCTGCTTCAGGATGGAGTTCTGTGCCGTAAATGGGAAAATGTTCGGGGAGACAGCTGTCATTTACAATGGTTGTCCCTAAAGCTAAAGTACCGGATGTTCTACAGCTGTACCATAATGATTATTCAGGAGGCCATCTGGGAGTTAAACGAACTCTACTGAAGATCCGAGAACGGTTTTACTGGGTCCACTGTCGAAACGATGTCGAGGACTGGTGTCGCAAATGTACAAGTTGTGCGGCTGTAAAGGGACCTCAGACTCGTAGTAGAGGTGCATTGAAGTTGTACAATGTTGGTGCACCATGGGAGAGAATAGCCATTGACGTGGCGGGGCCGTTTCCGGAGAGTGAAAGCGGTAACAAGTATTTCATGGTTGTAATGGATTACTTCACTAAGTGGCCAGAAGTTTTCGCCATTCCAAATCAAGAAGCTTCAACAGTTGCAGATAAACTAGTTCATGAAGTCTTCTGTCGTTTTGGAGTACCTTTAGAGATTCACAGCGATCAAGGAAGGAATTTTGAGTCTCAAATATTCCAGGAAACTTGCCGAGTTATGGGTACTCATAAAACAAGAACGACTTCTTATCACCCGCAATCTGATGGAATGGTGGAACGATTTAATCAGACATTGGAGAGGTACCTAGCAAAAGTTGTGGACAATCGGCAACGAGATTGGGACAAGCACATACAACCGTTTTTGTTGTCATATCGAAGTTCTGTTCACGAAAGTACGGCAGTGACACCAGCTTTCGCAAACTTTGGAAGAGAATTACGGCTGCCTGCAGACCTGATCACTGGGATACCACCTGATGCCCCACGCAGTATAACCGATTATGCATATGACTTGCGGAACAAAATGAATGACATTTATGAGCACGTCAGACAATCGGGCCAGCAAATGTCTGAGAAAATGAAAACCCGGTATGACCGCAAAATGAACAATAAAGGGTTCAACGAAGGTTCATTAGTGTGGTTGCACAATCCAGTCCGCAGCAAAGGGAAATCTCCTAAGCTTCAAGCTAAATGGGACGGCCCGTACCGGATTGTAACCAGGATCAACGACGTGACCTACCGGATACAGAAAGGCGCAAGAGGGACTCCTAAGATCGTCCATGTGGATCGCTTGGCGCGTTATTATGGGACCGATAATGCTCGGGACGAGCATGTCTTAGGAGGGGGCAGTGTTATGTGAATAAGTCAACTAGCGCCATCTAGTGTCAGGAGCGAGAGCGGGGGGGGGGCTTTGCAGAGAATGACATCGCCGATCTCTCGGCCAACAGCGCCACCCGAGGAACTAAGTTTCTAGAAAATCTATACTCGAGCTCTCGGTACCTTACGCGTGTTTACTTGAACATTCCGGATGTTTTGCTGATTTGAATAAATAGATGGCGCGAGATGCGATCGGGACAGAGTTTAACTCGGCGACACAAGCGAAGCTTCGGAGTGAAATTAAGTGAATTAGTGTGTTTAATTATTAGTGTTTTAACTTTAATTTGTATAAAGTAAATTAAAGGTTAATTTAGGTAATTTTATCGGCAATTTTTATTGTCACGAACCTCAAGCTCGTAACAATAATAATAAGTAAATAAGTAAGTCATATAAAAATATTGGAAGTAATAGGGAATATACTTTGGTGAACAACTCTTCTAGTGTAACCTTCTAAGTCTGAAGGTGTGTATTAAGTGTTCACGGGTTGCAGTTCAATAAACATTTACCACTTAAAATATAAAAAAATTGCTGTAACGGTTATCGTAGTTCATGATTGAGGACAGACAAATCTAATAAGGCAAGCCCGGCCGATGTAAATGAAAACATTACACCGCGTCTGCACCTCACTGCTGGCTAAATAATATATTGTTCTCCTCTCACTATTCGATTTAAAATTCTAGTATGGTGTTTAGAAGTTAATTGATATTTTGGAAAAAATCTTTGTTTTTCGTACTTGCTTTGAGACATTGTCTATAGCACGGCCCACCCATTTGATTTCCCGAAAAAAAATTAAGATGTCACATTTGTCAAAAAAAATGACATACATGGTATATTAAGTGATAATTCAAAGTCAAGACCAATTGATGATTAGGCGATATCTTTCCTAGTCTATTTATCTAACCAGAGGCGGTAACCATGCACTGGTTCACAGACGCAGGCCATAATTTTAGGTCACCTATGATAGCGCAAAGACCAGAAAAACTTTGTACGGTCTGTTTTCATTCAGCTTCCATCACTTATGGCTTCTTTAAAGTTCTAATTTTTAATTAATCGTTAATTCACCCACCTTCAAGACATGTAACTGTCTACAGATATTTATAATTTATATCACGCCAGTCAATCAATCCATAGAGAGCTGGAGCACATTGAATTCCATGCATCGTTTTAGGCGTGCGCTTGTGTTGTCCATTGGAACTATTTGGCACATGTGTCCATTTTAACTTGTTTAGCCAGCTTTAGGTGTCTGAATTGACAAGTTTTTGTTTATTTTCTTTGACTTAAGTCCAAAATCGGACTAATCATTAAAATAGCATTAGCCTATTCAGTGAAAACGCTTCTGTTCTGAGATAAATAATATAGTTGCGGTGAGTTGCGGGTTGAACTCCCATATATTAAAGACATATAATAGTAAGGTCTATGATACAAAAGCATTGTTATAGAAGATCTTTATGATGAATAAGCATTACAATGGTAGAGTTGTGGGTTGAAGTTCCAAATATTAAAGACATATAATAGTAAGGTCTATGATACAAAAGCATTATTATAGAAGGTCTTTATGATGAATAAGCATTACAATGGTAGAGTTGTGGGTTGAAGTCCCATATATTAAAGACATATAATAGTAAGGTCTATGACACAAAAGCATTGTTATAGAAGGTCTTTATGATGAATAAGCATTACAATGGTAGAGTTGTGGGTTGAAGTCCCATTCAAAGTAAAGTAAAGTTACAGCCTATATACGTCCCACTGCTGGGCACAGGCCTCCCCTCATTTCTGAGAGGGTTTTAGGGCAAGGAAGTGTCTGCCGCGCTGCCCCAATGCGTGTTGGCGAACTTCACATGTCTTCGAAATATATTTTTTTCTTATTCCTCCGACATGCAGGTTTTCTCACGATGTTTTCCTTCACCGCCGAGCACGTGGTAAATCAGCACTTAAAATTACAATTAACAATTTCATTGGTGGCGGCGGGGTTCGAACCCGGGTTACTCGCGTTGTGTTATATTTACAGCGAGCGTTAACCATCTGAGCTACCACGGCTCCCATATATTAAATTCCATATATTAAAGACATATAATAGTAAGGTCTTTGATACAAAATCATTATTATTCGTCTTTATGATGAATAAGCATTACAATGGTACCTAGAGTTGTGGGTTGAAGTCTCAAATATTAAAGACACATAATATAGGGTTTATGATACAAAAGCATTGTTATAGGTCTTTATGATGAATAAGTATTACAGTGGTAGAGTTGTGGGTTGAAGTCCCCAATATTAAAGACATATAATATAGGGTTTATGATACAAAAGCATTGTTATAGGTCTTTATGATGAATAAGTATTACAGTGGTAGAGTTGTGGGTTGAAGTCCCAAATATTAAAGACATATAATATAGGGTTTATGATACAAAAGCATTGTTATAGGTCTTTATGATGAATAAGTATTACAGTGGTAGAGTTGTGGGTTGAAGTCCCAAATATTAAAGACATATAATATAGCGTTTATGATACAAAAGCATTGTTATAGGTCTTTATGATGAATAAGTATTACAGTGGTAGAGTTGTGGGTTGATGTCTCAAATATTAAAGACATATAATATATGGTTTATGATACAAAAGCATTGTTATAGGTCTTTATGATGAATAAGTATTACAGTGGTAGAGTTGTGGGTTGAAGTCCCAAATATTAAAGACATATAATATAGGGTTTATGATACAAAAGCATTGTTATAGGTCTTTATGATGAATAAGTATTACAGTGGTAGAGTTGTGGGTTGAAGTCCCAAATATTAAAGACATATAATACAGGGTTTATGATACAAAAGCATTGTTATAGGTCTTTATGATGAATAAGTATTACAGTGGTAGAGTTGTGGGTTGAAGTCCCAAATATTAAAGACATATAATATAGGGTTTATGATACAAAAGCATTGTTATAGGTCTTTATGATGAATAAGTATTACAGTGGTAGAGTTGTGGGTTGAAGTCTCAAATATTAAAGACATATAATATAGGGTTTATGATACAAAAGCATTGTTATAGGTCTTTATGATGAATAAGTATTACAGTGGTAGAGTTGTGGGTTGAAGTCCCAAATATTAAAGACATATAATAGTATGGTCTATGATACAAAAGCATTGTTATAGAAGGTCTTTATGATGAATAAGCATTACAATGTTAGAGTTGTGAGTTGAAGTCCCATATATTAAAGGCATATAATAGTAAGTTTTAATATTGTAGTATAATAGTGGGTTTTTATACAAGTGGAATACTAATTGATCGTTACTCCAATACAGAAAGCACATTGATGGTCCTTCCCGCAACAGATGAATAGCAGTGGAGGAACTGTCACTGCTTTCGTGCCTCCGGTAGAGAATCCAAACTTATAATATTCGCGGTGCTTTCCTATTTCCACAATAACATCGCCAAAGATATATGGTACCGTTGCAATTCACACACATTGGAAATCTTGCAAAATAACGGCAAAGATCAGCAGAAAGAAAACTTCATTTCATTTTGATAGGAATCACATATTCATATAAGATAAAGTACCTACAATTAATAATAACAATGTCCTCGAGTCCGATTTCGGTCACAGAGGCCGGTCTCAACCATGACTAACCATTAACGCAGGACGGGATTATAGTGCTAGAGTGTATAAGCAAGCACAGGGTGTACTCTTTATTCCCTCACACTCATTGTCTGATGGAACGGCAATCCGACACGACCGCATCTATTCGGAATCCGGATCAGGACTACGGCTTTACGAGCTTTCCGAGGCACGGGAGTAAAATACCGCCAACTTCCTGACTTTGGGCTGCCGTTGATAATTTCTTATAGAAAAACCCAATAACTGATTTTTTGTTGGACCTGGGATTCGAACTCGGGGCCTCATGATCAGCAATGGCGTTTACAATCACTAGACAGTCGAGGCAGTCGATTCCTAAGTAAATATTAAGTACTTAAAACATTATTTTTAAAAATATGCAACAGATTTTTTATTTTGAATTTGCACTGCAGAGTTAAATTAAGTTTTTTTTATAGAATAAGGGTGACAAACGAGCACACAGTCCACCTGATGGTAAATGGATACTGTAGCCCATAGACATCTACATTTATCCTCGATTAAGAATCAAAACGCAGATAAGTTGTCATCCATGAGAACTAAGATGTAATGCCTCGTTTCTAGTAAAAAAGTGTCTCCGGATCTCTACACTCACCATGCGAAACACAGCAGTATTAAGCTGCTATTTTATGCTGGTATTCTGTGAGAGCGTGGTCCTACCCCGGTCGAGCCGACCCATTCGTGTTACAACCACAATATAGCTGCAGCGTGGCTCTGCCACGTACAGAAGCTTTATTATGTCTATAAGTTAGAGGCTTTATATTATGTCCTACTGCAGGGCACAGGCTTCCTCTCATATCTGAAAAATATTTGGTGCAAGGAAGTGTCCGCCGCGCTGCTTTAAGGAGTCGTGAAAAAATCGAGGACAAGTGAAGATTTTTCTTTAATTTTTTTTTCTGAGACATGCAAGTTTTCTCACAATATTTTCCTTCACTGCCGAGCACTTTATAAATCAACATTTAAATTTGCAGTAAGCATTATTTGACGCCCGCGGAAATTGAACCCAAGATGCTCGTACCTATTGTGAACGGCGGGCGCTTAGGCCCTGAGCCACCACGGCTTATATTGCAAACACTCGATAAAATTTAAATTGAATTTTAGAAAATTAGATATCTCATTTATGTCTTGATTATCTTTTAAAGACATCGTAAATAAATTTGACTTTCTATCTAAAACTGGGTATTACGTATTATATACCTATCTTAAATTGCGCCGATTAAATTAATCGCATTTACTGTCCTTTGATGGTAATTTTAGGTGCACGCACAACTTCCGTAGCATTTATAACTAATGTTACCACATACTAAAATTATTTCAACGCAAATCTCTCAATCAAAAAAGTGTAAAAATATTTTTACTTTTACAATGCCTGCTATTAAATTTTAAAATTCACATATCTATCCAATGAAACATTATCTATAAGGTTGAGTAGTTAGGGCTGCCGCTTATCAGCTGTAGAAATCGACGACTTAATCGCTTATGAGTAACCAGTTTAAACGATCCAATTCGCACATTTAAAAGCGATCGCACTGTTTCCAGTTGCGAAATGTTGCTGCGACATAGCAGTAGTTCTATCTGTACTGGATGATCTTTTTTACCGTCTGGAAAAAATGGGGTGTAACATGTGAACGGAGTATGGCACTGATATTTTACATTAAATAAAAACAAATATTATAAATTAAATAAATTAATTTATTAAAATCTATCGAAACATATCCATCCTAGCCTGTGACCCTGCGAAGTGACAAGGTCAAAGATGCCTACTAAATTTATTGTTTTATTGCCGTTCGTAAAGTAGACTGGATATGATTTAAGTTTCGTTAAGTTAGTAAGTCATACTAACACTACCCACGCGGGATGCCGCGTGGGTAGTGTTAGTAGTATGATTTTTTTTTGGATGCAACACGCATGCTACTGAGCTCCACCAAGAGATCGTAACATACAGGTTGAAGAGCTTCGGAGACGATAACCCTCCCTGCCTCACTCCGCACTCCAACCTGTATGACTCGGAGATACTGTTTGACCATATAACATAATTGGTCTGGTTTGCATACCAATACCGAAAGATATTAATCATCTCCGCTGGAATACCTCTGTCCTCCATCTTCCTCCAAAACACATCATATGAAACGAAATCGAAGGCTTTGGGGAGGTCCAGAACACAGGCGTAAAGTCGCATATAAATATCTATGGTACTAAAACTTTTTTGGAAACCGGCTTGTTCAGTAGGCTAGAAGTCGTCGAATCTTCGTGCGAGAAGGAAGTGGATGCAGGTGGCTCAGGACCGTGCTTTGTGGCATTCCTTACGGGAGGCCTATGCTCAGCAGTGAACTTGTGAAGGGCTGTAATCATTTTTGTAAAAAAAATGTACTTAATTAAGATTAATGAGTTGCAGTAAACTCCTATTTGTAGTATAAATAGGCGATGGCGTAATATTCGATAAAGATATAGAGAAGATATTAAATGGGTAAAGTAAAATGTTGACGGCTAAAAATTGAGTAACATAAACTCGTAATAAATGAACACAATCGTGTAAGTGCGACTTAGTAAGAAATCCTTGAACAATATAATAAAATCATTTCTCGAAGTCCGTAAATCAGAAGCGAATTGCATCAGAATTTGTGACTAGACGCTTAAAATAGATTTTATAACCTACAAAATAAATTTTTATTTATTAATTTATTTCAGATAACATAAGATCCATATCATTAAAATTGATTGATTTAAAAACATTAATTAATTGATAATAAATAATAATAATATGTCATGAAAATACAATAATTAACATACATAACATAACATATAAACACAATAATAACTAACACATAATTATTATTTAGTATCTTCTCACTCCCACAATTACTGGGACATGTTTGTCGCAGCAATGCCGGAGGATAGGACAGTCCAGTCTGTCTCCTATCATTTTCAGAATAATATTGGAGCTGGCCCGCACTCTGCGCTCCAGTGACGCGCACCGCTTACGCATGGTCGCGTGAAAAAAGGCAGTGCGCGCCTCCGCAAACATGCCAGAGGCACTGCAGAAGCCGGGCAGCCCCAAAACCACCCTGAAAGCGTTATTGTACAGGACGCAGAGATCGTTGTAACTTCGTTTATTATAGTCTGCCCACAGGCTGGATGAATAGAGTGACGTACAATAAGCTCTAAATAGTGTAATTTTTACCTCCTGTGAACAACGCGCAAATCTGCGGGTTATCATGTTAGCTCTAATGGACAACGCTCTCCGCTTCCGCTCAATGTCCGCATTGTCCTTGGGGTCATTAGTTATTATGTGTCCCAGGTACTTAAATTGATTGACAACTTCTAAATTCTTATAAAGGTATAAGCTGATGTGGCAACGTGCTAGTAATGTAGCTCGAAAGACCAACAATTGAAGGGAAGAAAAGTTCTCATGTCTATGCACCACAACATCCACTTACCATCAGGTGGGCTGCGAGCTCACTTGTCACCCTTATTCTATGAAACGAACTATGCAGACAGTCGTTAGAAACAAGGACATTAATTAGCAGATGATAAACACGAACCTTTTATATATCTCTAATAATATTCCATTAAATATCATTATATGTTTATCAAGACCTTGGAGTAGCTGGCTATCACAACTGTTCCATGAACCTGTTAAAACCAACTAGCTAACAGAACTAACACCGCCTTATATCTTTAAAAATTTATTAGAGCGTATAGGTGGGTACATAATTTGAGTTTGCTACTAATAGTAATGTCTCAAAACTTGCAGGTTATTGTTTTTCAAAATACACAAATGATAATGTAATTTTCTAAAGAAATTATGACGGACTTACTCGCAAGTATCCGAATTTGAAATTTTCAAACTTTTGAGAGTTCATAACTGCGAAACTATTAATTTATCTTAAAAAGTCATAGTATTTTTTAATTTGATGAGAATCGCATTAAAAAAAATGAGGTGGTTTTCGGTACTCATGCGCCGATTTCGCCTGGTTTATGTATTGAAAATTCGTGTTTCGTTATTTAAATTGACGTGAGCGTCAACTACATCTTATTTACAAAGACATTTAAATATCCTCACGGTTGGAATCGTTCAGAATTGATTCTCTGTATTTGTTTCAATAATTACGTGTATTTTATAGTACTTTTCTTCACTATCGAGCACATGGATAGTTAGCACCTAAATTGCGATTATCGATTTTAAATGATGCCGGCGGAATTCATAGACGAGTTGCTCGCGTACTTTGAAATTTATTGGTGAGGGCTTATCCTTTGAGCAGCCTTGCCTGCTGACCTGTCAAAAAAAAACTATAAAGGTTTTGATCATTTAAAAATATATAAATAAGATGTTCATTTGATTTAGAATTCATGCGACTAAAGGAACATAGTCCACCTGATAGTAATTGGTTACTGCAGTCCTCGGACACCAGCAATGACCTTCAAACAAAGAAGACTAGATGACCTCTGAACACTAAACCAAACGTCTCACAACCTGTAACGGTCACAAATACACTCTTGTGGAGACCTCCCTATGCTCAAATGCTTATTTGCTTATTGCTTATTTCCAGCAATGTATTTTTTTCCGCACAGTTCATTATTTCCTACATAAATTGTAGTGTCACATCGGGATAAACGTTGCAATAAGACTTGATCATGGAGTTAGTACCCCATGACTGACATAAATTTGTATTTGTTCCATTTTTCCTGCGTCGAATTGTTTACGTTACTCACGTGATGACGGTATGGATAGATATAGCGGTTGACAACTTCCAAATTTTCGATATTCATCAGAATGTTAGATGAAATCGGCATGCCATCATCACCTAAGGTTTACTGTAATTCTCCAATCCGAAAATTGGCGACAGTCAGAAATACAATAAAAATTAAATTTTTCCTATAAAGAGGACGTGCTGTGCTTTTGACTTTATTTTTAACCCCTCGACGAAAAGAGAAGTCTTATAAGTTTATAGTGTGTATTTGTGTGTCTGGCTGTCTGTTTTATTCGTTTGAAAGGTGTCTTAATCGAGAGTGTTCTAACATTTTGAACATATTTCCAACAAAATCCGTTCAACCGTTTGAAGATCATCAAATCTTATTGTCGAGGGTTTTTTTTAATTTTTAATTCAGATTATTGAGAAAACAAATTAGCTGATTTAGAGTTTAATATATTGTAAAAGTATATTTTGCTATTTATTAGAAGCAGAATAATATCCTATGTTCAAAGATTGATGGATAATATAATAAAATATTGTATTTAGGTTTATGATATGTTAGAGAACTCGTTTATATAATCCTATGCACGACATTAGAGCGAGGTCATGCGATGCGTTGGAGCGGCCCATGACCATTGCCGTTGCAGTGTCCTACATATAAAATCCGTGGCACGACACAGTGCTGTGTGCAACAGTCTCTTCACCATTATCACTGTCTATAAAAGTCCCCTGCTAAACCTAGGCCTTCCCTATAGACTACCTCAGGAGGGGGATTTTGCCATAGTTGATACGCTTGGCGAGCGGGTTGTCAACGACAATTTTTTATTCATTTCAGTTGTTATCAGGAAGAAAAGATGAAATAGTCCCGCTGGGTTTCTTGCAGGTTCTTCCCAGGACAGAGGTTTTTTTTTTGCGAACCAATGGTAAATGAAAAAAGTTGACTTTCAATAAGTATTGTTATAATCTACATTGAATAAAAAAGTTTCTGTTTTTGTTTCTGATGCTTCTGCCCATCACCTGAATCAGTTTCCCGCTGTCACGTCTTACTTCACCCACTAGCTTTTATGAGGTAGTGGATATCCTTACATCGCCACGACACGGTTACAGTATCTTAGGCAAAAATAAAAAATAGTTGCATTAAAAATTGTTATGTACATTTTGTAAATCATACTAGGAACGTGCTAGTATTACCACTTACAAGACTCAAACGAGCCATTTAACCCTTCATGGGACAATGTAAACGCTTTTACATTAAAGTACCGGAAAACATACCTTTCTATCAGAAACAATAGTATTGACTGATGATACTGATAATAAATGTGTCTGTGGGCCTCAGCATTTAGTTACCAGCAGATGTACTGCTACTGTGCGTATATATTGGATGTGAAAGAAGGGATCTGGATCACGACAAATGGAAGTCCCTGTGGGTTACACGCTTGAGAACTCATGTATTATATCTAAGTAGGTACTCGTATTTGGGGCAAACGTATGTAGACGACAAAAACATTGTTGATAAGACAACGTTAAAAGAAACTATTTATAATTATACCAGTTGCTTTTATTTATCTTTCTTAACATTGTATAATATGAATATAAAAACATTTGACGAAAAGGATAATAAATTTTATGTAAATAAAATAGATTATAGTTACAACAAAATCCCGGAAAATATACAAAATTTGTCATACGCAAAGTTCAAACATTTTATTAAATTAAGTTTGTATAAAAAGGGTTATTATAATATTAAAGAATTTATGGATGATAATAACCTCTGGGAAGGGTGATCGCTACCAAGCTATTTCTAATTTGTCTTGTGTTGTTAATTGTGAACATGATTGTAAGCTATTATTTAAAAAAAATAGTCCCGCTGAGTTTCTTGCTGGTTCTTCCCAGGACAGAGGTTTTTTTGCGAACCGGTGGTAAATGAAAAATTGACTTTCAATAAGTATTGTTTATAATCTACATTGAATAAAAAAGTTTCTGTTACTGTTTCTGATACTGTTATAACATTTTCATATGTGCATGATAGATCTGTGGGGGACTTCAGATTAGTGTCAAACATCTTCAAAACTAGTGTGAGTTACTACTAGTACAGCTATTTCTCGCTAGCGTTAAATCATGATTAACTTACTTCAATTATTTCCATATCGTAATGTCATTTAGAATAATGTATTTTAGTGCGATGTGGGTCACCCGCGGCGTAACCGATATTCCGATAAGGCGCCGGGCTAAGATCTCGTGTGAAGGCTGCTTTAAATTCATATTGAACGGCCGCGCCCATTCATATGTGCCGGCAAGTATGTCGATCAGATTTGCGAGTATAGGGCTGTTACAGATTAACTACACACAATTATATACAACTTTTGTTGTCGACAAACTGTTTTTAATTCTAAATAAAAGCTGGCAATACTCGAATACAAAACTCAAATTGTGGATGTCCAGATCTGTATTTTTTTTTAATAGAATAGGGTGACAAACGAGCACACAGTCCACCTGATGGTAAGTGGTTGCTGCGGCCCATAGACATCTACATCTATCTTCCATTACAAATCAAAATGCAGATGCGTTGTCACCCGTGAGGACTGAGATGGAATGCCTCATTTCCAGTAAAAAGGGTCTCCGGTTCTCTACACTCACCATACGAAATACAGCAGCATTAAGCTACTATTTCACGCTGGAAGGACCACGCTCTCACAGAATACCAGCTTAACGCTGCTGTGTTTCGTATTATGAGTGTAAAGAACCGGAGACACTTTTTACAGGAAATGAGGCATTCCATCATAGTTCTCACGGGTCACGCATCTGCATTTTGATTCGTAATCGAGGATGGATGTAGCTGTCTATGGGCCACAGCAACCACTTACCATCAGGTGGACCTTGCGCTTGTTCGTCACCCTTCTGCTATAAAAAAACGACGGTATAAACATCTCGCTTCCACCGGACGTATAATAGAGATTTTGGCGCCCATGGCCGCCATTTTGTTTTAGTGACATTTATCAAATCTTTAGTTTATTATTCAGTTACTTATGCCAAATCACCACGGCAAGATACACGATTAAACAGCACATTCAAATGATAAAACTTTATTATCAAAGTGAGTGTTCGTTAGTGCAAACGTTACGCGCTTTGCGCCCATTTTACAGCAGACGTGGTGGCCCTTCACAGTCGACTCCTCAACGTTTGGTGGCCAAATTTGATACGACCGGTTCAGTAAACAATCAGCGAACAATCGTACGTCCAAGAAACGCAAGATCGGCCGAGAACATCGTCACGGTTCGTGAAAGTGTACAGCAGGACCCAAGGCACTCGATTTCTCGCCGTGCACAAGAACTCGGCCTTTCGCAGACTTCAACTTGGTGAATTTTGCGTCGGGACTTAGACCTACACACCTACAAGACCCAACTGACCAGAAGCTCAAAGTTCATGGCCATAGACAACGCTGTTTGATCGCTGCCTGGGCCTCGAATTGTTTGGAAGGGGACCCCAATTTAGGCCGAAAAATCATCTTTAGCGACCAGGTGCATTTTTTGATGAATGGTTTTGTTAACAAGCAGAAATGCCATATATGGAACGATAACAACCCACGCGAGGTTTACTAGGTGATAATGCATCCTTAAAAAGTTACCGTTTGGTGTGGATTTTGGGTCGGTGGCGTCATTGATCCGTACTTTTTCGAAAACGACGCTGGTGAGGCGGTCACCGAAAACGGCAAGCGCTGCAGAACGATGATTTCCAGATGACCAATTTCTTGTGACCCAAATTGAACCATATGGACCTATACGACATGTGATTCCAGCAGGACAGCGCTACGTGCCACATAGCGGATACCACGATTGACATTCTCCATGAGCGTTATGAGGGTAAGCTTATCTCTCACAGGGATGATGTGAATTGACCACCAAGGTTATGAGGTTTGATCCCGCTAGACTTTTTCTTGTGGAGGTTTTATAAGGGTCTATGGAAACAAACCACAGTTGACCGATGTCCTAAAGGTGAACATAGCACGGGCCATCGCTCAAATTCAGCCGAACCTATGCAGAAGAGTCATTGAAAATTGGACCACTCGGATCCGTGCCCCTGTAAAAAACCGAGACGGGCATTTGAACGATGACACATGTCACCATTCCATTTTTGAGACGTTTGAATATTCAAATAACATTCAACCAATTACTTATACTTATCCACTACCCTGTATCATTTCTTGGGTTTCGTAAAAGACGACAAAGGGCACTAAAATAGGGCGTGGACTGCAGCATCTTCCTGATAATACCTGAAAATAAAAAAACGCGGTTGATAGCTGCCCGCTAAATGTGGCAACTATTGCAAAATTCATTTTGTGGGGGAGGCGTATGTTCAGCAGTGGACAGGCTGCAATGAATGAATTAATGAATATTTAACCTTTCATTGGTCAACGAAAATGAACACTAATAAATGACTTCACTTCGGTAATATTCACTCCTATCTATATAGCTTAAACGCCTCTTAAAACTCCCAGAGAATAAAATGGGGTAATAAAATATCCGACAGTACCTACCGGCTTTATAGAATATTAAAAGGACAATTAAAATTGTAAAGGTTCAATATTAATACTGAATTAATAGAAATACTGTCGCAATTATTTGATGTAGGGCAGTTAAGTCCACTAGTAAATGATAAAATTCGTGAGATATAGGATTTTTTATAAGAGCAGTTTTAAGTAGAAGTAATTCCAAAGTGCCAGAACTGACCGATATATCTTCAAGTATGTGATTGCCCTGTGCCGAGTGTCGCAAATACTAGTTTCTCTATATTGCAGTTTCAAACCGACCTCGTGAGGTTTTCTTATTGAATAGGACTCAAATTGCCTAGACTACTATTTCACACAAAGATACTAATCATTCGAGAATTGTGTAAAGTCTTTGATAAGCTATGCTGCTTAGAATATCTCTTAATAATAAAACAATATGTAACAAACAAATAAACATGTCCTAAATGAATATAAAACATACCACGTTTAAGAAATAGTATGTTCCGCGCGACTTCGCCCGCGTGTTTTTTATTGCGCCATTTATTACGGATGGGTTTTGATTTTTCACTGACAGTGACAGTGACAGTGAAAGTCCCGTCAAAATCGGTCCAGCCAGACAGATAATTTTTGAAATGGTTTTTTTGTTTTAAGTACCGTATATACTTTCATATGGATTCAGTATAATGTTATTTCTACTTTACAAAGGGACACTTCAATTTTATTTATTTGTTTCATAGGTCGGGGAAAAGTTTCTTCGAATTTTGTTTGTATAAAATTGAAGATAAATCTCTTTGGCTGTACTGTTTGTATCTGGATGGTTTTAATATCAATACATACAGTATAAACTATATGTATTGATATTAAAACTTTCCCGCCATTTTTTAATTTTTTATGTCTGCCAAAATGAGTTAATATAACAAAGTAGTTCGCTGTTTTATTACAAAAAAGGGGAAAAATGCGACTCAAGCCGCGAAAAAAATTTGTGACGTTTATGGACCTAATGCAGTGCCAGTAAGAATAGCACAAAGTTGGTTCAAGCGTTTTGAGTTTCGGAATTTTGATGTCAAACATGCAGCTAGCTCTGGTCGCCCACATACGGAAAAAGTCGATGCCATTTTTGAAAAAGTGAAGCAAGTTCGGTATATTAGTAGTTACGACATAGCCGAGTTTTGGCCATTTGAAAAATTCTGGCTATACAAACAAGCTCGATATTTGAGGACCACACGAGCTCACTGAAAGAAACCTAATGAATTGTGTACTCATTTGCGATTCTCTGTTGAAACGTAATGTATCCGAACCATTTTTGATACGATTGATCACTGATGAAAAGTGGATCACCTACGACAAGTACGTGCGAAAAATATCATGGTCAAAGTGTAGTCAAGCTCTACAGACTGTAGCCAAACCCGGATCAACACGCAAGAAGGTGAAGGTGTATGGTGGGATTGAAAGAAAACCATCGGTTCGGATCTCTACTGCCAGCAACTAATGAGACTCAAGCAAGAAATTGAGAAAAAAACCGCCGGAATTGATCAACAGAAAAGGAGTGGTCTTTCATTATGATAACGCCAGACCACACACATATTTGGCCACTCAGCAAAACTTGGGAGAGCTTGATTGGGAAGTGTTAATGCATCCACCATATGGTCCTGACCTTGCACTATCAGATTTTTATCTGTTTCGGTCCCTTCAAAATGCTTTGAGTAGTATTAGGTTAACATCAAGAGAGGACTGTCGAAACTACTTGTCGCAATTTTTCGATCAGAAATAGCAAGATTTCTTCAGAAGCGGGATTATGTTACTCCCTAAAAAATGGCAAAAATTTATGGAAAAAATAGCACATACATATATATTATAATTAAATGTAATTTTAAAAAATGTCTTGAATTTGTATATAAAATACGAAAAAACTTTTTCCCGACCTTATAGATAAGAAATAGATTTATTTGTTCTGTTGTAGTGTTTCGTGGGAGAGCATTTATTATAACGAAGCACAAATGGTTAGATTTTCAAAAATCTCACAAAATGCCCGGGTAAAATAACAGTCTAATTCTACTATTTTTCGGACGTGAATGACGAGAACTCTAGTAAAAGTTCTCCACGCAACTGTTTCCGTACCGTTATCTACTAAAATTGAGAGTCCAAAGTGGACGTAACGGGAATTACGATAATTTGATAAGGTAGAAAACTCGTGCTAAGAGGCTGAAGACCCTGATACTACATACTATATAGCTGTACCCAAAGATGCTTGTAACTGAGGTCAGTCACGAGCATCTACGGGTAAATTTTGAATCTTTATCGAAGATGTTGGATGTCGATATAATCTTTTTTTTTATCACTTATTAATAATTTACCAAAGTTTTGAGAGAAAATAATCAAAAACAAAAGTAAGGTCATAGTCAGAAAACGAGCTGGTTTTAACTGTCCAAACAGTGCAAAGACAGAGTGTGTCGAAGAATAAGGCTTTGACATTAGAAGCTATTAAATTGTGTAAATTATTGGTCCTGCGCCTAAGCTCTCTCGAACTGCCTCAGATTGCGATTTAGGAGGAAATAGAAAGTGCACCTGTGCTTGCGCATTCGGACACTATAATTCTGTATTGTGCAGATCACAGAACACTATTCAGATAGGCAGGTCTCCGTTGAAACTGGCCTGGCCTGGAATTTTAAGTCTAAATTACTGCATTTATGTGATTGTTGATCACAAATATTAAATATATTATGCATAGTTTGATTCTTTGAGTTCATTAATGCAGTAGTCCTTATTATCTTACTCTTTTTTATAGAATTAGGGTGATTAACGAGCACACAGTCCACCTGATGGTAAGTGAATGCTGTGGCTCATAGACATCTACATTTAACCTTGATTAAGAATCAAAATGCAGATGTGTTGTCACTCGCACATTGAAAAAACGGACTTTTATAATATGTACGTATTTACAAAACTGTGTTATTTATCATCGGCTCAGGGTCTCGCTTTTAATTTTATAGTACGCTAGCAACCCAGATTCGAACCCCGCTGAGAGCAAGAAATTGTTTATTGTAATTGTAAGTGCTAATAAACCACGTACTCGGCAGTAAAGCTACAATATGTACAGGAATAATAATTTTGAAGATATGTGAAATCCACCAACACTTACTCTAACTGCGCGGCAGAATAACTGCTCCATGACTCTGCCAGAAAAGAGAGGATACCTGTATCCAGCTGTAAGACGTAATATACAGGCTGTTAGTGTAAACACCGTTGTCCTTGAAACCAGTGGTTTGGTTTCACTTATAGAACGTAAATTCAATGAATTTTTTAAAAAAAAACCATTTTGTTCATAAAATTTTAAAAGTTTCTGTCCGACACCGTCCGTAAATTCATGGATACCCTATGCGCCCGAGTGACGTAATCACTGTAAAAATCACCACCCGCACTAGCTACCTACACAACATTCAACATAAAAACACAATAGGTACACATAACCTGTGATGTAACTTTTTCTTCATACTTTCATCCTGACTTAAGACATGCAAAAATTAAGGAATTAAGGAAAAATTGTGATTTTACTAAAAAAAAGTGTTGTTATTTTTCATTTCATTTACGTTCAATAAGTGATACCAAACCACTGGTTTCAAGGACAACGGTGTTTACACTAACACCCTGTATAGGGTGTAATTCTACGTTTATGTTGCTAGGTACTATATTAATTTGCTTTATGTAGGTATGTTTATTTTTGCCGCGTAGTGGCGGTGCAGATTCTCTACGCCATATCGCCTGTGGGTTTCGTAAGAGCCGTCAGAGCTGAACATATCAGGAGATGGGCGGCAGCGCCTTCCCAATAACGACCAGTAATTAAGAGCTGGGGTTGCCAAGCGTGGCAACTATGGCAAATGTCTTCCCTATGAGGCAATCTGTGGGGGAGGCCTAAGTTCAGCAGTGGACTTTAATAATTTGCTGTAACGGTAGCTTATGTACGTTTATTAGTACAGACTTTTATTTTTATTTATAAATGGTACATAGTTCATTTTTCCACTCCGACGGTTCTCATTCTTATGAGAATATCACATTAAAAACTATTAATATACTTAGTATACTTAATGATTCTGGATACTTAATTATTCATTATTATTTTCAATTACCAGGAGCTGTGCTTGCATATAGACATTTTATATTTTTATAAAAATAATCATCAAGACTACATATTTAAAAAGTATAAAAAATGTTTGACAGCTTTAATCAAGAATAAGTAAAACGTCATGATTTATTTGCTAGATACCAAAGACATAGAATAACCCTTTATCTTAGCTAGATACCGACGCCAATGCTCGCTGGGTTCTTAATTTATAATGCCGCATCTAACTCGTCGGCGGTCTAGTGCCTCGTTAGTTGTACGACGACCCAGCGCTCAACACAGTACGGATGCAACGTCTGAACTTAACCTCCTTAAAGAAGAGACGTACACCGGCGACCACTTCTTGAGTCCTGCTCAATTGGAGGTAGTCTTAAGAACCAATATAACTAATGGTCTCACTGAAAATTTTGCTCAAGAGTTGTTGAAAAATTATGGACCAAATAAACTAAAAGAGTTAAAGGGCACAAGTTACTGGAGAATATTTCGCCGTAATCTTTTCGGTTGGTTTCAATGTGTTCTTTGGTGCGGAGCTATACTTAACTTTATCGGTTACCTCTTCTCTGACGCCATAGATGCTGAAAATAGCGGGCATTCCAGTAACGAGTATTTGTATTTGGGTTGCGTTATAACAGCAACTATTGTTGGAACTGGCTTATTCGGCTTTTACCAAGAAGCTAAAAATATGGCGGTAATGAGTGGATTCGAGAAAATGGTTCCAGCGAATGCGGTTGTAATTCGTGATGGATTAAAGAAAGTAATACCTAATAGTGATATAGTCATTGGTGATATAGTCGAGATGACAGGCGGTGAGATAGTTCCTGCTGATGTTCGTATTTTGAGCTGCGCCAATTTTATGACTGATATGTCTTCTTTGACTGGCGAATCTGAAGCAGTAAAGCATACTCCGGAGTGTACACATAGCAATCCATTGGAATCTAAAAACATGGCCTACTTTGGCTGTCCGATAGTAGAAGGTTCTGCCAAAGGTGTCGTGATAGCTACAGGTGAAATGACGCAAATTGGAAAAATTGCTGGACTGGTAACAGGTTTGAAAAAAGAAGAAACGCCTATCGCAAAAGAAATTACGCATTTTATAAAACTTGTTTGCGGTGTAGGTTTTACGTGCGGTCTTATATTCTTTATAATGGTTTATTTCGTCCAACGTAGCTGGATCTCAGCTATGCAATATATGTTGGGTATCATTTTAGCGAATGTGCCGGAAGGTTTGATAGTTACACTAACTGTCTGTATGACACTATCAGCTAAACAATTAAAGAAAAAGAACTGTCTAGCGAAAACTTTGCAAGCTGTTGAGACTTTAGGCTCGACATCATGTATCTGTTCGGATAAGACTGGTACTTTGACGGAAAATCAAATGACTGTTGCCCATCTATTTTGTAATTTCACAATTTATGATAAAAATGATCATACACACGTTTCGGAAACGCCGTATTCTGAATTATGTTTGGCCGCATCTCTTAACCTAAAAGCTGTTTTTGCTCATGATACTTTAGACTTGCCTATTGAAAAAAGAAAAATCTTAGGTGATGCATCAGAGTCGGCAATATTAAGATATATGGAGCTCAATCGGTCTGCTACACAAACACGTGAAATGAATCCCAAAGAAGCTGAAATACCATTTAGTTCGGCATATAAATACCAAATCACTATTCATCGTATGCAAGCAACTCAGAGTTACTATTTGATTATGAAAGGGGCTCCTGAAATTGTAGTCGAGTATTGCGCAAACGTATTAATTGACACCGGACCTACTATTCTTACTCCACATTTAAAAAAAGAATTAAAAGCTAATTTTATTAAATTAGCCAATATGGGCGAGAGAGTTATTGGATATTGTGATTTTAAATTACCCGTTGAAGTATATCCACTTGGTTATAAATTCGATGCTCAGATACGAAATTTTCCCGTCGAAGATCTAACGTTTGTTGGTGCAATATCTATGATCGACCCTCCCAGAAAAGATGTTCAGAAGTCTATCGCTCTATGTAAACAAGCGGGCGTAAGAGTTATAATGGTTACTGGAGATCATCCTGTTACAGCCCTGGCTATATCGCGTCAGTGCGGCACTATAACGCAACCTACAGCTTATGATTATGCTTTTGAGCACCACATTGAATTAGCTGACGTACCTCCTCACATAAAAGATCAATTTAGAGCCTCCGTTATTACCGGTGATGATCTTAGAAAAATGAGTGTTAACGATTTGAAAGCAGCAGCAAATAAATACGACGAAATTACATTCGCTCGTACCAGTCCACAACAGAAACTTTTTATTGTGGAAACTTTACAGTCTTTGAAACATGTTGTAGCTGTTACCGGAGACGGTGTTAATGATTCCCCAGCACTGAAAAAAGCTGATATTGGTATAGCAATGGGTATTACAGGTACAGAAGTATCTAAGCAAGCTGCTGATATGATTCTTTTGGATGACAATTTTGCATCCATCGTGTTAGGAATAGAAGAAGGTAGACGAATCTTCGACAATTTAAAAAAGACCATCGCTTACACTCTGACATCTAACACTCCTGAAATGATACCTTTCATCCTTTATGCAATTTTAGGAATGCCACTGCCTATAACACTGATTTTAATTTTAGTTATTAATGTTGGTACCGATTTGTTGCCCGCAATGAGCTTGGCATATGAAACCTCTGAAGAGGATATAATGTCTATTCCCCCGCGAAAACCGACGGATCATCTCGTTAATAAAGTGATGATCTACATGGCGTATTTTCAGGTAGGGTTAATTCAATTCTTCGCAGGGATGTACGCATATTTTACTGTGTTCGCCTCCCATGGATTCTTTCCTTCCAGTTTAATATTTGTTCGTCAGGATTGGGAATCACCTTCCATTAACGTAAGAGACACGTTAGGACGGTCATGGTTTTATTTTGATCGTAAGAGAGTGGAGAAGAAAGCGCAGACTGCTTATTTCGTTGCAGTGTGTTGGACCCAGATATCCGACGTTATTATTTGTAAGACGAGGCGTATTTCAATCATTAAGAAGGGCATGAGAAATCATGTTCTTAACGTAAGTATTTTGGTGAATTTAGGTGCAGCCCTTTTCGTGACTTATTTTCCATTGTGCAACGAAATTTTTAACACTGAACCACTTTTGTGGTATGATTTATTTTTGGCTTTACCGTTCATGGTGTTCATGATAGTTGGTGATGAAGTTAGACGCTACATTATTAGAAATAATTTATCTAAATGGGTGGAGAAGGAAACATATTATTAGTTTTATTTAATACAGTTAAGGGCTTTAACAATATTGTTACATTTTCGTTTACGTTAAAAAAATGTGTAAATGAATTACATAAAAAGTTAAATACGTTTTGTTATTTATTTATAAGATTAATAAAGATGAAGACATTTTTAAGTTTTAATTATAATATTTAATAAAGAATACGTAAAATGATTTCTTCTATTTATGCAAACACTACACATTGAATAAAACTTTAATTTTATTCAATGTGTAGTGTGTAAAAAAACGAGTTTAATTTACTTAATTAATTACTCCGGGTTAACTCTGATATTCATTGCTATGCGAACGACAGCACAGGTGATGCTTTTTACACCAGCCGCGCCAATTTTTCTCAGGATCTTGTCATCGAATACCGGAACAAACTTGTGTCTGAAGTCGAGTATTTGTTACACAAAGCCTCTAATTGGGGACGACTAAGTCTAGTCTAGTGTGTGTATTTACCGCTAAAAAGAACCCCTTTGTCCTATCTCTTCAATTTCAGAGCACTAGCCTTGCTGCCTCAGCTAGCATCGGAATGCTTGGCGTGCTCAGCAGAGCGAGACAGTGTTTCATGCCGACATACGGCTTGCAACTTTACAAGTCGCAAGTTTGATTTACTAGCGCTGCGAAGCGATGTTTCCATTTTTCTATCGCATCTACCACAGGGAGTGTTCTGAGGAATTGTTCGAATTAATCTAGCTGCCAAATTACACGAACGTACATTGCGACAAAACTTACGATACCATCCACACCATCAGGATGCTTGCCGGTCCATCACTGTGAGTTTTAGTAGGAGTTTTCTTCCTCGCATAACCTCTTTGTGGCATCATTTACCACCAACGATTTTTCCGAACCGATACGAATTAAGAGATCTGCTAGAAATGAGCTTACTCCTTTCTAAAAGACCGTCAACGCACCTGCAATTCCCCAGGTGTTGCAGATGTTCATGGGCGGCGGTAGTCAGTTACCATCAGGTGAGTTTGCATGCTCGTTTGCCCCATATACTATAAATAAAAAATAAAAAAGACGGGCGGTCAGACGGACGGTTATAAGGAGGGACAACTATGTATTCCATTTTCTTTTCTTTTGAGTTACATAAACATATATATCATTAATAAAAAGGTTTTTTAGGGTAGTTGCTGTAACTAAAAAAACAATGTGTCCCCCCCTCTAACTTTTGAACCATAAGTTTAGAAAATATTAAAAAAATCTGAAAAGTAGAACTTTGTAAGGACTTTCTAGGAAAATCATTTTGAACTTTTTTGGGTAGTTGCTGTAACTAAAAACTTCCAGGAGTACATATAATATGGCAAAAATAGAAATTAATATACAGCTCCAAATTATTGAGAGGAAACGTCGAGAATTAAAGTTAAATAAAACGCGGCAAAATCGAACCTTTATCACTGATACTGTAATCGATTTCCCAGTATAAGTGTTTAATATATTAAATAAATGTTACTATTTAAAATGTTAATATTTTTTACGTGGTAGAGCCATGCTGCAGTTATATTAGTAGTATAGTTGTAGCACGAATGGGTCGGCTCGACCGGGGAAGGACCACGCTCTCACAGAATACCAGCGTCAAATAGTAGCTTAATGCTGCTGTATTTCGTATGGTGAGTGTAGAGGACCGGAGACCCTTTTTACTGGAAACGAGGCATTCCATCTCAGTCCTCACGGGTGACAACGCATCTGCATTTTGATCTTTAATGGAGGATGGATGTAGATGTCTATGGGCCGCAGCAACCACTTACCATCAGGTGGACTGTGTGCTCGTTTGTCACCCTATTCTATAAAAAAAAAACTATTGTACTTTGAGTATTAAACTAAAGGAGACGGCATCACAAGGCATACCCCTCTGTAAAAGGTACGAGAGTTCGAGTCATACCCGTTATATAAAACTAATTGTTCCGCGTCTTGCGCCATTCATCTCATGGGATCATCAAAGGACTTAAGCCCAAAAAAGCACCGGGTGCGGATGGCATGGCAAGGCCATGGGCAAACTTTTCGAACGAGTTATTCTCGTGCGCATGAGGCGCCATTTGTTTCCCACAGACGTCATCCCTCAACAATTCGGGTTTCGAGCCAAACACTCGTGCCCCCAGCAAGTTCACCGCATGGTGGAATATATCCTCAGCGGTTTTTATCCTCGTCGTCAAAAGACCATCGCTGTCTTTTTCGACATTGCCAAAGCATTCGACAGAGTCTGGCATGAGGGCCTTATCTACAAATTGTACGACTTAGGCCTCCCTGACCGTCTCGTCCGCCTTGTAGCCACAGACCTATTTGAAGGATCGTACCTTTCATTTTAGACACGAAGGCACGCTATCCTCTACTCGTCAAATCAAAGCCGGTGCCCCTCAAGGCTCTGTGCTTACCCACCTCCTATATATACTATTCACCAACGACATCCCTATCCCGTCGAATGTGTTAAACTAGCCCATTTTGCAGATGACACAGCCCTTTACTCTAAAGGCAACTCACTGCCACAGATTCGGAACAAGATCCAAAAGTCAGTTAACGACTTAGGAGCTTGTTTCAAAAAATGGCGTATCGACGTAAACCCGGAGAAGAGCTCCGCCGTTTGCTTCGAATATAAACGACGCCGTCTCACCGCCACTCCGCCAATCAGGATGTTAGGAACCCCTGTCCCATGGCAAACAAAAGCCAAATATTTAGGCGTCACCCTTGATGCAAGGCTCACTTTCGAGCCTCATATCAAGAAAGTAACTGGCACCGCGCAATTTTACATGGGTAGGCTCAACAGCATGTTGGGCAGACACAGTAAAATGTCCCTCCGCAACAAGCGGTCCCTATATAAGGTATATATACGACCTGTTATGACCTACGCGGCCCCCATTTTCGCACATGCCAAACCCAAAGTTATGACATTCCCCACCTCCCTCCCCCGCTTTCCGGAGGGTTGCCCTTATTTTGCTTCGGGCGCAAAAAAAATCGTGCGCCATTACGCAAGTAATCCTGCCAGTCAATTGAGCTCCGACAAAAATGCCGAATTGCATTGTATTTTCATGCAAAAAACATTCAAAACTGTCAAATCTACAAAAGAACAACGTGGCTTTTCATCTGTGAATACTTTTTACATAAAATTATCATTAAAACTCGTATTTTTTGAATATTTTCCTAATATACCAAGTATTGCCAGCATAGTACATGAAGTGAAAAATAAGCTATTTTAAAATAAATATAATTTACTACACTGAATAAATATATTAATGAAAATTTATTTCATATGAACTAAATCAGTTTGTGATGAATAATAATCATTACATTAATATGTGTAGTGGATTTTGTCAAATGATTTAAATATCCAGCTCAATTCCAACACGATTCTGAATACATTATAATTTAATATAATCGATAACTACTCTTTATCAAAATATTATACAAAATAAAGGCCGAGTAAGTTCGTAGCACTTCGTAGCAAATGTATGTATTTTTTGTAAAATTAAACTGGTATCACTGCAACCGAAAGTACTACAATGTAGTGATGTACGCCACAACTTTAGCTATCGATAAGTTAATTAACCCATTCGGGTTCATCTGCCGAACAGGTGTTTATGTTTTGTTTAGATTTTATAATACAGTATTACAAAAAGTAGTATTTTTTTCTATTATAGGTTAAATAATAATAGTAGTTTATTTAGTAAATGATCACACATAAATTACAACCGGGAATGAAGTCTCCCTTTAATAAAAAAAAAACAAGTAAAAACTTGTGTTAGGAGACTCCACTCTTCCATAGATGGCACTTACATTACTCTTTGTATGATCTTTACATAATAACTAACTATAAAATTAAAAAAATAATAATATCCACGCCAATGGTTTTATACGCCCGAGCGTGTGTGTGTGAATGAGTGAGTGAGTGAGTGAGTACACGCGCGTGTGTATGTTATAAATAAATTACACTATTTCATATTGCTCAAAAGAGCCTCAGTATCATCATAACTCTTATGAAATAGCCATTCAGTTACATATTTGCAATTATGGTAGTTAATGTGATAAATTTTTAAGCTTTTATTAATGGCGTCGTATAGAGTCGCTAACTGTTTTACATATTGCCTCCTAGCTAAAACAGTTTTAACAGTGGCAGCTGTAGCCACTAAGTTTTTCTTCTTTTGTCTACAATACAACGGTTAAACTTTATACCTTTATGCATTTTTAGAACTGAATATAAGTAGTACGATTTCTTAACAGTAAGTACTTTACTTATGGTATAAATATCTTTTGTAGGGAATCTTTTTGGTTTAAAATGCATAATTTTTAGTAAATTTCTCTGTGCCCTTTCAACTCCTAGAAATTTGGTTTTTGTAGCTCCACCCCATACAGCAGTACAATTAGCAAATTGTACTCATGTATGAGGTGGAGATAGATTGATCCAAAGCAATATATGCATTTGGTATAGGAACTTTTGCGTCTTAGTTTTTTAAAAGTTCATGTAAGTTTCCAAAGTCTATTCATGATTAATTCAATGTGTCTATGCCATGACAAATATTAGTCTACTACGACTCCTAAATACTTGGTCTCAGAGACCTTACTAATTAATGAACAGCAACTGGTACTTAATGCATCATAGCACGGGTAAAGTTTAATTTGGAAACTAATATTAGGCTGAGATTGAATATACTTAGTCAAGTCATAAGGTCTGTCAAAAACTTTTTATAAAATTAAAGATAAACTTTTTGATAATTATACGGAAATTATATTTGAAATGAAAGGTAATTTAATTTAGCATACAATTTTATTTACATGATTCAAAATGCCCTTCTCTATTTTGAATACATGCAAAATACAATCGCAGCACACACCACACTAAAATCTATTTCTGTCGCTGCTTTTGCCAAAGGTCCACGGAGAGATTCCAAATTCCGATGAGGTTTAGCGCAGACTTTCACCTCCAAATGTTGCCATATCTTATAATCCAGTGGGCTTAAATCTGGACTAGAAGGAGGCCAGTCTTCATGTCCGATGAAGTCAATTCCTTGGGCGGTCAACCAGTTTTGCGTGCTTCGTGCCCTATAAGTTGGTGCAGAGTCCTGTTGGAATATCCAATGTCTCTTTTTGAACATTCTTTGAGAAAGTGGTTTCACTACGTTTGTTAGGACGGTATTTTGGTAAAGCTCGGCACTGGTTTTTACATATTTTTCACAGAAAAACATCCAAAGTACCCATAGCCAGCTTTTTGATTAAATTTGAATTAAAATCTGAGTTTGGAATCAGGCTTTCAAAAACTGGCCATAATTATATTTACCTATTAATAAAATCATAATTTTATATAACACTAAGAACCCTTCACTGCTAGAGAAATGAGAGATGAATATGAGAAAGTCACTCAGCGAGCTATGGAGACAGCTATGCTCGGGGTTTTCTGTATGATAAACATAGAAATAAGGTAATTCACAGTAGAACCGGAGAGCTCGACATAGCCCCACGGATTAGTAAGCTGAAGTGGCAATGGACCGGCCATATAGTGCGAAGTATCGACAACTGATAGGGGGAAAAGGTTCTTGAGTGGCAGCCTCGTACCGGCGGGTGAAGTGCAGGGCTACTCCCCAATAGATGGGTTGACGACCTGGTAATTCATGCAGCAAGTTGATGGATGCAGATGGATCAGAACCGTGCTTTGTGGCACCCCTTGGGCGAGGCCTATGTTCAGCAGCGGACTTGTGAAGGGCTACCGTGATACCGACAAATATCGGTATTACTACTAGCCCTCGACCAGGGCAGTCGGCGACTGCCCGTTCCACGCCCCGCGCGCCTCTCAAGGCCCCCGCACACATCCATACACCCACACATAGCCGCAAGCGATTTTACGTGCACACATGCTTAAGTGTCGTTTCTTTTCGCGTAGTGTATATATTCTTTGCCCACACTCACTAGAAACGACACACCACTCTCGACAATACGATACGTGTTTCGCCTCTACGTGAGGCATCCACAGGTTAAACTTAAATTAAGTAAAGTAACTTAAGTATTAAACTTAAAAAGTTAAGTATTTGGGTGTAACAATCGACCATAAACTAACCTGAAACTCTCATCTTAGCAACGTATCTCATACTACTAAAATTGTTTTAGGTACGTGCAGTCGTATGGTTGGGAGCAACTGGGGCTTTCGTCCCAGCATGACTTGGGAACAACAGGGGCTTGCGTCCCAGTATTATGTAGTTTGTATAGCATTAATCTCTAGGCGGCCTGCGCTTGATTTCCTAAAAATTGAGATCCATGCTAGACTTAATTAAGTAAACACGGGTCTTATGAATGTTCTATGATATCATGCGTCCACTATACGCTTTTAATAAAAATTATAGTGGAACTACCCTCCAGCGAAGACTGGCTGAATGAACAGGTTATCTGTGAGGTCGGTAGCCTTATATGGTATGGTTATGGTCAAAAATGGGCCCCGACGTAGGCTTTGGAATTTATTGGGAATGCCCTAAATTCAAACTCAGAATGAATTAGGGTAGATTCACCTCTATCTTCCGAGCAGAAATTTGCGTCATACTTCAGTGTGTGGAAATCAATCTGCAAGGACACTACGTCAACCATATAATCTATATTAACTCTGATAGTCAAGCAGCACTGCTAGCTCTGAGATCAAACTTAGTGAACTCGAAGCTAGTTGGAGACTGCGTGAACCGTCTAAACGCCTTGGGATGTAACAACAGGGTCTTTTTAACATGGGTTCCGTGCCACGCGAGTATTGTAGGCAATGAACTTGCCGATGAGCTCGCACGGGAGAACATAAAGAGCACACAATTTGGAACCGAGCCATTTTGTGGAATCTCAAAAAGCCTAGCCCCATTGATCCTTGAAACTTTTTATCACAATAAATCACTTAAGATCTGGTCTGCATTATTATACATACATTTTAAAACCTTAATCCGAGCTTTTGGTCGTACATTCGCTTCAGAGGCCCTGGGAAACCTGGGATTAGGTAAAAGTAAACGCTGCATGGACACTGTTGTCTTAAAAAGCACATGGCCATCCTAGGACTAAGCAACTCAAGGATGTGCCGGTTTTGTTCCTTAATGGAAGAAACGTCTCTGCACATCCTGACTGATTGTGGACCCTTAATGTGCAAACTCAACACATTTGGGAATCTATCTATTCCGCCCAGAAGAAGTGAAATTGCTCACAGTTAAAGAAATCTTATTCATTGAAGACATAGGGCTTAGCTGTGAATTATAGCCATAGCAGCGATCACAATAGAATCTTTTAGATCGCCTTGGTACTGGGTTTTTCTAGACCAAAAGCTATGCAGTCTGATTCTATGGATTTACCAAAGGTGTCGTATTGTTTGAAAATTTTGTCAGAACTTTGAAACAGTACCGAGCCTTTTCATCTGCTCTAATAACAGATAGATCCAATTTTAAGGCAGCCCGATCCCGAAGAAAGAAAATATTATTTGTTTACGAAACCGTAGGTGAGACACTAACTGATCCTAAAGAATTGTTTGAAATGAACGTTTTTTACCCAGTGATTTATATAATTAAAAGTGCATTGGTTATTTGACTTAAACTTTCAAAATTCTATGATTGTATTCATTTTTATGTAAAATGGAAATAATTCCTGAAAGGTCAAAAAGCCTGTCTTGATTTGCAAATCAGTTGAACAGATAGAAAATTCTATTACCCAGAAGTTAAATTATTCGGAATTAATAAAAAAATTAAGAAATCTCGTAAGAAATACCAGGGGACATTCAAAACAGCCTAGATTGAATGCGATACGAGACGAGAATGGCTGTATCCTGAATGATGCAGTGTTGAGTCTAAAGAGATGGAAGGAATATTTTGAAAGCGTATTTATGAGTGAGGAGACGTGTGAACTAAATGAAATAGAAATTCCGAAAGAAGATGAAAGAGATAGGGAGATAATTATAGATGAAATAATGAAAGCAATGAAAGGCAAGAAAGTAGGTAAGGCAGCCGGATATGATAGAGTTTCACTCGAAATGCTAAGGGCTGGAGTGGAAGTGGTGGTGGGCCTGCTGTACACCTTGTTTAATTTATGTTGGGAACTAAAGCGGGTACCGGGAGACTGGTGCAAAGCCGTGATAGTCCCAATATATAAGGGAAAAGGGTCACAGCAGGACTGTAAAAACTACCGTGGTATCAGCCTTCTTAGCATTGTGGGAAAACTGCTAAGGTACTAATTGAAAGAGTTATGAAAGAAACTGATGAAAAAATTTGGGATGTGCAAGCGGGATTTAGAAAGGGAATGGGGTGTACAAATCAAGTCTTTTCCATGCGCATGATCACGGAGAAGTTTTTGGCGAAAAACCAAAAAGCTTTTTGTGCGTTCATGGACTTGGAAAAGGCTTATAACAAAGTGGGCAGGGATCTGTTATGGCAAACGCTGAACTCATTTAGGTTGAGCGCTGGTTTAGTACAGGAATTAAAGTCTCTGTATAGGGTCTCGAGTGCTCGTGTTAGAATCAACGGGGCCGACTCGGACTGGTTTGGCAACCATAAAGGTGTCAGACAGGGCTGTGTAGCTTCCCCGTGGCTGTTCAACCTATTTATGGTCAGTTGTTTGGAAAATTTGAAAGTTGAAGAATGCGGATTAAGAATGGGTGAGTTAACCATCAAATGCCTTTTGTATGCCGATGATCGTCACACTTGCGTCGTCGGCGGCCGAGTTGCATATGATGGTTACATTAATGAACATGTCATTAAAAGAAAGGGGAATGAAAGTGAACGCAAGTAAGACGAAAGTGATGGTTTTTGAAGAGAAGAAAGCAAAACGGTATGTGAAATAAGAATAGAAGGAGAGTTAATTGAGCAAATGGATGAGTTCGTATATTTGGGATGTGTATTCAGCAGGGACGGGAGATATGATAAGGATATTGAACGACGAGTGAATGCAGGAAATAAAGTAAATGGGGCTCTACACTCTGTTGTGAAAAGTCAGAATGTGTCAAAAAAGGCACGTATGGCAATTCACAATGCTGTATTAGTCCCTACTTTAACGTATGGTAGTGAAAGTTGGGTGTGGCAGAAGAAGCACGAGAGTAGAATAAATGCAGTAGAAATGCGGTCGCTAGGTACCTAGTATGTTACCTGAGTGACAGGGTGAGAAACTGTGTGATAAAAGAAGAGTGTGGTTTGCAAGATGATGCGGTGACCAGGATTAAGAAAAGAATTCTTCGGTGGTTTGGTCATGTAGAAAGAATGAATGAGGAAAGAATGACAAAGCAAATATATGTTGCAGAAGTGAATAGAAGAGTCGGAAAGGGACGTCCTAGGCAAAAGTTTGTCGACCGAATTGGCGATATACTAAAAATGAGCCAAATTAAGAGTACCCTTAACCGACGAGCATATATGCGTAGGTATATGGATGTGGAAGAGGCGAGAGAGGTGTGTCAGGATCGTGCTAAATGGAAGTCTGTAGTCTCTGCATACCCCTCTGGGTGACAGGCGTGAGTGTTTATGTTTATGTTTTTACATAAAAAAACTGCAAGCGCTTCTAGGCTTTTCATTAAGTTTGTTGTTGGTAGTTCTTTTATTTTTTTAACACTGCAGAACAACAGTTTAAATAAAAGTTGTCAAACAAGATTATTAACTCTTATGTGAGTATAGTGGATATGGAGTGTAGAAGTTAGGAGTACAGACTGTGTACTCCATATAGCTACGGGCTAAATTTTAAAGAACGTGCCGAAAAATATTAGTGGGATAGACGACTTTTTCGAAGTTATATTTTTACTAAATAAAATTATTTTAGATTTTCTAAAATAAATACAGCTCATCCCGGAAATAGTAAAAAATGAAGTTACGAGACAACTAGAAAAAAAATTTACAAAGTATCAACGCGATAAAACTAACGATAGCAAAGAAAAAATAATTAAAATAACAAGCCAAATGTTTCAGTAGACAATAAGGAAAATATTATATTTAATGTTGATGACAAAAACAAAAATGAAAACGGGACAAAAAATAAAGAAGATGCTAAATCGGATTTTAGTAAATTTATAGGCATTAATCACTTTGCTAACATATTTGTATTTTACCCGAATGAAGATAGAGAATCCATAATCGTTAAGTTAACTGAAAAACTAAATAAAAAAAACGCAAGATTCTGATAAAAATAAAGTTGTTTCTTATAAGGAAAACAGTCAAATAGCTCCCAATAAGGAGAAATAAAGATAAAAGTGAAAATAATACAGTTTCTGATACAGTTGATGAAATTTATCATAAAAAGACTTTAATGGGAATGAGAGGTTCGGTGATATTACAAAAGAAAGGGATGAAGAGCCGGTACATTTTATGGCTGAAAATACGATTGAAACGCCAACTGAAAAATCAAATGAAGGAAAACAGTTTAGCGCGTAGTCCAGCGCTGTTGTGGAGAGGTTTTGAGCTGTTATTTACTGCTAATCGATGGCCACTTTTTCAACTATTCTACTATGGGAGTTGGTACTCCTTACTTTTACATTTCATAATAGTGGAGTTGTCGAGCGCAACGGAGTAGTGCGAACGGAATGGACAACATTTCTTTGCTATGGCAAAAGCGACAGACACAACTGTGCTTGACCCGCACATACACCTGTAGATATTTGATAGGTCTAATACTATTTAAAATCACGAAAAAGCAACTGCATAGTATAGGAACACTAAGGTTTTGTATTTAGATGGACGCCATTATGAGATCTCGCACCACATAAAAATTTAGCTAGGGCCGCCAATAGTCGTTGACATTTAAAGGATTAAGAAACAATATGCAGATACGTTGTCACCTGTAAGGACCAAGACGGAATGACTCGTTACCAGTAAAACGGTCTTCGGTTCTCTACACTCACCATACGAAACACAGCAGCATTCAGCTGCTATTTTACTCTGGTATTCTGTGAAAACGTGGTCTTACCCTGGCCGAGCCGCCTTATTCGTGCTATAACTATAATATAGTTGCAACGTGTCTATCACGTAACAAACATCGCTAACAAAGTCTTTGCGCTGTAGCATAAAGTGGATGACAGGTCACTACAACGTAACTTGCGAATGTAAAGCTCGTTTGAAAAAAAGCGTCAACGGTTCTCTACACTCAACATATACCATAACACGGGTGCAGCGTGTCTCAACCACAAAATCACGTAATCGCTTGTAACTATCCATAAGTTGTATTACGAAAACAAGTTAATAAGAAGTTGATCGTAATCTAAGGCAAAATCATCCCCTCAATAGTTGACTTGAAAAAAAAACAACGAATTTAAAATCTAGAAATACTTTTATTACAAAAAAAATACTTTGAAAATATAATAGACGATGATTTAAAACACATAATAATTTTACGGCATTTAACTCACTGATTGTTCAAAACACATACAACATTACGCATTCACGGAATATAAAATAGTGCATTGAAAGTATTTATACAATTATTTCACTTGTATGTGTTTGGCACAGATAATGACAGTTAAGGAAATAATTGTAAAGAATTATAATAGTCAAAATCGGTAGAATCTCGCCAATGAATATCGCAAGCAATTATTTTCTTAACGCAAAAATGAGTACCTATCCAGTTTACTATAAAAATGGACATACCTTTAATTCCATATAAGTTAAGATTGAGAACGAAAACATAAAAACATATATTTATAGTTTTATTCAATAGACTGTGAACAGCCAGTAATGCCTATTATATACCTCCCACAGCTGGGCACAGGCCTTTTTGAGAGGGTTATTTAACTATTACTAATCAAATTAACGTCTCTCTTCTTCTGACTTGGGAATTTTTTGCTATGTTTATGTTAGTTATAACTGCGTAGTTACATTAAATTTATAGATATAAAGGTACGTCCACATTATTAGTCAGTTCATAAAGAATACAGCGGTCAAAGAAAAAAAAAACCATAATTTTGTTTAATTATGAATAGTGTTGCTGATAAGATATAGTTTTATTATAAATGTAAATGTATATTGTTTACCTTTTTATTTTGTAAAACTTTCTATAGGTCGTATCCAACAAAAACCATTGCAGTTATTAATTTTTAAATTATAAATGTAAACATTAATCATTGACCAGTATTTTTGTAACATTTCGTTTCACTTCGTCTAATGTTAGGAACTTATAATACTACTCTTCCGGCTATTTATTAGTAAGCGTCTTTAGGATTTATTATGACTGTGATAACTGTTTGCAATAGTATAACATAAAACTAATATATACTTATCTAATTGTTTACTCTGGCAAGACGACTTTATATATGGTTAATATATTACAATTTAAAACCAAAATAAAATATTCAATGTCCCGTGTTATTTTTTGATTGCATTAAATACAATTTTAATTTTAATAAAATGTCAATATAATGACAATACATAAATTTAAGAATATTATGTTATCTACATGCAGTAAAAGATTATGATGATTACTATGCTAATATATGTCTTTGGTAACAATAATTTTGTACTTTATATGCTAAATTACAGAAACTAATGTAAGCATTGAAGGTAAATACTAAAATGAATATATACCAAAAATTATACTTAATTGTGTACACAATGGTGTTGAAAATGCATTGTGTAATACTTAAAATAACTTGTATAGTATATATTGCTATATTGCCACAAGATGGAATGATACCAAGTAAAACTAAAGATATAAAACCCTGATCGCTTCTTATAATAAAAACTATGTTCAAATATTCAGACAAGAAGAGATCATCTAGAAGATTCGTCCCCTAAATTCGAACCTGGAGCGTTTAACTCTCCTTAAATTAACTGTGATCTCGCATGTGACTACCATTTTGTTTGTTCACTGCAATGCACACACTACTAAAACCATTATTATGTACTACGTACTAGAGAAGCTATTCCAAACAAAAAATGTGCACTACTCCGTATCCGCGCATGCGCGGGAAACAGTAAAGACGCACATGCGCAGTTGATATAAACGCGCGAAAATTGTCATAATAAATAATTGTTAATTTAGATTGTATTGTTAATCGAGTACATGTTTTTTAATTTTCGTTTATTTTCAATATGTGCTAATTTAATATAAAATTATTATTAGCGCCGCTCCGCACTGCATGAATATCGAAGCCACAATAACATGTGTACGGATTGCAGTACAGTTCAGTTGAACCTAGTGAGTGTTCGGAATGCCATATCTAGTGCGTAGTACATATATATCGATGATTAAAACTAAACAGGACAATATTAGAGTTTGAGAAAATGAAAAACAGAAGAATTTCTATTCATAGAATCCTATTAACCCAAACCAATAAAGACAGGTAGACTGAGTACTGTTTACATTTTAAATGATACCAAAACTATGTTCAACTTCTTGACTCACGCACACACCTTTCTTTTTTCCTCTTTCCTTTTTCAAGAGCCCGTGAAAGTCTACTACTCAATGCACATATGTGCACCTAAACCACATTGTTATTAGTAAATTATTTTATACGCATATGAGTGTTTGGGTGCGTGTTCATACACAAGACTCTTACACAAGGTGTTCTTACTAAGGCGTCACTTAAAGTATACGCAACGCTACGTCCATCTTTCTTTGTTGGTCCGAGCTTAATTATAAAAAGATAATAAAAAAGAATAAGGAATGAATTAACAAAGAGCATCAAAATTATATACAAACACAATAAATAATAGTCCTACGATATAACCCAACTGCTAGTTTTTTAATTTCTAAAGTGTTTTCATTAAGTAAAATATTAAATTCAAAGTAAAATGGATGCGCTTACTTCTGAGTACCTTGCAATAAGGATGATGTGTTTTAGTATTTTTATCTCTATCAGTACTATGTAAAATATATTGGTAACCATGTATTGTAATATACAGCCATGTGAGAATCGACAATATATCATATGGAGTCAACTGTTTTATTCTATTCATTTTTCAAGTGTATAAGCTTTTTTTTAATTATCTATTAATTGATGTAGTGTCCGTAGTCCGTAGTCTCTGCCTACCCCTCTGGGTGACAGGCGTGAGTGTTTATGTTGTTATTATTATGTTAATTGATGGTTTATCTATCACATATAAATTACTATCATAAAAATGTACCTACTGTCTATACAACTGGTAATTGTTTTAAATTTTCTATTTTGAACAACAGATTATGCTGTATGTATTTATTTGTGTTATTTATATTCGAAATGTCGAGTTTCGTTTGCAATACATATAGACTTGTCTTTTATGTCTTATTTAAATTTACGATTTTCCTAGTGTACATACTGAGGTTATATACAATCTATTAAACACATTTTTAAGGTTGATTTTGTTGATGAAAAGAGAACGGACATTGTCGAACATTAAACAATGATTAAATCTACAACAAGAAACATAATTGAATCTTACACACAAATTGCATTTTCATCATAGACACTAATCTTCACATACATTAAAAAATCAATTAATTTCCCCGAATAATAACTGTAAGGCAATAAAACCACGATCTTAAATATACAACAAATACATAACTTACAAATATTAAATGTTACAGACTATAAACGTGCCACAGCCGAGCACGGCTCCTCTCATTTACAGATAATTCTTATATTTAACAATACATAAATTTAAAACCTACCAATTACCAATTAATACCACCGAATAATAACGGGTTACCCGGAATCGCATTTTCGTTTATCCACCCCAGATGGGGTGGATAATCGGAATTTGTTTATTATATTTCTGTTGATCTTCCCCCTCGGCTGTGTACAGTAATTTATAAAAACATGAAAGAAACTGGCCCAAGATTACTTAGTAGATATTAGCATACCTATGAAAATACAGTCATGCATACTTCTAGTTTATAGGTCAAAACTGAAATACTTTTAATTATTAAATTACACATCATTTGATGTGAACCAATTTAAGTCATTTTGGAGATATCACATGAAACAAATGTTTTACTGCAATTAATTTCAATTATACGAGATTTTATTAAAGTAGGTATTTAAATTAAAAAAGTTTACTATATTTTTAACTATATGAACACAGTATTGGAAATAGTACGGTACTTAACAAATTTCTGACAGAAGAATTTATACAGGATATACAATTACATCCACTCAATAATGAAATTTGTGTTGGTCGATTCCCGGACATATCGCAGAATTTATAAATTACTTATTATTATTTAAAACAAGGAAGTTTAATTTGGTTTAAATGTAATACGTAATATGGTTTTTGTTTAAGTTTGTGGGTATTAAAAATTAATCAATAACATGCTAAAGTACGAATATATTTTCTCTTAAACTGTACTAGGGGTGGAAGAGCGGAACAACAATTAAAAAGTGAATTCCGATTATCCATCCCGTCTAGGGTGGATAAACGAACACGCGTTTCCGAGTATACACCCTAGGGTGGATTTCTTAGGGTGGATCAACAGGATAATTATAATAACAATTCTCTATGCAGCAACATCGACTTACAAAGCATACAAACCGTTAATTTATTATTTATAAATACTAAAACTAACTAATAACGAGACCAGCTCTACAGATTTTCAATAGAAACCTACAACTAAAAAATATAAAATAATACCATAAACTAATAAATTCAAAATTTTCATTACAATCATATTTGTCTAATTTTCTCGGTGTTTATATCATTAAATAAAATGTAGCTCCGTTGCAATGCAAAAAAATACAAACTCAAAATTTTTTATAAACGAATTATTCTATATAACACAAAAGTCGAGCCCAATGTATGACTTCAGTAACAGGACATCAACAAAGCAAACTGATGGTGCCGTTATCGCTGCCAAGAAGTAGAAGTCTGTTAAGAGGCAGCACCGACATACAAGTGAGCACGCCCTTGAACGTGTCCGAGCGCAGCTTGGTGCTGGAGAAGGAGGCGTCCTGATCCAAGGACGTGTGCACACCGATACGGTTATTGGTCGTTCCTGAGATCAGTTCGTTGTAGTATACCGAGAGACAGTGCACTGGCTCTGTGCTGCCTCTGTCACATAGAATATATTATGTTATTAAATAAGTAAAATAGTATATTATTATTCATAACAGTCATTGACCGCAGTTACTGTGCTCAAAGCCGACAATCAAGCATAGCCTTTGTCAACTAAAAATACCAATGGACATATTAAAATAGATGGCAATACTATGGGCCGTTTTATTGCTATAAGCGATCTCTTCCAGACAAGAAAATTAAAGCCGTGGATGGTGAAATTACGGTTTATATAATGGTGAAATTGCAGTAATCATATGATGGTTTGTACTCGATGGTGCCCATTTGCATGCGTCAGTATGCTGCGTCAGTAATTAACGCACATCCTCAGACACCCCAATTAGTATATTATGTTATATTTATAATACATACACTAAATTTTTAGTTAAACATTTTTATGCACTGATTATTTATCAAATTAGTTATACTAATTCCGGAAGAAGGGGGATGAGTCGCTCGCGTCCGTAGGCTTCGACCACCTAACCTTAGGCCCACCCTACACGTGTCCCCCGGGTGGTGCTAAACGAGCGACAAAGCCGAAAAAAATAGACTCGGCTCCTCGCCGTATGGTAGCGGCGTAAAATCTACCACCACCCCTTGTTCGCACCATGACTCAGGTAATAAAAGGAATGGCCCCGAGTTCCCGGCGCCCCTTAAATGGGGCAGGGGTGCGAAGAATCTCCGGGAGAAAAACCGGCGACGAGGTTCGCCACCCGTCACGTTATGTCTCCCGGAGGGGCGAAAAGTGGATTGCAGAAACCCGTCTGGCTACGCTGAATGTATGTGGAGGAATGAACGATAAGATGGATGAAGTATGCGAAATGATGAATGACAGAGGAATAGATGTATTATGTGTGAATGAGACGAAACGAAAGGGAAAGGATGCCACTGCACATGGCTCGTATACCGCGTATTGGTCTGGTGTAGGCGAGACCGAACGGGCATGCCAGGGAGTCGCTTTCATCCTTTCAGAAAGAATGGGTAAATGTGTGAAAGAGTATGAATGTGTAAGCCCGAGACTGCTATGGATACGAATGAAAGTGGGCTTAAAGAAGCTGTTCCTGCTAGGGGTGTACGCCCAGACATGTCTAAGCCCACTTACATCCGAGAGCAGTTTTGGGACATGGTAAGGATGGTGTTGACAAAATGTAAGGAAAATGAAAATATTATTATGTTAGGAGACTTTAATGGAAGGGTTGGGGTGAAGAGGTCTGGTTATGAAAGGATATTGGGAACGTTTGGTGATGAAAGTATAAATGAGAATGGTGAAGACCTCCTCACCGTATGTGCGGAAAAGAATCTTTTTGTGACGAATACTTTTTTTCGTCATAAGAAGATTCACATGTATACATGGGAAAGAGGTGATGATAGAAGCATGATAGATTTCGTAATTGTGGATGAAAGAATGAGGAGCGCAGTCGTGGATACAAGGGTTTACCGGGGGTCCAACGTAGGGACGGATCATTACCTGGTCTTATGTCGAATTAATGGTCTTTTCAAGCGTTGGCGGCATCGGACATCTGTGTCTACCACTGCGTTACAGCGTATAAGAATAGAGAAGTTACAAGATGAAGATGTGAAAGAGAAGTATAAATGTAGACTGAGAGAAAATATTAGATGTTTGAATGAGTTGTGTATGAATGATTTAGACTTGAATACTGTGTGGGATAATATAAAGAAAGGTTTGGTGGATACACAAATCACAAATACGATCAGCTTGACCAGTTTAGCAAGTAAAGTTTATTCGAAGGTTTTGACACGCAGGATGCAAGAGAAATCGGAAAGATTCTTATGGGAGGCACAATGCGGATTTAGACCTGGAAGAGGATGCACGGATCAAATGTTTTCTCTCCGCATGATCACGGAGAAGCTTCTGAGTGTTAACCAGAGGATTTTCTGTGCTTTTGTGGATCTGGAGAAAGCATTTGATAAGGTTATAAGGAAGAAAATGTGGGAACTGTTGCCGGGATATGGTGTGGATGGTCGATTGTTAAGGGCTGTGCAGTCACTTTACTATGACTGTAAAGCCTGTGTGCGGGTAGGGCATGACCTGTCACCCATGTTTAGCGTCCAAGCGGGCGTAAAACAGGGTTGTGTCATGTCTTCCTGGCTGTTCATACTGTATCTCGACAGCTGTTTACAGAAGCTGAAAGATAGCTGTTTGGGTGTGAAATTGGGTGACATAAAAGTTAATTGTCTGCTGTATGCTGATGATGCAGTGCTTATTGCACCATCAGAAGCAGAACTGCAGGCATTAGTCACGTGTATGAAAGAGGAATGTGAAATTAAAGGTCTCCGTTTGAATGCTAATAAAACTAAGGTTCTGGTATTTGAAAAGGACGAAGAGAGAACGAAATGTGAAATATGGGTAAATCAGGAATGTCTAGAACAGGTAAATGAAATTGTATACTTGGGGAGTGCTTTCAGCCGGGATGGAAGATGTGATTTAGATGTGGATAGGCGTGTCGCTGCCGGAAACAAAGTCAATGGTGCCCTGAATGCATTAATAAAAAGGCAAGGCGTGGTGAAGAGTGCACGCCTTGCAATACATAACGCAGTGTTGGTACCGACTTTGTTATATGGCAGCGAAACCTGGGTATGCCAGAAGAAGCATAAAAGCAAGTTGAATGCAGTGGAGATGCGATCTCTTCGTAAAATGTGTGGCGTTACCATAGCCGACCGAAAGCGAAACGAAGAGATTCGCAATATGGCAGGATTGAAAGATGACCTTATCACAAAAATTGATAGGGGCGTACTCCAATGGTTTGGACACGTTGAACGAATGAGTGAAGACCGAATGGTGAAGAAAATATATAGAGCGAAAGTAAATATTAAAAGGTGTCGAGGTAGACCGAGACTAACTTTCGAAGACCATGTGAGCAAATTGCTCGAAGAGGGGAGGGTCAAGAGTACTCGGATACCTAGACGTGCATGTATGAAGAAGTTAATGAACCTGAAGGAAGCGAAAGAGGTATGTAAGGATCGTGACACTTGGCGATCTGTTCTCTCTGGCTACCCCGTTAGGGATTGTGCGTGACGATAAGTAAGTAAGTAAGTAAGTAAGTAAGTTGGTGGATACCGCCACCGAAGTATGTGGTGTAAGTAAGAGAACAAATGAAAGGAAAAGTAATACGTTATGGTGGGATGATGAGATACGGGTGGAAGTTGAATCAAAGAAGAAAGCATGGTTAGATTTACTAGCAACCAAAGCTGGTAATTCTTCTGGTATGAATGATGAGATTGAAAGAAAAAAGGCAGAATTTAGACGTCTAAATAAGAGAGTAAAAGAAGTTGTTGAAAGGAAAAAGAAAGAAAGAACGGATAAGAATGATAGAAGGATATCTGATAATTTCCAGGCTAACATAAAAATGTTCTGGAAACTCGTAAGAACTGCCAGGGGAAATACAAAACAGCCTATAATAAATGCTATAAGAGACGAGAATGGATGTATTCTGAATGATGAAGTTTCGAATTTAAACAGATGGAAGGAATACTTTGAAGGCGTATTTATGAGTGAAGAGTCGTCTGATTTAAATGAACTAGAAATTCCGAAAGAAGTGGAAAGGGGTATGGAGATAAGTGTAGATGAAATAATGAAAGCAATGAAAAGCATGAAAGCAGGTAAGGCAGCTGGATATGATAGAGTATCACTCGAGATGCTAAGGGCTGGAGAGGGAGTGGTGGCAGGCCTGCTGTACACCTTGTTTAATTTATGTTGGGAATTAAAACGGGTACCGGATGACTGGTGCAAAGCAGTAATAGTACCAATATATAAAGGAAAAGGGTCACAGCAGGACTGCAAAAACTACCGCGGTATCAGCTTGCTTAGTATTGTGGGTAAACTGTATGCTAAGGTGTTAATTGAAAGAGTTATGAAAGAAACTGATGGAAAAATTTGGGATGTGCAAGCGGGTTTTAGAAAGGGAATGGGGTGTACAGATCAGGTCTTTTCCATGCGCATGATTGCGGAGAAGTTTTTGGCCAAAAACCAGAAAGTTTTTTGTGCTTTCATGGACTTGGAAAAGGCTTATGACAGAGTGGACAGGAATGTGTTATGGCAAACACTGAACTCATATGGGTTGAGCGCTGGTTTGATACAGGCATTGAGGTCTCTTTATAAGGACTCTAGTGCTTGTGTCAGGATCAATGGGGTCTACTCGGACTGGTTTGGCATCCAAAAAGGTGTCAGACAGGGCTGTGTAGCTTTCCCTTGGCTGTTCAACCTATTTATGGACCGGTGTTTGCAAACTTTGAAAGATGAAGAATGTGGTTTAAGAATGGGCGAGTTAACCGTCAAATGCCTTTTGTATGCCGATGATCAAGTCATATTTGCGTCATCGGCGTCTGAATTGCAAATGATGGTTACATTAATGAACTGGGAATTAAAAGAAAGGGGAATGAAAGTGAACACATGTAAGACGAAAGTGATGGTTTTTGAAAGAGAAGAAAGCAAAACGGTATGTGAAATAAGAATAGAAGGAGAGTTAATTGAGCAAGTGGATGAGTTTGTGTATTTGGGATGTGTATTTAGCAGGGATGGTAGATATGATAGGGATATAGAACGACGAGTAAATGCAGGGAATAGAGTGAATGGGGCACTACACTCTATTATGGAGAACCAGAATGTGTCAAAACAGGCACGTATGGTGATTCATAATTCTGTGTTAGTCCCTACTTTAATGTATGGTAGTGAAAGCTGGGTGTGGCAGAAGAAGCACGAAAGTAGAATAAATGCTGTAGAAATGCGGTCTTTAAGGAATATGCTAGGGTTGAATCTGAATGACAGGGTGAGAAATTGCGTGATAAGGGATAAATGTGGTATGCAAGATGATGTTGTGACCAGGATTAAGAAAGGAATGCTTCGGTGGTTTGGTCATGTGGAAAGAATGAATGAGGAAAGAGTGACAAAGCAAATTTATATGGCAGATGTGAACGGCCGAGTCGGGAAGGGACGCCCTAGGAAAAAGTTTATCGACCAAATTGGCGATATTTTGAAAATGGGCCACGTTAGAAGTACCCTTAACCGACGAGCATGTATGCGTAGATATATGGATGTGAAGGAGGCGAAAGAGGTGTGTCAGGATCGTGCCAAATGGAAGTCCGTAGTCTCTGCCTACCCCTCTGGGTGACAGGCGTGAGTGTTTATGTTATGTTATGTTATGTATGTTAATTCCGGAAGAATGCTGTGGTCACAGTACAAATCCACGAACGCAAAGACTTTAACGTGTTTAAAATAAAGTTCATTTTTCTTTATTTTTATTGAATGACAGAATTAGTAATAATACAAATAAAACTGCACTCTTAAAATTCTTATTGCCTTATGTTACGGTCCATTTCAGTTTGTTTTTACTGTACAGATTTAGTGTGACTGTAATTTATGTAGTTTTAATTATTTTTGGGATAAAAAATTACCTATATTAAAAATGATGAGGAACGTAACGTAGAATTCTGAACAAACTAATTTCTCAAAGTGCGTTAATTATGTTACATGTTGTATATATATCATTGTGAAATTGCTGTATATATATTATGGTCAAATTGCTGTATATGCTGTTGTATCTAAGTACAACACTTGCATGTGTATATAGGTAGTTTATTACTTTTCTTGCGGATTTTCCGACATTATAGACAAACATTTTCTCTTAATATTTCCACAAAGTGTCACTCTACATGATTACACAAAATACTACTCTGTGTAAAAAGTATCGGGAATGTGTCAATAAAAAGACCCGCGTAAAAGAGGTCGTTCTAATTTTTTTACTGCATGTTGGTAGCACTGTACTGATTTAGTGCGCAAAGTTTGAGCGGGATCTGTCATTTAATTTCTTTTAAACTACACTTTTTGTTGGTCATAGTTTTGAGTTCTCGGCGATTTTTACAATGGAAAATATTGTTGAACAAACAGTGTGCCTTAAATTTTGTGTTTCGAAATCATGTGGTGAATCACTAAAAATGTTGCGAAATACCTACGGCGAATCGTGTATATCGAAAACAAGGGCTTATGAATGGTATAAGGTTTTTAAAGAAGGCCGAGAAGTAGTAGTAGACTTGCCTCGTTCTGGTAGACCTTCAACCGCTACGACCAAAGAAAACATCGACAAAATCAAGAAGCTAGTGCTCGAAAATCGACGTATGAGTCTGAGAGAGTTGGCTAGTGAGGTGAACATATCTTTTAAGTCCGTCCACAACATTCTCATTGACATTTTAGGCATGAAACGCGTCGCCGCTCGACTAGTTCCAAAAGAGCTCAATTTTGTTCAAAGAGCGCAGCGAAAGCATGTCGCTGAAGACATGGTTTCCCGAGCTTCAACGGATCCGACCTTTATGAAACGTATAATAACTGGCGACGAGACATGGGTTTATGAGTACGACATGCAAACAAGCCAACAGTCTTCAGAATGGCGTCTCGAAAACGAGCCGAAACCCAAAATACCGCGGCAAAGTCGCTCCAAAATCAAGGTGATGCTGACAGTTTTTTTGACTACCGTGGTGTGGTTCACTCCAAATTCCTTCCAAAGGGAGAAACAGTGAATAAAGAATATTATTTAGGCGTCATGAAGCGTTTGCGTGAGAGTATCCGCCGAAAACGTCCAGATTTGTGGCAACACAACTCATGGATGCTGCACCATGATAATGCACCATCACACACAGCCATTATAGTGAAAGAGTTTTTAGCGAAAAATTCAACAAAAGTTCTCGACCAAGCACCGTATTCACCTGATATGGCTCCGTCTGACTTTTTTTTATTTCCCAAGTTAAAATTACTACTTCGAGGAAAACGTTTTGAGTCGATAGAAGCCATAACAAAAAATTCGCTGAATGAGCTAAAGGCCATACCGCAAATAGCCTATGAAAAATGTATGGAAGACTGGGTGAAGCGTTGGAGATGTATTGCAAGCGATGGGGCCTACTTTGAAGGCGATAAAATAAATTTAGATGAATAATTTGTATTTTTTGCTTTATTGACAAATTCCCGATATTTAGTACACAGAAGGTATAATCCATTTTTATTCGCTTTGTAAAACATTTTAACTGCATTTAATGGAAAATATTTAAAAAACAAGTAAAAATTGCAACTTTATGTCAGTCGTAAAATATGCGTCTGTTAACATTTTTGTCTCATCGTATCTTATGTTGTCTATATACTAATTTTGCTTTGTAAATTTAGTTAATTTTAGGCGTCATTTAAATCAGAATTCAGGCCCAATGATATCGCCAAAAAGTGACGAAAAAAACTGACTTAATACTTTAGAAGGTAAAGTCCTCTTTTTGGGAAGATGCCCGGCTGAATTAAAGGTTGAATGAAGAGGAAAACTTACTTGAGATGCGCGATCAACTCTCCGTCGTCAACGCGCCAGAGGGCAGTGACTTGATCTAGCCCCGAACTCAGTAATCTGTGATCATCCACGGCGGCTAATCGAAGTACCTGTGAAGAGAATTATCATTTTCATATGCTTTAAAGTATAGGCCCACCGGATCGGTGCATTTGTGTTTGTGTATATTGTTTTCACGCGGACGAGCTAGGGCACCCGTGCGTGTTTGTACTCGATGGTGCCCATTTGCATGCGTCAGTGTGCGATATATACAATATGTAACGTAATTAACGCACATCCTCAGACACACCAATTAGTTAGTATATTATGTTATAATTATAATACATACACTGAATTTTTAGTTAAACATTTTTATTTTATCAGTGCATAAAAATGAGCCGTGGTAGCTGAGATGGTTAGCGCTCGCTGTAAATTTCACAGTACGCTAGCAAACCGGGTTCGATCCCCGCCGGCACCAATGAAATTGTTAATTGCAATTTTAAGTGCTGATTTACCACGTGCTCGGCGGTGAAGGAAAACATCCTGAGGAAACCTGCATGTCTGAGGAACAAGAAAAAAAAATATTTCGAAGACATGTGAAGTTCGCCAACACGCATTGGGGCAGCGCGGCGGACACTTCCTTGCCCTAAAACCCTCTCAGAAATCAGGGGAGGCCTGTGCCCAGCAGTGGGACGTATATAGGCTATAACTTTAACTTTTATAAAAATGTTTAACCAAAAATCAGTGTATGTATTATGATTATAACATAATATACTAATTGGGGTGTCTGAGGGTGTGCGTTAATAACGTAACATATTGTATAACTCGAACCTCGTTAAATCGAAATCCTCAGTAAGTCGAAAAAAATTGCCATTCCCTTCCGCTAAACCCCTAAATACGCGGTATATCGAATTATTAGAATTTGTAACTCGAACAAAATGTTATTTCCCTACGAAATATTAATAATATATATTTATACTCTAAACTCGAATTTCAAAAAGGAGACTCCGTCCGTCGTAGTTAGGAAACAATAATGACGTCGCAATAAAATCCGGGTTCTTAATCGTAAAGTAGCTGCCGTGTCACCTGCCCAGCGTCGGCCGAGCTCGGTAGTCAAACATGAAACGTCCTATAACTCAAAAAGTACGGATATTAGAAAAAAAAATTTCAAACAAAAGTTTTGGAAAATAAACTGATCTTTCAAAATAAATTTATGTATTTTATTGATTAATCCAATATTTCAAGAGTTATTGGCGGCGATAGAAAAACCTGTTCATTAAATTGGCAATAAATCGTAAACGGTAAGTTTTACAAAAAACTACTTTGACTTGACCATAGGTCTGACTAATAGGTCCATAGACTGACGGATCACGAGTGGTTATTTATGTTACGTGTTGTATATATAACATATGTACGCGTGTGTATGTGCGCGCGAGTGTTACGAGCATGTGCGCGTTTGTACTTGTGTACGTGTGTTGGTGCGTGAGCGTATGTTTTTGTGTGTACGTGTACGTGCGCGTGTGTGTGTACGTGCGCGCGTGTACGCTACCTCCGCGTCGTGCGCGCGCCAGGCGGCGAGCGGGCGGCCGCTGCGCGTGTCGAGCACGGCCACGTGCCCGCCAGCCAGCCCGCACGCCACCCACGCGCCCGACGCACAGATGCACATGCAGCGGATGAACGTCGTCGCCGCACCCGCCAGCTGGAATTGCATTAAAGTAAACAAACTCGTCACAAAATAACTTTATTTACGACTTTTTTTATAAAATAATGATGCCTAACAAGCACACAAGTAAGTAGATGATGTGACCAATAAACATGTAAATACGCCTGCATTAATAATTTTATGAAAATCTCAGTTTCATAGTAAACAAAAATCAAACATAAATACGTTTAATGCAGTCAGTCCTAAGCCTGAATAAAGTATGAAGGGAAGTTAATTTATTGATTGAACTGTATAGCTACAAGCACTTGGATAGTGATAAAATTTATTTTCGTTTCGGGTGTAACTGTATAATTGATGGTATATATGCAAGTAAAAATCACAGTAGCCGAATAAAAGTAGCCACTTACAAAAATCACTAACTTTGAAACAGGGACGCCGACCAAGTCACTGGTTTCGTTGCGTTTCTTGAAAATGACGTAACGACCCACGTCTATTAGTAAGTGTCGATTTGTGCGTGCTGTGGTTCACGCGTACGAGTCCGTACTATCAGTTGCATACATATTAGTGGCGTTCGGTACATTTCTTAGAAGATAGCCTACTATTCTGTTTTTACTACGCTATTAGCTTATCTGTCACTTTAATATTATATAAGTCCATGTGGTGGCGGTACCTTGAGTTCATGTGAACAGTTGGCAGCCCTGGCGTCGACGAGCCGCAGCGTGGCGTCGGTGGTGGCGGCCACCAGCACTGCGGACGGGCCTGGTAGCGTGCGGACGATGCTCACCGCAGACTTTATATTGTCCAACTGCAGCAATTATTTTTGATGCATATTTAGTGAGAGGGTACTAATGCAATTATAATTTGATTTTTATGTTTTGTAAATACATATCCTTATCAAATATAGTTAGTGGATAACTGTTATTGGCCGAATTTTTTAAAATTACTTGTAAAATTTGTTTGTTATCATATTGTAAGGCTGTTGTTATATTTTTCTATGGCCATTTTTCTTTATAGCTAATGGATGTCATTAAACAATATTTTGACATTAGATAGAAATATCTTGTACGTAAAACTGCAATCAAAACCACAATATAATATAAGTGAACCCTTTAAAGGTGCAGTAAATTACTTAAATTTTTGTGTTTGATTAATAAACATCATTTCATAAATTCGTACCTATGTTTAATTTAGATAATACCTACCTAATAATCATCGAACTACCTAATACTCGATCTCAGCGCATCATTATTCTACCGCTCTAAATATATGTATCTATAGAATATCTGGTTACGCTTGGCATAATGGCGCTGTCGTCGCACCACAAGCGAAACACATCGAAGCCTAAATCGCGCTACGAAAGTTCCGAAGTAAAAACAGTATATGTATATAGAATAGCTCCGAACTAATATACGGAGTGTTGGCCGCTCCCAGGGCAGACCACCTTGCCCAGCGGGAGATCTCTCTTTTTCTTTCTACAACCACAAGCGATACGTGCGCTCCATACCTAATTTATTTATACTCTAAGGTGTAACCATAACAATAATAATGTAAGTTTTCCTAAATTAATTCAAATTAAAACTATACACTGTCTATTATTATAATATTTATACTATTTTTAAGTTATGGCTGTATAACACCGAATAGTAACATAATAAATCCAACAGCGTATCTCACAAAAATGTTTTTCCCGTCCGTTTTTCCTGTTAGTACCGCTGGGTTTCTTGCTGGTTCTTTAAAGGACAGAGATTTTTTTTTGAACCAGTGGTATCCCTTAAATAACTTTCAATAAGTATTTTTGTAATCTATATTGAAAAAAATTGGTTTTATTATATCCGTGTAGTGGCGGTTGAGAATATCCACTACCCCATATCTTCCCGTGGGTGTCGTAAGACGTGACAGAGGGAGACAGGCAGGAGATGGGCAGCAGCAACTTTCGGTTGCCACCTACGACGACTCGACCTGGCAACATATAACGCACGCACCCTGAGGACTGACGAGAAGATACTGGAGCTGAAAGAAGAGGTAGACAAGTTGCGCTGGCATATTATTGGAATATCCGAGGTCCGAAGAGAGGAAGAGGACACGGTAATCCTCGAGTCCGGCAACTTGTTCTATCACCGGGAGGGCGACCATCTGTCCCAAGGATTTATCGTCCACAAGTCTCTCGTCAATAACGTTGTAAAGATTGGGAGTGTGTCGACGAGGGTCGCGTACCTGATGCTCAGAATTACCAAACGGTATTCGCTGTAGGTCATACAGGTTTACGCACCACCTCGGCACATCCCGATGAGGAGGTGGAGAAAATGTATGAGGATATTTCCAGAGCCATGCATTCCTCCAAAACCCACTACACGGTGTTGATGGGAGACTTCGACGCAAAACTAGGCACAAGAGAAAACGTTGAGCTGAAGTTAGGGAAATTTGGAGTAGGGCAACGGAACCGAAGGGGCCAGCAGCTGGCCGACTTTATGGAGAAAGAGAGACTCCTTATGATGAACTCTTTCTTCCAGAAGCGGCCCCACAGGAAGCGGACCTGGTCGAGCCCCGACGGTTCGACAAAAAATGAGATTGACTTCATTATGACGACCAGACGCCAACTGTTCAGTGATGTCTCAGTGATCGCAAGGGTGAAAACTGGCAGCGATCACCGAATGGTCAGAGGCACACTGAACTTAAACGTTAAGTTGAAGAGGTCTCGTCTAATAAAGTCAACGCTCCGTCCCCCTCGTGCTCTTATCCAGAATGCCGAAACCTTTCAGCTCGAGTTACGTAACCGCTTTCAGTTCCTAGAAGATTGCAATGCAGTGGACGATATGAATAACAAGCTCGTGGAAACTGTCCATGCGGTCGGAGCTAAGTTTTGCAAGACCCACTCACACTCTTAATCTCATGGCTGTTAGACGGGAGATGACGCTGCAATCATCAACAGATTTGACAGCATACAAGCAACTGAACAGACAGATCTCCAAATGCATGCGGCGAGACTTACGCAACTTTAATACTGCTCGTATTAAAGAAGCGATCGAGCGGAACCAGGGCTCCAAAGTCTTTGCCAGAGATCTGTCTGCCAGAAAGAGCCAACTGTCAAGGCTGAAGACTGAATGTGGCGGCATCGTTTCCGGGACACCTGAGATTTTGAGTGAGATTGAGAGGTTCTATGGGCAGCTGTACACATCATCGTTGGAGCCACACGCAAGTGTGAGTAACGATCCAAGAGCAAGTCTTATCCGACACTATTCCGATGATATCATCGGAATAGACCGGGATATCCCGGACGTTAGTCTGAGCGAGATTAGAATGGCTTTCGAGCACCTTAAAAACGGTAGGGCCCCAGGCGAGTATGGAATTACAGCGGATCTTCTGAAAGCGGGTGGAACACTGGTACTTGAAGTCCTTCAGAAGCTCTTCAATTCCGTCCTCCATGGACACTATTCCGGAGGCGTGGAGCAGAAGTGCGGTGGTCTTGTTCTTTAAGAAAGGCGACAACGCTTTCTTGAAGAACTACAGACCGTTTTCACTTCTGAGCCACGTCTACGTGCTGTTTTTGAGAGTCATTACGAATCGTCTCGCACGCAGACTCGACGACTTCCAGCCTCCCGAACAAGCCGGTTTCCGAAAAGGCTTCAGTACCATAGACCACATACATACCCTGCGGCAGATTGTACACAAGACCGAAGAGTACAATCTGCCACTTTGCCTGGCATATCTATGACTATGAGAAAGCCTTTGATTTCGTCGAAATTTGGGCGGTGCTACAGTCCCTTCAGCGGTGCCAAGTTGACTGCCGGTATATCGAAGTGCTGAAGTGTTTGTACAGTAGGGCTACGATGGCTATCCAAGTACAAAACCAGAGTTCGAAACCTATCCAACTGCAGAGAGGTGTAAGACAGGGTGACGTTATATCCCCGAAACTCTTCACCGCTGCGTTGGAAGATGTTTTCAAGCTACTGGACTGGAAAGAATACGGTATTAACATCAATGGCGAGTACATCACTTACCTTCGATTTGCCGACGATATAGTACTTATGGCAGAACCGCTGGAGGACCTTAGCACTATGCTCAATGACCTCAATGGTGTCTTCCAACGGATAGGTCTTAAGATGAACATGGACAAAACAAAGATCATGTTTAATGTCCATGTCACACCTATGCCGGTAGTTGTTGGGAGCACTATGCTCGAAGTTGTTGACGAGTACGTTTACCTGGGACAAATAGTCCGACTAGGTAAGTCCAACTTCGACCGAGGAGGAGGTCAATCGACGGATTCAACTCGGCTGGGCAGCGTTCGGGAAATTACGACACATCTTCTCATCAGGTATACCTCAATCTCTGAAAACTAAAGTGTATAACCAGTACGTGTTGCCAGTGATGACTTATGGAGACTGACTTACTGAGACGTGGTCCTTCGCTGCTGGCCGTATGAGGATCCTCAAGGTCGCTCAGTGAGCTATGGAGAGGGCTATGCTCGGAGTTTCTCTGCGTGATAGACTCAGAAATTAGGATATCCGCAGTAAAACCAGAGTGACCGACATAGCCCAACGGATTAGTAAGCTGAAGTGGCAATGGGCCGGCCATATAGCTCGAAGAACCGATAACCGATGGGGAAGAAAGGTTCTTGAGTGGAAGCCTCGTACCGGTAGGCGTAGTGTAGGGCGATCCCCCACTAGATGGAGTGACGACCTGGTAAGACATGCAGGAAGTCGATGGATGCAGGTGGCTCAGGACCGTGCTTTGTGGCATTACTTGGGGGAGGCCTATGTTCAGCAGTGGACTTGTGAAGGGCTGTAATGATGATGATGATGATATATTTAACGTTTTTAAAAAATAAAAAAATAAAAAATAAAATATTCTATTCAACCGATGGAATGTGGAAAGATCAAAAGTTGCTGTGGCCACATTTAGACGCTGATGTTACCATCTCGTATTTATGTCACGTGTAAAATATGTAATTTATTAATAATAATTCTATAAAATAACATCGAAGCAACTAATACAATAAATAACACTATATTATAGTTTAACTCGATTACGGAACTCATAACAAATTTTGGCGGTTATAAAAACTTGGAATATTACAAGTATACTTTTAAATATCTCTAAATCATAAAAAGCAATTTCAAATTAGACTTTGATATATAAATATCACTACCTGTCTCTAAACAGTTTATAAAACAAACTTACCTGTGAAACAACACTCTCCATGAAAGGGTCCCAAATATGTACAACCGAATCAGTCGATACGGCGAGGCGAAGCGATTCCAAGAACGCCAGAGACAGAACCCCCTTTTTGTGTCCTGTGTAGGTCCAATTACACTGGGTAGTTGCGTTGCCGTCGCCCTGGTAGAGATTTTCATTAATATTTTGTAAGCGAGGCATCTGATATTTCGGGTATGCCAATAGTTTTTTTAAACAAAAAATGTAAGCAAGTTTTATTTCATTGGAATTTCATATGTAACAAGTAAAATAAATAAGCATGATTAGAGCTTGACTAAGTCACATTCATTTATTGAGGGTAGCAGTTAATATATTGCAATAAATTTTATTATAAGTAATCTGCATAGTATACTTGCAAACAAAAAGTGAAAATATTGATTATATATGTTTTGCTTGGCTCATGATCCATGACTATACTAACTGCTTTTACATACTTACGCATTTAAAACAAAATATTAAAATTTCCTACTTTTTTTAAAATACTAGCAATGCTATTGACATTATCAATATTATCTTTAATTACTCTTGGTAAGCATTAAATGATTGTGTTAGGAGTGGTAGTTCACGGCAGTAGTCAAACAGCGGATTCGAACCCACGATCATTAAATTCGCAGTCCGCACCCTGCCATTAGGTTACTGTCGCTTTTTTTTATAGTATAGGGTGACAAACGAACGCAGAGTCCACCTGATGGTAACTGGTTGCTGTGGCCCATAGACATCTACATCTATCCTCGATTAGTGCAGATGCGTTCTCACCCGTGAAGTTTAAGATGGAATGCCTCGTTTCCCGTAAAAAGGGTCTCCGGTTCTCCACACTCACCATACAGCAGCATTTAGCTACTATTTCACGCTGGTATTCTGTGAGAGCGTGGTCCTTTCCCGGTTGAGCCGACCCATTCGTGCAACAACTATACTTCTAATATAACTGCAGCATGGCTCTACCATGTAAAAACGGTTTTAAACGGTAACACGATTGTTCCTGATAATTGGCCATAAGTAATTAAAATATATCTGTACTGCAGTCCATTATTACCTGCAAAGAACTTTCAAACAAGTCTACGGATACGTTGTCGATTAAGGACTAAGATTGAATGCCCCAAAGTCTGTAACTATGGCTCTTTAGTTTGAAAAGTTCTCGGCCTAACCGAGATTTAAGGGTAGTATGTAAATAAATGTATAATCATTCGATAGCTTGATTCTTTATTTAATCGTACGTCAAGTGCATTTGTGATAGATTGCGTAATTATTTTTCTACGATTTTCTGTTCGAAGGAATCTGCTTTTCTCCCGGATATGGAAAATAGTGTAATAGGAGCCGTGATTAAATATTTCGTCAAAGAAAAAGACGCCAAGTTAAATCAAGGAAGACATGGATTACACATTAGGTGATCATCAGGTGTTTCATATTTTAACTGACGAACTACGAAAGTATAAGGTGTCAGCAAAAATTCAACCGGATTGAAATCTCGTGGGAGAATCTGGCGAAGTTTCAATGAAATACTAGCGACTTTTTAAGAATATTTCTAACCATTGATGAAAGTTGGATTCACCACCATATTCCTGAGACAAAACAACAGTTGAAACAGTGGAAACATAGCGATTCTTCGCCACCGAAGAAAGCCATATTGTAATGCACCGGCGCACATCTCGTTTCGAAGTATTAAACCATCCCTCATATTCCTAATTTTGCACTATCGGACTATTTCCTGTTCGCTAAGTTCAAAAAACACCTGGCTTGAAGATAGTTCTTCACAAAATAAGTGGTAATAGCTGAGGCAGAGCGGTTTTTTGAAGAGTTGGAGAGATCGACCGATAAGAGCGGCATAGATGCGCTGGAGCATAGATTGAATAAGTGTATTGAGACAAGGGGAGAATATGTAGAAAAATAAATCATTAAAAAAATTTCTTTGTAAATTGAAATTAAGGCGAGCGTCAAGAGCGCCGGTAAAGGACGTCTTCGTCATAAACAGGCGGAAAAGATCCCTGCCCCCCCCCCCCGTACAAGAATGGCTAACCTCAAGTAAAGGTAAGGCAAGCAGAGGGTCCTCCAGACAAATCTGCACCTTGCAGCAGCTGCTTCTGCCGTGGTGGAGGTTTGCTTTGCAAAGGACAACATTGATCTCGCCCTCATACAAAAGCCTTGAGTGGCCAACGGTCAAGTTCTGGGATTGTAGGCTGCCGGTAAGATTCTAGTCATACTAAAGGCAGTAGATCCAGAGCTTGTCCGTCAGGTCTCAGAATATTCCCCATTGCCCGGATTTTCCTCACGGTCCACTACTATGGGCCGGTTCTGGGAGCCGTTAAAAGGCTATGTTGGTTAGCGGCGATTTACTGCAGTCGGTTAAATTAATAAATAAATAGGTTGGTTATCTAACGGTAGCCGGGCCGAGAACTTTTCAAACCGCTCTCGTATACCCTGCAGACCAGAATACAGCAGTACAAGTGCCTTGCATGGAGGCAGAAATAGATAAGGTGTTCATTTCCCAGATGGTCTCCTAGGGAAAAACAGCGTACTACAATCTAATGAAGCCAGATGAAACGTCATTTTATTCTATAGTATTAAATGACAGCTTGTGTCGTAAGGTTTGTCAAAGGTTGTTTATGGCTGTGATAGCATTAATGTTTCGGCACAATCACGGTTACATGTTGTCATCGATGACGTCTGACAAAAATACAAATAATTACTTCATATTATACTAGCTGTTCCCTGCGACTTCGTTTATCTACGTGGAATTTTCGATTGGATTTTCTAGATTTTAATTTTTTTTTTTTGCGCGGAACCTTCATTCTTTTTTTTAACAAAATTAGTCTAAGTCACTCGTTATAACATCAGCTATCTATCAGTGAAAGTCCAGTCAAAATTGGTCCAACCATTTTGGATATTAGCTGGAACAAACAAACTGACAGACAGACTGATAGAATTTAAAAAATTGTGTGTTTGTTATGAGTACCGTGTTTTTTTTTTTGTTATTTTGATATTACAAATAGACACTTCTATTTTATTTGTATATAATGATTTTGTTATATTTACGTGAACATTACACATTCAATGAAACTACTTTTACGGATTTTATCGCGTTTAATTGTACTTATTTTTTTAAGATATTAATAGTTAGCGGCTGACCGTTAAGTAGACCGTAGAGTCTACATCACCCGAAGACGCCTCGTGTAGAGGCGAAACACGTGTCATATTATCGTCGATGGTGTGTCTTTCCTAGAATAGTGGTGTTGGGAGTAGTGGTGCTGGGATTGGTGGTGACGGGATTAGTGCACGCAATTAAGGGAAGGCGGGAGGTGCTAAGTAAGACTAAGACTAAGTAAGACACATCATTTTACTTAATTGAGCGGATGGTTGCAAAGTTAGGTTGATGGTTAAAAGTCTTTATTATAATAGATTTCCGCAAAGTAACGCCTGATTCTATCAATTATCTTATTTTTTTTAATTCCCGACGTTTAAGGTGCTTTCCAGCGCCCATGTTTTTTACTTTTTATAAGCCAGTGCTTGACCACAATCTCACCCGGTGGTAAGTGGTGACTGGTAATGCAGCTTTAGATGGTAAATCGCACTGTCTTAGCGTAACAGAAGTCTATTGACTCTTGCCTTGAAGACGTCCAGAGTGTATTCGGACGGAAAGATAGACGCCGGCAAATTATTCCACTCCTTTGTTGTACGCATTAAAAATGTCGAAGTAAACCGTTTGGTTCTAATGCGTGGAATATCGACAACAAAAGGGTAAAGACCCATCGACCGCCTGGTCATCCGATGGTGGAAAGGAGAGCGAACAATTAAAGCGTGCAATTCCTGCGCACACTCACCGAAATACATCCTATAAAATACCGTGAGGCTGGCTACTCTGCGACTGTGCTCGAGGCTGACAAGGTTGGTTTCAACCAAATCAAGGTCACCAATGAGCCTCTTAGCACGTCTCTCCACTGAGTCCAACGCTGCCAGATGACATTTTGCAGCACCAGCCCATATGTGACAGCAGTACTCCATGCACGACCGGACTTGCGCTTTCTATAAAGTAAGGAGCTGTACCGGCATGAAGTACCGCCGCACCCTTGCAAGAACACCAAGTTTCCTTGCGGCTCCTTTGGTTCTAGACTCAATGAACTGCCCATAGTTGAGGTTCAGAGAAAATTCAACCCCTAACAACTGAATGCGGTCAGTGTACTCCAAGGATACATTCCGGAAAGTAGGAGCCAGGGTGAGCGGGCTCTTTTTAGCGGTGAAAAGACACGCTTCTGTTTAGAAGGCGTTGAATCTCACAAGATTGGCATCGCCCCATTCGGAGACTGCCTGTACTTAGAGTATCATGAGACCTGTTCAGAGACCCATGGTCACGGAGGACTGTTCCTTAAGTATCAAATTCCACCCGATAAAATCCGTAAGAGTAGTTTTATTCGATATTTGTATAGAATTTGTTCTGGTGGAACTCAGCGTTAAGCGTCAAATGAAACATACCTGATTTCTCAAAGACCAGAGCTTCACCGTTTTATCTTTCGATCCGCTCATGAAGCTATTCTCATTATCCAAGCAGTGTATCGACTTGACTGAATGCGTGTGTCCCAAGAATGTCTGCAGCTTTATCTGTTTCAAGTTAAAGCGGGGATCCTTATCCGGTCGGCCTATTTCATGCTCCCAGTAGATCAACCAGTCGCCACGAAGATGTCTGCGACGATATTGAACTATATTATTATAGACAGTGAGTCTACTGTTAATACTAATTATTGCACGGAATTGGGACAGTTGAGGCTAATATAAAACAATATAACATAGGTAAAGAAAACTTATTGTAAAAATTATGAAAACCCCCATATACTCACCTATCACTCTTTACGCCGTTACACATCTTATAAGCAACGGCATCGAAGCCACACGCTTGTCCGTTAGCGCCTTCCACCGTGTCAGTGGCGACATCTATCCTGTTGCCCACCAAAGTGACATTGGAACCGAAGCTGTTGGAGCTGGACACGTGGTCCATGGTAACGTCGCTCTTCGTCGGAGTGAGCGTGACCTTTCGGTTGATCGGTTCGTCGCTGAACGACGACTGAAACCGTGGTTTCTCTTGACGATTTATATGCAGGGGTGAACTAGAAAAATTAACAATAATTTTAAGGTCTATACCCAGAATTGGTATAGAAAAGTTCCAATTCTTCCGCCTTTTTTATCAACTAGTAACCGACTACGGTTTAACGCTTTGCTGGCGTATAAGCACAGTTTAAAGAGCTAACAGTAGTGACACGCCGCCGCCGTCGATGTCAGGCGATGCCACCGCTCGCGTATGTATTTATTATTTACGCTTGTCACGAAATTAGAAATAAAGTAATTTTGGAGACACATGGTGATCTGAATATAGAAAATACAAAAGTATAGCATGATTACGATTAGCTCACAACCTCAACGGATATAATGACGTCAATCAATCACAAGTCATTTTTTTTTTCATTTAAAAATATAACTAATTTTTATTAATAATTACTAAAAAATGGAATTGTCTATAAAAGAAATCAAATATATTTTTAATGAATTATTATTTCATTTATAAATGTGTGGCAAAAAAATTAATACAACTTTTCTATTCAACTTTACCTAGTTACTTATATCGGGTGTCCCAGAAATCGACGTCAAGCCGATAAAAAAATCTAAGTCATGTATTTCAGAAATTATAGTATTTTTTTTTTCTATAATGCTTTCTTAAATTTACGCGAACACTACACATTGAATAAAACTAAATTTACGGATTTTATCGCGTTTATTTCACTACTTTCACTTATTTTTAATTCCCGATGTTTCGGGTGCTTTACAGCAACCACGGTCACGGGGGGGACTGAGATGTTTGACGTCCCAATGTCATAGTTAGTCCGGCTACCCTCAGGTTTTGAATATTAATTTTTGGTCCGATTTACGCAAAACGAGCTTATAGTATCATGAAGTCTTGCAGTGGTATGCTTAGGTTTGGGTTTAATTTTGTTAATTATAGGATCCCAAGCAGGTGGCAGCACCCATCCATCTTCTCTATTGAAATTTGGATGTTTTTTAATGTAGTGTTTTTTAAGTTAGTGAACCTGCTGTACTACCATATGTCAGAAGAGTCACAAACAAGGTTGGCTACATCTTGAAGCGAGCTTCCATTAAAACATACTACAAGCCGCCGAAGAAGATTAGTCAATTTTTACCATCCGTCAAGTGTAATATCCCTCTACAAGATGCAGGAGTGTACAAGTTAGATTGTGAATGTGGTCTCTCTTACATAGGTCAAACAAAAAGATCCATAAAAACCCGCGTGAAAGAACATATAGCTGACGTGAAGCACCGACACGCCGGGAAGTCTGCAGTCTGTGAACATGTTCAAGATCGTCCCCACCATTACATTCGATTTGATAAACCACAAATTCTCGCAAAAGAACACTGATTCCTTCCAAGGATGATACGCGAGGCTATTGAAATTAAAAAACATCCGAATTTCAATAGAGAAGATGGATGGGTGCTGCCACCTGCTTGGGATCCTATAATTAACAAAATTAAACCCAAACCTAAGCATACCACTGCAAGACTTCATGATACTATAAGCTCGTTTTGCGTAAATCGGACCAAAAATTAATATTCAAAACCTGAGGGTAGCCGGACTAACTATGACATTGGGACGTCAAACATCTCAGTTCCCCCCCCCCCCCGTGACCATGGTTGCTGTAAAGCACCCGAAACGTCGGGAATTAAAAATAAGTAAAAGTAGTGAAATAAACGCGATAAAATCCGTAAATTTAGTTTTATTTAATTTTTTTCGATATAATGTACACCATGACACAGTTTTTTCATTCCTGTTGCTACAAGTATTTACTTTTTGCCAATTTTTTTTTCTTACGTCATCCTGAATAGTGCTTCTGTAACCTGTGATCCTAAACCCTGTGCCTGTGCCGATCACTCCAGCTTGAAAGAAAATGTAATTTTATACCGAACCAAGTTTTCAGAATTAGTTTTTCGCACTACTTCAACTGACCGTCCTGGAAAAAAATTGTACTACGCCAGTTTGGCAAGTAGCTTTAGAAGTTAGCGCATTTAATAAGGATTCTAACGTAGTATAACACTTACTCTATTATTTCTTAGATCAGCAATAAAAAAAATTTTGTTAAACAAAGTCAGTTTTTAACAATTTTTTGGAACTCACATTAAAACGATTCTAGTGCAACCAAAGCGTTCCTAATGACCACAGCGTGGTTTAAATGAGATAGAGAGAGACATTCCATAAAGTGTGAGCGAGACAGATAGTGACGCTAATGAGACACAGACGCAAATGAGTGAACAAGACAGAGAACCATGCTAAGTGTGAGCAAGACAGGTAGTGACGCCTCTTATTGGTATTGGTACACGCACTACAAATCAGTCAAGTACTCTGTGAAATCAGTACGCAACGCTACTTCGTTTACTACGCATCTTTTCGTATTCGCTGGTGATATCTTGTGTTCTTACTACTTTGGCTTCGTTTACTGGACTTGTTTGCGTGTGATTTGGATTTGGAATTGGGCATTTGTGATCTCTTTACGACGACCTTTGTTTTTTCCTGGACTAACGTGTTATTGTGTATTTGTACCATACCATGGCTGTGTACACCACACAGAAATATGCCAACATGCATCTCATTAATGGGGAATGCCAATGTAATGCCAGTGAAGCCGTTAGACGGTATCGCGAGAGATACCCTAATGCTGATCGCTATCCAGATCACAGAGTTTTTACCAATGTACCGTCTACTCTTCTCTGATGGCCGACTGTCAAACCAAATGCATGGTGAAGGTAGAATTTCATTACCTTACGAGGAAGTAGTCCTTCAAGCAGTTGACGAGGACCCAAGTTGTTCGGTACGTGGAATTGAGGCCAGCACAGGTGTGCCCAAAAGTATGGCTCATCGAATAGTACAAAAAATGAGCTCCACCCTTATCATGTATAGCGAGTACAAACGTTATTACCTCGGGATTATGAACCTCGGGTTGCGTTTTTCAAACCATGATTCAAAAACACCGAGAAGACTCACAATTCTTAGAAAAATTTTTGTGGTCGGATGAATCAACCTTTAAAAAAGATACTATAGATAATAAAGCTACATGAACCTTCACAATCTACACGAATGGCACGTCGAAAATCCACGATTGATTAGACAAGATAGATCACGGTACCGTTTCAAAATAAACATGTGGACTGGAATTTTAAAGTAAAAGTCATAGGGCCTTTCGAGTTGCCAGAAGTTTTAAATGCTGAAATTTATTTAGATTTTTTACAAAATCATTTACCCAATTTGATGGAGGACGTGCCGCTTATTATTTTCAGAGATATGTGGTTCCAGCAAGATGGTTGTCCAGCGCATTATAGCCGCTTAGTTCGAGAACACATTAACGAGGAATATCCGGACAGATGGATAGGGCGGGTAGGTCCGATCTCGTGGCCCGCCCGCTCACCCGATTTAAATCCTCTTGATTTTTTTTACTGGGGAGCAGTGAAAGAAAAAGTATATTCCAAGCCGATTGAAAACGTAGAAGAGCTTAGACAGAGAATAGCGGAAGCAGTTGAATTTTGTAATAATGGAAGATTTGCCCACCTGATTTCACGATCTTTTTTAAGAAGATGTCGGGCTTGTATTGCAGCTCAAGGACGGCAATTTGAACATCTTTTGTAAAATAAGTAATAAATTTTATCATAAAAACGAAACTGACTGTCTTAATTTTATAACCATTATTTTATTACTTTAGTTTGTATTTGCGTCTGCGTCTCATAAGCGTCACTATCTGTCTCGCTCACACTTTATGGAATGTCTCTCTCTATCTCATTTAAACCACGCTGTGGTCATTAGGAACGCTTTGGTTGCACTAGAATCGTTTTAATGTATGTTCCAAAAAATTGTTAAAAACTGACTTTGTTTAACAAAAAAATTATTTATGACTGATCTAATAAATAATGGAGTAAGTGTTATACCACGTTAGAATCCTTATTAAATGCGCTAACTTTTAAAGCTACTTGCCAAACTGGCGTAGTATAATTTTTTTCCAGGACGGTCGGTTGAAGTAGTGCGAAAAATTAATTCTGAAAACTGTGTTCGGTATAAAATTACATTTTCTTTCAAGCTGGAGTTATCGGCACAGGGTTTAGGATTACAGGTTACGGAAGCACTATTCAGGATGACGTAAGAGAGAAAAAATTGGCAAAAAGTAAATATTTGTAGCAACAGGAATGAAAAAACTGTCTCATGGTGTACATTTTATCGAAAAATATTACTATAATTTCCGAAATACATGACTTAGATTTTTGTTATATTTTTCTGGTAACTAGTATGGCCTCGCCTATCAGAAAGTTTCGGCTTGACGTTGACTTCTGGGACATCCTGTATAAATGTAAAAGTAATTGACCATTAAAATGAGTTAAATAAGTAGTATATAACTCGCTCGCGCCAATCGCATGTATTGTACAGCAGACTTAGTGGAGTGCGCGGGGGGCACAAGGTCGGCCCGCTCGCCCCGCAGTGACCCCGCAGTTGCTCTGCGCAAGTACATTCGTTCCTAAATGTTAGTCTCTTTCAACTGCGGTATTAGCGATCCTTGTAATATATCGCAGACAAGATCTTTGTGGCCTTTCCCACAGTCGCCTCTTTCATCACCATTTTCCATCATTATTTAGTTTTCTATATAACTGTTTGTAAAAAGAGCGGTTCTTCCCACCACAGGCGATGATTTGCCTAAAGGGGACTAAGTTACTGAAAATAAAATATATAGGACTAAATAAGATCGTCACGCGAAAATTATTGAGATGGTGCACAATTGTCGGTACAAGTTTTAGTCTTGCTAATGCATTTTGTTACTTCCTCTTGTTTTTTATATTCCGTGGCAATACCTACCCGTACCCGGAAGTCAATGACAAAATGTGGGTATTAACACGTTTCGTTCCACGATCACTTTGAACCATATTATGATTATATATATATATATATATATATGTATGTATATATATACATATTAGAAATAGGATTAATAACAAGCTTTTAGTGATTTCTATTTTTAATAATAAATATATAACATAAAATAGATAATAAATGTATACAATAAGTTATATCATTATATATCATATCATTATCAAAAATATTTATCTTTTTATTACACAAACTGCAAAATGCTTCGTTACACGCATGTTTTTTTTTTCATGTTACATTAGCTAGAACACGAATATCAATTCTTTTTTTTTTCAGATGTCATGATTCCGGTTAGATTTTTATAAAATCTTTAGGCCGTTTATTATAATAAATTGGTATCTTTTTTATGAGTAATACCACTAACATACATTAAAATTTCTAGTGGGCTCAAAAACGATTGTCTCCTTTACTTTACATTTTTATATAAAATTATAATAAAAAACATACCTGATGGAATGTGTCTGCTTATATTTCTGGCACAAAGCGCGGATTGTATCGTTATTCTTCAGACAACGGTCCAGAGCATCCGTGCCTATGAACCTGGCGAACGTAGTGTAAGCTTGGTATGCCAGCTCTTCGTCAAACACTACTAAAAGTTCTTCTTGCGCCTGTAAAAGAAATTGCTTATTACACACGACTACTACTAGGTAGTAGCAGTACTTTTTTGCCTCGGAGCATTTGCACGTACCACTCATTATGTATTTCTACCCTCAAAATAGCAGTGCTTATGCTACTGTGTTCCGCTCTCGATAGTATAGATCGCCAGTATAATTGCAGGCTATGAGGCATTTCATCTTAGTCCTCAGAGATGACAATGCATCTCTATCCTCTTGCTTGACGTTGGATGCAGTTTCAAGTGTCCATGGTCTGCAGTATCCACCGCAAATTCGTTTTTTACATCAGACTTCCTCGTTGGTCTACTGGTTATTTTAGTACAACTGCTGATCATGAGGTCCTGGGTTCGAATCCCGGGTTAGGCCAAAAAATCAATTACTGAGTTTTTCAAGAAATTCTCAGTAACTGCTCGGAGTCAAGAAGTTGGGGGTGTCTCACCCCATTCCTCGGAAAGCATATAAAGCCGTTGGTCCTGCGCCTGATCTCTCTCCGATCGTGTCGGTTTATGAGAGTGAGGGAAAAGAGAGTGCACCTGTGCTTGCGCATACACTTGGATACTATAATCCTGTCCTGCGCCGATGACTAGTCTCAAAAAAAATCTCAGCTCTGTAGATATTGAACAACATGTTTAACCCAACATTTCAGTTTTAATGTTAAATTTGGTACGTGATCAACAGCTGAGTTGAGATTGTTAGTTGAATTTGGACTCATCTAGTTCAAAGCTTTTCAGTAAATATACTCGACAAGAACATACAACTTGTAGGTGTGACAGGGGCGTAATACAAGAGTTTTTATCTGTTCCAAACAAGTGTATTTTGATACAATTTTTAATCACTTACCGCATTAACTATTTCGTCAAATAATAATAACTCTTCAATCAAACGCAGAAATTAGAAAAGAAATATTTTTTATGTCTGTATGAACTCTGTCAATTTTAGTTTCTTTTAAATTAATTACATTTTGTCACATCCAAAGTGTGTTTTATATGGCGTTGAAGATATTCGTTTTAAATAGTCAGTATATAACGTTTTGTTTATATAATATCCACTACTAATTGTCTCCTACAACCAATTGCGTTTCATTTCATGTACGCTATCTCTTATCGCGAACTGTAATATTGGACCCACAACATGTCTATATGTGTATATATAACAGATACGAGCTAAATACATTCTAAAAAAATCAGATCTGAAAATGTAGAACCACTCACGGTGAGACCAGCAGTATCAGTATGTTCGGGCTGCTCTGGTGGAGAACATGCCAGTTCTGGCAGATCAGCCCGAACTACCCTTCCGTCGCGCACTGCCCATTCCGCGGTACTGCCGTCGCGACATATCTCGAGGAATCCCTCCAACTTCGTTTCCGTGCACTCTTGCTCTGTATGCTGTAGGCATAAAATGATATTACGTATTGTTGTATTTCATTAGCCCGTTACAGTCCACTACTACATAATTCCTTCCCATTCCCACACCCACGAGAATTTGCCGTCGGAATACTTGACAGGTATTTGATGCTCCCCCCCCCCGTCGCCAATCTTAGTATTTAAAATCTAGTACTATGAGATGTAGGAATAACTCCCATAATTATCTTTGATTGGCACTTCCCCTATTCAATATGATTCCCGCCTAACACGGTATAGGCAAGTCTTCCAAGTATGTGATCCATTCTAGTCCAACAGTAGACTTATATGGCTGTTGTTATGATGTTAATTAAACTGGGACACAGATCACACGACGATATTCCAGACGTCAGTCTTAACAACATAAGAATTACTCTCCAGCACCTTAAAAAAGGCAATCCCCAGGCGAGGATGAAATTATAGCGAAATTTCTGAATGCGAGTGGTAAACTGATACTCGAAGCCTTACAGAAGCTCTTTATTTCCATCCTCCTTGATGGGACTACACCGGAGTGGAGCAGAAGTGCGGTGGTCTTAATTCTTCAAGAAAAGCGAAAACGCTCTCTTAAAGAACTACAGACAGAGTTTCCCTTCTGAGCTGCGTCTACGTGCTGTTTTCGAGAATCATAACGAATCGTCTTGCACGTGGACTTGACGACTTCCAGTCTCCCGAACACGCCGATTTCCGAAAAGACTTTAGCACCATAGACCCATACATACCCTTCGGCAAATTGTACAGAAGACCGAGGAGTACAATCTGCCACCAAGTCTAGCGTGTGTGGACTATGAAAAAGCCTTTGATTCCGTCAAATTAGGGCGGTGCTGCAGTTCCATTAGCAGTGCTAAGTTGACTGTCGGTATATCGAAGTGCTGAAGTGTTTGTACAGTAGGGCTACGATGGCCATCCGAGTACAGAACGAGAGTACGAAGCCCATACAACTGCACAGATTTGTAAAACAGGATGACATTATATCACCGAAACTCTTCGTTGAAAGGCGTTTTCAAACAACTGGACTGAAAAGGATACATTCGATTTATCGACGACATAGCTCTTTTTTGTGAGCCGTGGTAGCTCAGATGGTTAGCACTCGCTGTAAATTTCACAATACGCGAGCAAACCAGGTTCGATCCCCGCCGGCACCAATGAAATTGTTAATTGCAATTTTAAGTGCTGATTTACCACGTGCTCGGCGGTGAAGGAAAACATCGTGAGGAAACCTGCATGTCTGAGAAATAAGAAAAAATATTTCGAAGACATGTGAAGTTCGCCAACACGCATTGGGGCAGCGCGGCGGACTATTCCTTGCCCTAAAACCCTCTCAGAAATGAGAGGAGGCCTGTGCCCAGCAGTGAGACGTATATAGGCTGTAACTTTACTTTTTTACTTTATAGGTCTTTTGGTAGAATCACTGTAGGACCTAAGCACTATGCTCAATGTCCTCAGTAGTACCCCCCAACGGACAGGTCTTAAGATGAACATGGACAAAACAAAGATCATGTGTAACGTCCATGTCACACCTATGCCGGTAGTTGTTGGGAGCATTAAGCTGCTCGAAGTTGTTATCGAGTATGTTTACCCGACAAATAGTCCGAATAGGTAAGTACAACTTCGACCGAGAGGTCAATCGATGGATTCAACTCGGCTGGGCAGCGTTCGGGAAATTACGACACATCTTCTCGTCAGATATACCTCAAAACTTAAAAACTAGATTGTACAACCAGTGCGTGTTGCCAGTGAGGACTTATGGATATGATCTGAAGAGGTCCTCACTGCTGGCTGCCTGAGAAATCCCAAGATCGCTCAGCGAGCTTTGGAGAGGGCTATGCTCGGAGTTTCTCAGCGTGATAAACTTAGAAAAGAGGATATCCGCAGTAGAACCAGAGTGACCGACATAGTCCAACGGATTAGTAAGCTGAAGTGGCAATGGGCCGATCATATAGCTCGTAGAACCGATAACCGATGGGGAAGAAAGGTTCTCGAATAGCAACCTCGTACCGGTAGGCAAAATGTATGGCGACTCCTCACTAGATGGAGTGACGACCTGGTAAGATATACAGGAAGTCGATGGATGCAGGTGGCTCAGGAACGTGCTTTGTGGCATTCCTTGAGGGAGACTTGTGACGGGTTATAGTGATGAAGTGATGATGACAGGTCACATAAAGTAACGAACAAATAAACAAGCATTCATTCGAAAATGTTACCTTCCTTATAAAGCAGTGACGTTAAAACAGAATAAAGCAGTTTCTCTCAGAAATCTGCTACTACTCAGTGGTTATTGTGATTTTTATAATAAATTACATTAATTCTTTAGATTTACTTTTTTTAGAATAAATTATAATCAAATTGTAAATTTCAAATTTAAATTAAGTGTTCGTTAAATAAAATTTCTCGATTTACATATTCGGATTTTTCAAGTTTAGGTGCAGTGTTTCATTTACACTGGCGGGCTAAAAATCAGGCCACCTGTAATAATGCACAAACTTAATAACTAACGATTTTTTTACTTTTTTTCATGGCTATAAATAATGACTAATTTAAATAAGACTGGTACGAAAAAAAAATAACAAAATGTAAACAGAATAATTACTATCATAAATAAAAGATTCCATTTTGTTTTTAATTTTATTATCATTATTACAGCTTACAATCCATAGTCGGTTAGGCTATGGATTGTAATAACCACTTACCATCGGGTGGATTATATATAGTTATATAGTTTTATAAAAAAGCTTCGGTCAGATCTATATTACAAAAGTTTCAAATAGTCGCTGTCTCGTTTAATAAATTAAAATGAACTAATTGCCAAACAAAATTAAAAATTATGTATATTTAGCCATTCCCATTTAATGCTTTTCGACTATTGTTGAACGCCTACGTGAATTTAACAGAACACATACTTACTGATTATGAGGGAAACAAAGACGAACAATCTCCTTAATTACTTTTGCGACATTAAATGGTCAAAACAACAAATAAGTAAAAACTTAACGGCTGACCTAGGATTTTTTGCACACCAGTTTATATTACAAGTTTTATTATATATCTACGCCATATTACCTTCTCACAAGTGATTTCATCTTGTTTCGGCCAGTTATCCATTTTGCCCGTAGCCTTGTCAAAGGCCAAGAAAAATCTGGTGAAAAATTATTAAAATTTATCTATCCGATTTTTCAATTCAATTAAGTCCATGGCTTAGGAAACGGACTGAACATACCAGACCATAAAATTTGCTCCCGTCTCCAGTTAAAAGCATACATTATACAAACTATAAGTATTGGAGCAAGAGAATCTCCGCTGAATACTAACAAGATGATACATAATACAGCGGACCCCCCGTTAACCCGGCCCCTGGCTAATCCGTTCCATGTAATCAGACATCTTTAACTTGTAGGTAGATTCGAGTCGCGCTACGAATCCGCCAGGGGGGAGAGATGTCCTTCGCGAATACGTGTACAAACAGGTTGCAACTAGTTCGCGCCACCGCGAATCTAGCTTGACTTGCCTCAGTTCAAATGTAACTATGGTAGCGGCCTAGCGGGTTTTCATTACTTACTGTTTAGGTATTCATTGTGCATCACATGACATTTTTATTTTTTATTATTTTATATTTGATATGTAAACAGTCAGATTACAAGGTACTCCTTTTCAAAAAGTTGCGGAATACCAGGGAGCTGTGGCAGTACTCTACAGTCCGACAAATTCGATAATCCGGTACCGCCCTACAAAACGTTTGTCGAATTACCGCGGGTCCGCTGTATATACATTTTGACGACTAGATACTTTTGCTTTATAACATCCGGTCTACCATAAGGTGGCAGTTATCCACTTTTTTATTCTAAAGGGTGGCAGGCGAGCACACAGTCCACCCGATAGTAAGTTGTTGCTGTGGCCCATAGACATCTAAATCTATCCTCGGTTAAGAGTCAAAAGGCAGATGCGTTGTCACTCCTGGGAATTGAGATGGAATGTCCCGTATCCAGTAAAAGTCTCCGGTTTTCTACACTCACAGTACGAAACACTGCAGCATCAAGCTGCTATTTTACGCTGGTCTTCCGTGGAGTGTGGTTTTCTCCAGTGAAGTAAACCATAATATAGCTGCAACATGGCTCTAACACCTAAAGTCCAACTTGTGTATTAAATGAAACTAAATTTACGGACTTTATCGGTATGTCGTAGTATATAATGGTATTACACCATTATATACTTATTACACCATTATATACATATTACACCACTATATACTTATTACACCATTATATACTTATTACACCATTATATACATATTACACCATTATATACTTATTACACCATTATATACTTATTACACCATTATATACTACAGTTTGCTTAAATGCACAGGCTTGTTATGATGCTACGCATCTTAAACATGTTCAACAACTTTTTATTTACAATAATAAAAAAATTATACTTACCAACATAGTATTTAGTATTATTTACAAATAAATATTATGTATTAATATTTAAACGATTTTTTTTTATTTTTAATGATCGTGAACATCGATCAAAACTCTAAAATGTACAAAATCCCTCAGTATGTCAACATAGTTATTCCTTATCTTTCTTGTCAGACCGAGATGGTCGGTAAAGATACGTTGTGAATTAGTTGTTATTGCCGTGGAATAAAGTCTGATTTTATATAATATTAAAATGTGTTTGTATCACTTATTTATTGAAATTGGTATAACCAATGAGCGAATTGGGTTTCTACTAGTGACAATATGATGCAACCGCTTACACGCGTGCATGGGGCAACACTAGTTCTTGTACAAAATAAGGTTGGCAGCCATTCTATTGTGTATTGTAGTATCCTATGGTAAAATCCATAGAATTAGTTTCATTTAATGTGTAGTGTTGGCGTAAATATAGAAAGATAAGATAAGAAAGGATTCCATTTCGTATAGATAAATACCTCTGCAAAGCAGGCACGCAGAGGTGCTTCCTGGTCATCTCGGGACCGACGCGCAGCGCGAGTGCGTGCAGTGCGTCGAGCAGCTTGCGCGCGAGTGCTGCACGCGCTACTGCCCCGCTCGGGTACGCGCAGCGCGCAGTGGACGCCAGCCGAAGCGAAGGCTGTAGGATCGACTTCAGGAACGTGTCCTGTTCAAATCCACCAAACAGTTAATACTTTGCAACATCCATTATATTAAACATGTTCAAATTCAATTATCTAATATCCGCGTCACAAAATAAAATGATGTGTCTTACCTAGTTTGAAGAGCACCTCCCGCCCTGCATCAATTGCGTGCATTATTCCGATCAATACTAATCCAAGCACCACTACACCCAACATCACTAACCTAGAAAAGGCACAAAACCGCCAATAATACGACACGTGTTTCGACTCTTAAAGTGACTAACAGTTTGTTACGACCGCTTACTGACCGGTCAGCCACCGCCGTCTAATTCATTTGAGGATGCCTCGAATAGAGGCAAAACACGTGTCGAATTATCGTCTGTTTTGTGTCTTTTCTAGTGTGTAGTGGTGTAATAATTAACTTTTAACATCTTTAATACCACGAATTAGTGATAGTTAAATATTAGATGTGCTTTTTAAATATCTGCGGTGTGGTGATGACATATGAGAATCCATCGCACCATTTAGTCCTGTAGGTGTCACAAGAGGCAACCATTTCGGTCAACGGTGAGCGCTACAGATACAACATGCATCTGTCATCATGCAACCGACCTTTTGTGCGATCGGCGCGACATGCCATAAAAGTCTATACTAAACCATCGATCTTTTGCGCAATAAGTTCGGTTCAGTCGCAACAGAGATGCGTTTTGCTGTCATTAGACTTTTTTGTGGGATACTGTAGAAGATTGATATTATGCAGATAATCCACTAAAATATTGACCAAGCCAACTGTCAGATAAGAGCCCAAAACCATTAAAATACTACTGCAAAGCCAGTTGTAGTACCCTCATGAATGAAATGGTTTTCCATAGATAATAAGAATGTTTGCTACTTACAAAGTCATTATATTTTTTATAGTATAGGGTGACAAACGAGCACACAGTCCACCTCATAGTAATTGGTTGCTGTGGCCCATAGACATCTACATCTATCTCGAATAATATATCTATCTCTAATGCCTCGTTTGCAGTAAAAAGGGTCTCCGGTTCTCTACACTAACCATACATAACACAGCAGCATTAGGCTACTATTTGACGCTGGTATTCTGTGAGAGCGTGGTCCTTCCCCGGTCGAGCCGACCCATTCGTGCTACAACTATACTACAAGTATAACTGCAGCATGGCTCTACCACGTATAATACTATTTAGGTATAATAATATTTGGATGAAAAGTATTTTTTTGCTGTTAAAAAAAATTTGACACAAGTATTCATTTTATTGCGGTTAAAAAAAAATTTGACACAAGTATTCATTTTATTGCGGTTAAAAAAAAATTGACACAAGTATTCATTTTATTGCGGTTAAAAAAAATTTGACACAAGTATTCATTTTATTGCGGTTAAAAAAAAATTTGACACAAGTATTCATTTTATTGCGGTTAAAAAAAATTGACACAAGTATTCATTTTATTGCGGTTAAAAAAAATTTGACACAAGTATTCATTTTATTGCGGTTAAAAAAAAATTTGACACAAGTATTCATTTTATTGCGGTTAAAAAAAATTTGACACAAGTATTCATTTTATTGCGGTTAAAAAAAATTTGACACAAGTATTCATTTTATTGCGGTTAAAAAAAAATTGACACAAGTATTCATTTTATTGCGGTTAAAAAAAATTTGACACAAGTATTCAATTATAGACATACTTTAATACATATACTCGACACCCGACCTAAAAGGCTTGAGTCACATAATCTTTTATATATAGAACTAGCTGTGCCTGCAACTACGTTCGTGCGGAACTTGTACTTTTAATAATAATAATAATAATAATAATAATAATAATCCCAGTTAGCCTCTCTGGTCATCTGAGGCGACTGGGACTCCGTCACGGACCGCTCCGGGCTCAAATGCAGAAGGCGGTGCTCCTTGATACTGCCCGCATCGTCCGCCGGTTTCTTTCCCTTTCCCCCTAACCCTTGGCCGTTTGGTCTCCCCTGCCGAGGGCTTCCATCTGGTTGGGCTTTTATTTATTTATGTATTTTTGTATTTATTTTATTTTATAGATATTTATGAATATTTATCTTTTTATTTTCATTTTCATTTATAATTATATATTTATACATCCCAACCAGATGAGAAAACTATATAGATACCCCATAATAATAATAAATCATTTATTGTGGACCAAAACTTTTATACATTGTTCACACCCACCAAACTGCGTAACAGTTTGTCGGCGGGATTAGCGCTTGTCTTAATACATTTGGTTCAAATACGTAACTATAAACTAATGAAAATAAAAGTGTAAATAAAGCAATTTTTAATTTTTTTTTAAACCGGTATTAAACTATTATTAAGAAATATTTACTAAAATTAAAAAAAAAAGAAAAACAACTGCTTTTATTAAGAATTACTAATTACTAACATTTGGCCTATAGAAACTACTACTAATATTAGGATTTACTAACTTTTTCACATCTCTCAACAACTTCGTTAAGGAAAACAGATTTCAATTTATTTTTTAATGTTTGTTTACTTATTCTAGTATTATCCTCTCTCAGCCAATCGAGGTCATTAAAAAGTGTGGGGGTCAAATATTTGTTGGTTCTTTTCCCATAGTAGTTTTTTACTGGTGGTCGCACGAGTTTACGCTCTCTAACGCTTCTAGTATTATACCTATTTTGCACTTGTTCTTTAAATTGGTCGTTATAGAACTGTTCAAGAACCAGCAGGTACTTGACCTTCTCATGTACAGGAAGCATTTTACATGCAACAAAAAGTTTTTCATAATTGTCTTTACATGCAATTTTTGTTTGTGGTTTGACAAGGTATTTTAAAAAACGGATTTGCAACGATTTTATACTGTTAAGATAGGTTTTAAATGTACGTCCATACGTATTTAATCCATAAGTTAGTACTGACTCGGCGAGAGCAAAATAAATGACACGCAACGATTTCTTATTCAACGCTGCATTCAGGATATGAAACTTACTTAACACTGCCCTGAGCTTTGTACACACTGCGTCAACCTGTGTTTTCCAATTCATATTATAGTCCACCCACAGACCTAGATACTTAAATCTACTTACATACTCCAGCTTTTGACAAATACAATTTAAATTTTTATCGTGCATACATTCATATGTGTGGCCCACAATACCTATATCCACGCTCTTGACATTTTTTGCCACTAAGTTGTACAGTGAGTACAGATGCATCACTTTCGTCTTATTAAGGTTAAGTATGATACCATTGTCATGAGCCCAACGAGTAACATTATCGAAGTCACCCTGCAGCACAGCCCTGACCTCTTGTATATTCTTAGAGGAATATATAAGGCATATGTCATCCGCGTACATATATACTCGAGATTTTTTAACCACATTACTGACGCTGTTGACATGCATAACGTAGCCAACGGGACCATAGACTGAACCAGTTGGAACACCAAGCTGTACCGCTGCTTCTTTACCAGCAACAACAGAAATGCAGGTTTGTAATGTTCTGTCACTCAGATAACTCCGAAACCACCTATTTGTTGGACCCCTGATTCCACACTCATCCATGGCCTGTAACAGCATCTCATGATCCAAGGTATCGAAGGCTTTTTTAAAGTCTATGAACAGCGCCAGGACCTGATGGCCCTGGTGCAGACTACTGTTTATATCTTCGGAAAACTGTGATAGTGCTGTTGTGGTGCTACGACCATGCCTAAAACCGTGCTGTGCATCCGCTAATATGCTATTTTGCTCCAGGAATTCGCTGACCTGGCCGACTACCATCTTCTCAACTATTTTATTAATGACCGATAAGATAGCAATCGGTCTATAGTTAGCATACTCTGAGTGCGCTCCCTGCTTGTAGATGGGCCTGATTAAAGCTTTTTTGAGTGTGCTAGGATACTCCCCTTTCGATAAACACAGGTTGACAAAGTGTGATAAGACCGGCGAGATTCTATCCTTGATTATTTTTAGGTCCATAACTCGAATGCAGTCAGTGCCTGGCGCCTTACTACAGCTCAGCTGATCGATAATTTTACTCACTGTGTCACTGGTAGCTGGTTTAAAGCGAAACGTTACATCACTTTCTTTAACATATTTACTTCTATCTAATAATTTAATACTACAATTATGTTTAATAGCAATAATTTCGTTCGTAAATGTATCTGCAAATTGACTACATATATTGTACATTGTGTTTTTATCTCCAAAATATCTTTTAACTATATCATCTATATTTGCTTTCTTCCTACCTGTCCAGCTATTAATTTTGTCCCAGATTTTTTTTGGGTACCCATTACATTTCTTGATTTCTTCCTGCCGAAACCTATTTTTTGCTTTAAATATTAATTTATTTACCTTATTTCTAAAACGTGTATATTCGAGTCTTTTCGTATTATTGTTTGGTGTTTCTTTCCAATCCCTAAATAACTTATCCCTACGCACTATCATTTTATTTAAATCTCTGCTTATCCACGGTTGTGAGTCCCGTTTTTTAATATTTGGCATTACAGTCTTACTATTTTCATAAATATCATTGAAAGCATTTTGCAGCTTACAATACAACTTTAACGGACAATCAATGAACAACAGTTGAGACCAATCATACTCAGTGATCTGCTTAGCTACTAGGCTATTATTAATTACAAACCGAGTGTCCGAGTCCGCGCTGTCGGTGCAGTGTTGCGTCACATGTTTACACGGCACCGAGATTCCCACCACATGATGATCCGACATGGAGCACTCAATGATGAACGAGTAGCAGTCCCGCAGCTGTCTTGCTCGCACCCAAACATGATCGATACACGACGCTTCTCTTACACCCGCTACGATAGCCTCTCGCGTCACCTCCGTAACCGGTATTACGCACTGTAGGCCTAGTCCACATAGGCAGTCCTTATATTTTGACACCAGTTGATTTTCACTCACTCCTAACAGGTTTATGTTGACGTCACCTAATATGATAATATCCTCGCTCGCTGGGATCTTCATAATTATCTGCTCCATTTCATCAACGAATAACGACCTATTCGTTTTTGGTGGTCTGTAGACTGCAATTATATTAAGAATAGAGTGGTCAACAGTGAGTTTACCATAAAGTCCTTCCAGTGAACTCGTTAGGGTTTTGTGTGCATTGAAACTAAGATACTCCTTAGCGTAAATAATCACACCCCCTCCTCTTTTAGTCTCCCTCGTGTTTGCAAATAGATTGTACCCCTCCATGTGGTATAGTGATAGCTCATTGTTGTTAATGTTTGCCTCTGTCACCACTAGTAATGCTAACTCCTCAGAGCATTTTTTTACAAACACTTGCAATTCATTAAAGTTTTTTCTTATCGACCGAATATTTATGTGTAATATGTGTAAATATTTATTGTTGCAAGATATACTCCGAACCCAGGAATTCGCTGTTTTAAATCTTGTATATTGACATTCCAGTGTGATAATTGCATCGAAACGATCACCTTTTACTTGATGTTATTGAGCTCGCAGTGTTTACTTCGCACTAAGTGTGCGTGAGGCTAGTGAGACCAACAACAACATCTAGCTAGTTGCCGTATTTAAATTGTTTGCTATATATTTTTCAATATCACGTTCACTCTTAATTGACATTATTTTCTTCTGTTCATCACTCTTTCTTATGAGTATTTTTCCATCCTGTACCCAAATGTACTTGTAGGTTTTCCTAAGCTGATTTTTAGTAACCCATAAAAGGTTCCTTTTATATCTAGTGAGATTCTCATTTATATAAATACGGTTGTCGTTATTTGTACCATAAATTTCGCCATTGGTCAGAAGTTTTTTGCGACTTCTAATCCACTTATCACGAGCCTCTTTCGTTCTCAGCGTTACAACTACTGGCAGTGGCTTGTCGGTATCTGGTTTTATACGGCCTACCCTCTCTGCGTGCTCAATCTGGCTAACATCCATATGGAGTTTGTTGGCTACCTGGATTATTATTTTCGCTACATCTTCATTTTCCTTCTTTTCCAGTCCAACTAATTCCACCTTTGTTATAATATTGATCATAACTTATTTGTACTTTCTAATGGCACCAAGATCTAGAAAGCCAAACGAGCACACAGTCTACTTGATAAACTGTGTAAACCTTGTAAGTGGATACTGTGGCCCATATACACCTATGTCTATCATCGATTAAGAATCAAAATTTAGATGCGTTGTCACCCTAGTGAATACCTCATTTCCGGTAAAAATGGTCTTTGATTGTCTACACGCACTGTACGAAACACAGTAGCTTTAAGCTGCTATTTTACACTGGTATTCTGTGAGAGCATAGTCCTATCCTAGTCGAGCTGGCCCACTCATACTGCAAACATAATCTAGCTGCAGCCTCGATTTACCAGGTCGATTTCAACGCCACGTTGCCACACTGATATATATCTATCTCGAAAGTAATTAATGATGAATAAATGATGATTGTGATGTTCGTCTGGACAATTTCAACTTCAGCAAATATACTAACTAACAGAAAAAGCATGGAAAAATAAAAATGAATTTTGTGATTCATGCCCGGGGCTGACGACGATGTATAAGCAGGAGGTACCCACCTGCAGCTGTTCCATGACCTTGACGTCGGACATGTAGGGCAGCAAGTACTTGAGTAGCTGCAGGCACGCCACCACGCCGCCCTCTAGCGGCGCCGACAGCCGTCGCCGGCACGACGCGATCAGCTCGCCCACGTGCGGCAGGTACTGGAACATCATCAGCTGCTCGCCGTACATCTCTGCGGACCAGAGGGGGAGGGTTAAGATATATAGTCGATAATACATTCATACATAGTGTCGCGTCTGTAATCCTCGAGAAGTTAGATGGAGCCCAATGAACAAAAATCTACTTCACGAATATGTTCAACGTTTAAATATGGCTTTAGATGCAAAATTTTGCAAGAAACAAGGGCTTAAAAAAAACAAACAGCGATATTATTTCGCACTAACTTTCTTACTCAATATACTAAAGGCATATTATCCAAGTTAACCTTGAATTCAGACACTTTTTGACACACAACTTTAGGATCATGATTAAAGATCAGGAATAGCGGTGGACTAACTAGGGCTATGATTGTAATGCCAAGCAGCAAGGTCTATATTTGAACATAACTTTCACTAATCTAAGGGAAACCTGGTTATAAAATTATTTATATATGATTGTTAAATAATTTCACACTTAGGTATAAATATTACTTTGAAATAGCGCAAAATATGTAATGAGAACCACCCATTACTGCTATGTAGGTATGTACATACGTACTTATCGAAAATTATATTATTTCAATTGCACTGTCCTTACGCAATAATTTGATGTCGGGTTCCATAAAATAAAAAGGATTTGGTGAGTGTTCCGTTACCTTAAAAATTTGAGAACCCCTGTCAGACATCTCTTACCAGACCGTCACCCTATCTAGTGAGGTGCCATCCTACACTTCGCTCACTGGTATGAGGCTGCCATTTCAGAAACTTTCTTTCTCATCGATTATTAGTTCCTCGAGCTATATGGCTATAACAAACTTATAAATTAAAAAAAAAACTTATGTTTTACTTACCGACAATAGAAGTGAGGCACTTTATTACTTTCATAGCATTCCTATCCCCCACAACTTTGCTGTTCACTACTGAGATTTCGTCGAACTCGTCTCTGTATTCGCACTCCCAACATGTTAAGTTTTCTTTGCCAATATAACACAACGTGAGCATTTTGAGTAGATTTCGAGTTATGTACCTGCAAGTTAATACCGGCCCCAGCCTGTTAGCCAACCATATTAAGCTTTCTGAGCTCATATCTGATATTTTATATGAATTCGACTCATCATAAACTTTGCCAGCATCTTCATTTTTAAAATTTCGTGGGAGTTTACTATCTGGATAAACATCATCACTTTTATCTTCATGTTCCACTTCAATATCTTCGGATTTTGAGTCTTCTTCAGCGAAATGCAAGTAGCTGGTAAACATAGGACGTTGTGGAACAACTACAGGAGGCGACGTAGACACTTTTAGTGGGGTTTCTACAATTGATTCACGAATTTCATCCTTAACCGCTGGCACATCTTTGTAATTCGACTGACTTGAAACATTAGGTGTAAAGAATCTAGAGTTTCCTGGTGAATAATATTCGGATGATGGGGACGGAGTGTGTAGTGTATTTGGCTCCTTGGAATGATTTGAACTTACTGAGCCGGTAGGAGACCTACTTCTACAACTGCGTGCCGGTTGCCCGTCTTTGTCCATTTCGAAATGAAACAGTTCATTCTCACTTCTGCTATCAACATCTTTTTCTTTTAAGACCTCACTAACTTCCGTCATAGTTCTTTCTATGCTTGGTGTAATCACGTGTTCAGAACCGTACGACGTGTCCGGCGAAAATATATCTGACGTAGTTGTTAGAGCGTTTTTAACGTTGTCATCAGAATACCTCGGCTTTTTATTTGCCATTGAACGGTTGTGACATAGATGACCTGGTGACCCCACTTCCGAACAAACGTCTTTATATCCGCCCACAGCTTCTACTAAATGTTGTGTAAAATTGTCCAAGAAGCACTGAAGCCCAAACCTAACCATCAATTGTAAAAGGAAAATATTGTGGTACAGTTTCACGAACTTATGCTTCGTTGCCATTGCGCCATTTGCTGACGAATCTACTTCCGTCAATTTGTGCTGTTCTGATTTGTCGTAAACAAAATCGTCATCTTCATATAAGTTCAAAATATATTTTAGCAGTTTATTTCGCGTTTCAGCCGGCCCCAAGGCTTTACTAACTGTGTCAAACAAGTACCAAGCAGCCAAGACTGACGTGTTCTTGCTCTCCAACAACTCTATATAATGTGACAAAAAAATGTCCAGAACATCGAATTGGTTGACGCTGGTTATCTGATTCAGTAGGACAGCTAAATGAGTGATACAGGCTTGGATTTTGCCTTCGGCGATTCTCTGGTTGAAATAAAGTTTTGTTTTGTCTACATTCTGGTATTTTTCGCACTGTACTCCATCACATTCGTACATGTATAACAAATGGAGTTCATTGCTTGTCAGTTCGTATTCATGCAACGTGCTCAAAAGGTTGTATAATACATTGAAGCTTCGGGGGAACGGTATCAAATGTTGCATCAGTAAAGGTTGAAGCAGTTGCGCGGACGTTGGAGGCGGTAACCCTTTATCTGTGACGATCACTTTCTTCGGCTGCTCGTCTTTGGGTGCCAACTCATTCCTGAAGCTTAGCGTTGGGGGTTGTACGTTTAGAAGTAACGATGCTATATAACTGATGCATTTCGGCAACGAACTAAAATTGTACTTCAACACGGTTCGACAACAGTTATATCGTTCTGTGAAGCTATCGTTGTTCATTCGCAACGGACGCATGTATGTGTGCAGAAATATTTCTACGATGAGACATCCAATCACCAACATGTCCTGCTGTCGACTCTCCGTCACGAACTGTTTATATATCGCCGCATCTGTCGTGTACCTCGAGTTGAACATCCTGTTCTTCCTCTCTTTCAAAACGTTGTCCAAATGCGCGTCCTCTCTAAACTTCTTCAAGTAACCTTGGTCATAGGATGCAAGGAACATATGGTTAGTGAAAGCCGTCTCATCGGAATTCTCTTTTGACGCTGTCACTGGATAGAAGTTTAACTTGGTAATGTTTTCAGTTGATTTTGGTAACGTTTGCCTTTTATCTTCAGCTTTACTAAAGAAACATTTCGTTCTGAAATTGTCCAACATTTCGAGCGCTTGAATCGACGCAGCTGGATTGAATTCTTTGGGCAGATATATAACCCCTTTTCCTAGTTCTGAACGTTGCACTTTGTAGTACCTTGAATGGGATGACGCGCGATTTTCTGTGGAATTGCTATCATCGGTCATCGTATCTTGAGTTTTGGATAGGGATCGCGCCCGACTACTGCTCTTATGTCGCGAACGAACACGTTGTGAAGGTACATTAAGTCGAGACACGTGCTGAGGCAGGCTGCTTGATTCTTCCTCCTCATCTGATATTTCATCGGAGCTGTCATTTTTGACAACTTTCTCTGGAAAAAAATTATGTTTGTTTATTGTACTAAAGCTGGAATGAAATGTTTATTGACTGGATTCTTTTCAAAACCAGTATAAGTGTTATAAGCAGTCAAATTTTTGTATCTACATCTACTCATAGAATATTTATTTTACGATATCTATGTATCTTTTATATTCAATTTTGAATTCCAGGACATCTTCCATATTGCTGTAAGATATATGTGTGATGAAAACCTACAGATGTTCTAATTACCACCTCAATATTTTTATTCATTTAGGTACTAGCTAGTACATGACGCATTGCTGTCGCTGAAGAAATAATTATGGTAATATCGTTTCAAATTTGGAAGGATTATATTGTTTAATTAAAAATGATAATACATTCATTGAACTTGGAAGATATATAACTTTCAAATCGTCAATACGATATGCGCGCAACCTACTGTAAGTTAACTGTACTATGCCAATAACCTACCTTTGCTGCCATCTGCATGAACGGTATGGCAGCGCACATAATACGAACAAACAAACATTCATTTTTATATATAAGAAGATTAATTGCAACCCATCAAAATACCACTGCTGAACATAGGCCTCTTTTTATAGCATTGGGTGACGAAGCACACAGTCCACATGATGGTAAATGGATGCTGTGGCTCATAGACATCCACATTTATCCTCAATTAAAAACCAAAATTCAAATGCGTTGCCACCCCTGAGACCTAAGATGGAATGCCTCGATTTCAGTAAAAAAATACGTAACACAGCAGCATTACGCTGCTATTTTACGCTGGTATTCTGTGAGAGCGTGGTCCTGCCCCGGTCGAGCCGACCCATTCGTGCTGCAACTATAATATAGCTGCAGCATGGCTCCACCACATACAAAATTGATTATTAAATATTAAATAGATAAAGATACAAAATAGATAGATTGCTACATGAGAGGGATATTTAGGCGAGTAGGCAACCGCAGATTTTTATTATTTTGAGTTAATATCAGGAAAAAACTGCTGCACGTCTTCTGTTGAATTTCCTCTGTCGTGTCTTACCTCACCTATTAGTGACATGAGATGGTGAATTCCCTTACGCCGTCACTGTACGGACAAAACTAAAATACTTGAACCGATGATAAAGGTAGATATGGTATTCTTATTATAAAACAGGAAGTGTCAACTGGCTACAAATGAAATTATTAGAAAAAACACCTACATTTCGAGTTACTTGGTAGTAAGAAGCTCTGTGAGCCGTGGTAGCTCAGTGGTTAACGCTCGCTGTAAATATAACAGAACGCGAGTATCCCGGGTTCGAACCCCGCCGGCACCAATGAAATTGTTAATTGCAATTTTAAGTGCTGATTTACCACGTGCTCGGCGGTGAAGGAAAACATCGTGAGGAAACCTGCATGTCTGAGGGATAATAAAAAAAAATATTTCGAAGACATGTGAAGTTCGTCAACACGCATTTAGGCAGCGCGGCGGACACTTCCTTGCCCTAAACCCTCTCAGATGTGAGGGGAGGCCTGAGCCCAGCAGTGGGACGTATATAGGCTGTAACTTTACTTTACTTTACTTAAGAAGCTCTTCTCGGAATACTCACTACCATCCCTTGGGGCGGTCCATCGCAGGCGGGGTGGAGCTTGTGGAGGGGCGCGAGCCCGTCTGGGGGGGTGCGGTGCGCAGAACAACTGCACAGCAGCGCCACGTCGCATGCGTGAGTGACCATCCACCAGCGAAAGGCACACATTCTTCGCCTTAACTGCCGCCGAGCCCGCCAGCCTTAGGTACGAAGAATTCTAACTTCATTTTCCATCCATTACAGCCTATAAAAGTGTACTAAACATATGTCTCCCTCATACGAGGCAATAGATTGGCTCGTAGGGGGAATTTTACGAAAGCTGCCTCGCTTGGCAGTATTGAATTGTTATCATTAGGATGCTGCTGCCCGTCTCCCGTTTGAGTTTCACTCTGTCGCTTCTTAAAGCAACACAGGACAATACAGGGTAGTGGATATTCTCACACCGACACTACACGGTTTTTTTTTTTCAATTTATTATTAAACATCAGTCACCAAAGATTTCTTAAATGGCTTTTGGACATTTGCAACCAACTCACAAAGACAAAACAGACGCATTGTCACCCCCGAGGAGTAAAGTCCTTGCAGATAAGTGTGTAACTAGGATAGACTGCTAAGCCGAACAAGTAGTAAAATTAAAGATCCTGTACAACCGACTCCATATAATTAAAATGAGAACATTATCAAAATAAATATATTTGAAGTCAATAAAATACGCATTTTTAAAGATAACTCAAAACTACTGGTCAGATCTTGATTAAATTTATATGGGTCTCATAGAACGAAGAAGAACCAGCTTTCAGATAAAAAACGAATCATCAAAATCGTTTCACGCATAGAAAAGTTATGAAGGTAACACACATTCAATAAAACAGGAGGTATTCAATTCGACTGTATGATGTCGCTCGCGCCAACCGCAGGAATTGTACAACAGACTTAGTAGAATGCGCGGGCACAAAGTCGCGCCGCCCCCCGCCCTGCAGTGCCCCCGTCGTTGCTCTGCACACGTACATTTGTTTCCCAACTATAAGGTCTTAACAGGTTAAATACACTGAATTGAAAATAATTTGTATATAATTTGACTATTACTTAAGATAGTTCTGACTTACTTATAACCAAAAGTTATGTCGATCCAGTGGTGCAAGTTCTCCGATACATGGGCGCTCTCCAACGCCTCTCTGTGTTTCGCTATAAAGTCCTCGGCACAAGTGGCCCATGATGGTAGGCCTAGATCCTGCAATAAAAGTTATATGCTTAAATGCCATCTATTTCTCTTTCTAAGAGTCTGTCTTGGTAGATACTAGATACACCATCGTAATACGATAATATATACATAATAGTACGGGGGTGTGGGCGGAACCCGTGTAGCCACTAACATGTTAATTCACACCTATAAATGTCAACACAATCAATCGTTTCCAATTTTCGTGTCAAGCGTCGTTGCATGCAAATTATTTAAAAAAAATGGCAAATTTTGCAATAATTACATGGTGAAAGAACAGCAAAATGGAATTTAAATAAAGGAGACATATCCTACAACCAGTAAATCGAAACTATTTATATTTTGTAAATATAAGAAACAAAAATAAAGAAATATTGATCTGTCAAAACATCAAGTCTGTCAATACAGCGAATCGGTTTTGTAGTAGTGATAATACGAAATATTGCTTGTATGTGTGCTCCCGGCGACACCGATCCTCGACAGCCATTCTATTGTGTATTATACTATTATATGGTTTCTTCCAACAAATAGCAGTGTGTGCGCTGCCGTGTTACATTTTGAAGTTTATAGCGAGTAAGATAATTTCAGGCCATGAATCATTCCATCTGAGTGCACAGAGATGACAATGCATTTGTGGCCTTCTTTATATAAAGTTAGCTGCAGGTGTACTTTCGAGACGTTTCGGGTCCTTTCCAGCACCCATGGTCACGGACTAAGGTGATCGACGTCCTGATGTCAGAGTTAACCCGGAGTACCTTCAGCTTTAATTCTTCAATGAGGAAAATAATTTTAAATGTATGAATTAATTTTATCGTGTGGAAGTGAAAGTTGTGTGTGCAGAAGAAGCACAAGTAGAATAAATGCAGTAGAAATGCGGTCGTTAAGGAGTACGTTAGCGCTGAATCAGAAGGTGAGAAATTCTGTGTTAAGAGGAGAGTGTGGTTTGCAAGATAATGTTGTGACGAGGATTAAGAAAGGAATGCTTGGATAGTTTAGTCATATACTAAGAATGAAGGAGGAAAGAGTGAAAAAGCAAATTTATGTTGCAGAAGTGAACGAAAGAATCGGAAAGGGACGTCCTACGCGAAAGTTTATCGACCAAATTGGCGATAAACTTTTGCCAGATATCGTCACCAGTCACCCGCCATGCCTGTCTAACAATCTAAGACGTGATTCCGTGAATGCTGGGTGCAGTATTCGGCAGCTCTCGAATCATGAGTCCAACTTGTTCCTTGGTCGGAAAAGCAGCATCAGTTCCAGATGGAGCACATGCGGCAGCGATCCGCACTTCTCGATGGTATTCAGTGTCCCGGGCTAGATTATCGTCTGGGCATAAGGTATTGACGAGACCAAGCATGGTGTCTCCGGTCGTCCTAGTATAGGCGTGGGCTAATTAAAAAAATTGAAAAATGGGCCAAATTATGAGTACCCTTAACCAACGAGCATGTATGCGTAGGTATATGGATGCGGAGAAGGCGAGAGAGGTGTGTCAGGATCATGCCAAATGGAATTCTGTAGTCTCTGCCTATCCCTCTGGGTGACAGGCGTGAGTGTTTATGTATTATGTTATAAATTGATTTTCTGGGTGCTAATTCACACATAAAAAGATATGAAAGTGGATACAATTCTGTCCGGTCGATGATGAGTACATCACTCACCTTCGATTCGCCGACGATATAGTCATTATGTATGGCAGAATCGCTGGAGAACCTCAGAACTATGCTCAATGACCTTGATAGTTTCTCTCAATGAATAGGCTTTTTTGGGGAACCATAACCATACCATAAGGACGATTTATTATTATAGGACAAATTGTCTAAACCCAACTTCGATCTAGATATCAATCGGTGGATTCAACTCGGGAGATTACGACATATCTTCTCTTCAGTTATAATTTCAAAGTTTGAAAACAAGAGTGTCAATAATCGTAGTTGTTGCTATACCATGTAGAAGCAGCTGCTACAACATGTAGGAGAAGTGATCCTTCACAGATGACAGTATAAGTTACAGTTTTATATCTTTATACAGGGTGTTAGTGTAAACACCGTTATCCTTGAAACCAGTGGTTTGGTTACACTTATAAAACGTAAATTTAATGTAAAATAACAACATTTTTTTTAGTAAAATCTCAATTTTTCCCTAATTCCTCAATTTTTGCCTGTCCTAAGCCAGGATAAAAGTATGAAGGAAAAGTTACATCACAGGTTATGTGTACCTATTGTGATTTTATTGGAATTTTTGTGTAGGTAACTAGCGCAGGCGGTGATTTTTACAGTGATTACGTCACTCGGGCGCATAGGGTATCCATGAGTTTACGGACGGTGTCGGACAGAAGCTTTTTAAATTTTATGAAAGAAAATAACGTTTTTTTTTAAATTCATTGAATTTACGTTCTATAAGCGAAACCAAACCACTGGTTTCAAGGATAACGGTGTTTACGCTAACATTCTGTATACATAATTTATGAGTACATGTGTTTGTCACTGAACTCTCTTTAAACGGCTGGACCGATTTTACAGAATTTTGTGTGTGTTTAAGTGGGTTCCTGTATAGTTTAGATTCACAATTGAACCCGGTTGATGGCGCTGTTGTCGAGATCCAGAAATCGCCTGTGCGAAGCCGGGGCGGATCGCTCGTTGTGTATATTATTTACAACGTCATTTTTATTGTATTAATATTTTTTAAAGAAGTAAAGGTACACACACAATTTACAATCCATAGTAAGTGAATATTGTAGTACATAGATACCTACACATCTATCGTCGATTAAAAATCGAAATGAACATGCGCGGCCGCGGACTGAGATGGAAAGCTTGGTAACCATTTAAAAGGGTCTTCGGTTTTCGTCACTAACCATACGAAACACAGCAGCACACTACGCTGCTATTTTATTTTTATAGAATATGGGTGACAAACGAGCACACCGTCCACCTGATGGTAAGTGGATGCTGTGGCCCATAGACATCTACATTTAACCTCGATTAAGAATCAAAATGCAGCTATGCGTTGTCACTCCTGAGGACTAAGATGGAATGCCTCGATTCCAGTAAAACGAGTCTCCGGTTACTCTATACTCACCATACAAATCACAGCAGCATTAAGCTATTTTTCCGCTGGTATTCTGTTATGGTGTGGTCCTTTCTCGGTCCGGTTAATATAGTGGCAGCGTGGCTCTACCACATATAAAAATAAAACCACCTATAAATATTATTTGATGACAGTATTCAGTGGTAGCGATCCATGCCTGATCGCGCATACGCATTCGTGCTACAGCCATACTTAACTGCAGTGTCCCTATCATATTATGCTTATCTATAATCATAGTGTATTACCGGCAGATCCTCGTGTATGCTCTTGAAGACAGTTGGGTCAGTGTAGAACTCCGGTATGCACTCGTCCGGCGTCCACTCCTGCATGCGCTGAATGGAAGCGGGGTATTCCGCCGGTACCCATTTGTTACGTACATGCTTGCATAGGATTTCCTTTGGTGTTCTGTAATATGTTACAAATAACATCCATACTAATCTTAGTCGTTAACTCAGCACGCAGGTATTTTTTATAGAACAAGAGTGACGAAAAATCACACAGTCTACGTAACGACAAATGTATGCTGCAGCTTAGTAACATCTGCATCTATTCTCGATTAATAATCAACATATAGAGACGTTGTCACCCCTGAGGACCAGAGGAAATGTCTCTTTACTAGTTAAAAGGGTATCCAGTTTTCTACATTCACCATACGAAACATCGCAGCATAATGCAAATATTTTACGCGGATAATCTGTGAGCTGGTGCTACAACCATACTATAGTTACCGCATGGCTCTATCACGTAAAAAGGAAAGCAGGTTAAGAAGAGCAATGCAATGTTAAAAGGAATATATTTTGTCTTATAATATATTATTTATATTTAAACTTTATTGTACACCTCAAAAAAAAGTATTACAAAGGGTGGACTTAACGCCTTTTGGCATTCCCTCCCATAAATAGGATATTTGTCATAGGTCTTTCCGTGATAGGAAGGATTTGCCTCAATTGTCATGTTAGGCAATCTGACTGACGATCGCTAAACCAGATGTCTTTTAAATACGACCGATCCGGGTGTTTTAAGTCTGACGTAAACGAGATGGTGATACCATCATCTATCGAAAGCCATAAACCTTCATGGTATTTCGAGACGCCTCTTACAACAACCACGCGGACCCATTTTAGTGGAAACGAGGCATTTAGTCCTCAGGAGTGGCAACGCATTTACATTTTAATTCTTAATCGAGGATAGATGTAGAATGTCTATAGTCCACAGCATCCACTTACCATCAGGTGGACTGTGTGCTCGTTTGTCACTTTTATTCTATAAAAAAACTACTGGACTAAATGGGGTAATAGATTTTCTTACGCCACCCCCACACGGATGTCCTTTATATTAGAGGCATTTTACATACGTAAATATATAAAATACCACTAATATAACACGCATTTTACATATGGACAAATACAATTTTAGGTTACATAAATGCTTGCTCAAGTCAATTGTCCCATGCGTGAATCGAGCCATTCGCAATACAGCAACCAAATGCTTAGCCTCTGTCCTACCGAACCCTCTACAACAAAATTAGCTTCAAAAAATTTCCATTTAACTTCAACATGACTCCAAATTGATTGAAAGGTAAACAGTATAAAATAATGCTTATCAATGTCCACTCTACCCAATAATATTGAACCGGGAAGATAACAGAGCAATTTATTGTTCCACATTAAGTATCTAGTAATTTCATTAAATAACAAAGGGTACTTACTTTCACAAATATACTATATTGCTGTTTGCTACCTACACTCATCGCCAATAATAGATCGAATAATAAAAATCTTTAAAGATCTATAGGTTTCTACAGTTTTAGCATGAGACTTCACTTCTCTTGTCTCTCTTCTCACTCAATTCTTCTTGCGAGTTTAATAAGAGGCGTCTACGAGAAATGTCAAGAAATCTTATAGTCTCCGATAGATGCAAAATATCTCGTTCGAGTACACAGTGTCAAAGTTGCGACACATCAGGTACATATTATATTATTAGGAGAGGCCCGTGTCCAGCAACGGACTTTAACAAACCGATGAAAATAATTATTAAAAATAAAAGCTGACTTCAAAGAACTCAAACTAATAACATAATTTCCAAATAAAAAAACAACTCCTGATGTGTGTGTGTGTGTGTGTGTGTGTGTGTGTGTGTGTTGTGTGTGCGTGCGTGCGTGCGTGCGTGCATGCGTGCGTGCGTGCGTACGTGCGTGCGTGCGGGCGGTCGGGCGTGTGTGCGTGCGTGTGCAAACGTACGCGAGTACGTGTGCGAATGCGTGTGCGCGCTTGTGCGTGTGCGTGTCTGCGTGTGTAAATACGCGTGCTTGCGTGCGTGCGCGTGTGCGTGAATGTGTGCGTGCGGGCGGGCGTGTGTGCGTGCTGGCAGGCGTGTGCGTACGCGTGCGTGCGTGCGCGTGCGTGAGTGCGTGTGTGTGTGTGTGTGTGAGCGCGCTTGTGCGTGCGTGCGTGTGTGTGTGTGTGTGTGTGTGTGTGTGTGTGTGTGTGTGTGTGTGTGTGTGTGTGTGTGTGTGTGTGTGTGTCAACATAATGCACAGAAGAGTTAAAATTCCAACTTCAGACGCAACTATGTATGTGCCAATTATTTTATGCTTTTAAGTCTTTGCCAGTAGACTTTTATTAAAAGGTGATTTTTGACCTTGTTGAGTAAACAAAGGAATATCATTTAAGATAATAATATCTTTGAAAACTATCAGCAAAAAATATTCTTTTAACAGCATTGTTGAGGGAGTTTCCAAGCAGTTGCTTATCCGCCATGATACTCTAATGCTTTTTATTTTATTACAAAGGTATTTCTCTAACCTAAAAAAAGTTGACTATCAATAATCATTATTTATTATATATTAATGTTTATTAAATAAAAATAAAAGAACGAAGAGTGAGTGAGGACACAGTATAAATAGGACACTTCACTCTATTGTGCATACAGTTTACAGAATGTGTAAAAAAAGCATTCATGGCAATTATTTACAATGCTGTGTTAGTCCCAGGCTTAAAGTAGGTAGTGAAAGTCGGGTAGGCAGAAAAACACACCTAAAGCATACAACAAAGAAACAACTGTGACAACTAACCTGCGCGCTAAATAAACATAGCATGTAATGTCGGAGAGCGCATCTGATACATGGTGAGGTATTTGACCGTTGGCACTTGTGACATCATAGGTCATGTCCAGCTGCCTATCACCTTTGTTGAGTCTATACTTTGATTTGCTCAGATCTCTCCAGTTTCTGCCTAGACAGGATAAATTAGGTACACATTTGTTATAATATTTTAGCATCATATCATCATTGCCAAAATAAAAAGTCTACACACACACACTCACACCTAGTTATACAGCAAATGAAAATGTACTAATGCCAAAACTTGACCAAAACAATGGTAGTAGTCATGATTTAGTCAAATAATGAAATTAACACAACAAATTCAGAGAAACTTTGACCACAATATGTCACAATGTAGAAATCTTAGATAAATTTCAGAATTATTACTAGCAGTAATGAATTAAATAACTATTTATCACGGATTTTGTACTTAAAAATTTCCCAAAACACTTTGGGGATATAATCTTAAGTATAACTAGCTGTTCCCCGCCACTTCGTCCGCATTTAATTTATTACAATTGTATTTCATTGGTTTTAATTTTTTACACGGATTGCTCATTCTTTTTTTAAAATAAAGTTCCAAGTTCCAGTTAAAGTCCCATTAAAATCGGTACAGCCATTTTGGAAATTAGCCAGAACAAACAGACAGACAAAAATATAAAAAAATGTTTTTTTTTTTATAAGTACCTATAGACTTACATAGGCATAAAGGGAAAAGCTGATATTTTGACATTACAAACAGACACTTCAAATTTATTTATTTGTATAGCTATAGATTTGCTATCAACGAAAAAGATAACTTTGTGAAGAACATTCCAAGTGGCTTTGTGTTTAACCCTTTAAGCGCCATAAAAATCGCTGAATCTGATCTGAGCGGTCGCATGCGACCGCACCCACCCACAGCACTAAAAACCATTAAAACTTATATTTAGAGACTACTTTTCTATGAAGAAGTTTAGCATTATAAAATCTATACAAAATTATCTATCTTGTGGTCTAAACAAAAGTCAGGTTTTACTTCATTACAAAAAGATTTTATTGTATTTTGATAACAAAAAAACATACCAAGCGTAGCGTAGCAGCGCGAAAATCACAATTATTTCAATATATATTACTCGATATTATTCACGTAAAAAGATAAATTATATTCACACAAAAACTTTTATTACAATTTTATAATAAAACACTAGAAAAATCCAAAAATCAACACAATAACATTCACGCAAAAATCTTGTACGAAATGAACATAGATTATAAATAAATATTCACAGGATAACAGTTTTTTTTATTGCACTAGAGAAAAAAGTATCTCATATTGAATATATAATGCCAAACTTCTTCATAGAAAAGTAGTCTCCATATATAAGTTTTTATGGGTTATAGTGCTGTGGGTGGGTGCGAGCTCATGAGACCATTAGGGATTTAACAGAATATGGCCGCGGTCTCATGAGACAGCTAGGGGAATGAGAGGTTAAAGCGTTAGTAACAAATATTAGTACAACTTACAACAGTTTCCAAATTTAATACGAATATTCTAGGAGCCTTTGTGACTCCGCCATTTCATGCCCAGGCTTTGAATTATTGCTATGTATAAAATTTTATAATCAAATAATTGCTTTAGGTTTTGACGTGACATTGTCTCTATGATCAAATTCAGCCACTTACTATCCATTACAGCCTTAAAAAGTTCACGGCTGAATGTAGGTCTCTCACATTGATTGCATAATAAGATGTATTTGGCCGTAGTTGTCCCACTTGTCAGGTGGATTGAAAACTGCAGATATTTATAATTTTGGACTGATCAGGAAGACGCTGCTGCTCATGTCTTGTTTCAATTTCCCACTGTTGTCTCTTACAATTGTAAGAGACAACAGTGGGAAGTGGGAATAGGTTGTCACCTACAGGACAATATGGGATAGTGGATATTTTTACACCTCCACTGCATGGTTAACCATTTCTGTAATTACAATTAATATAATAATGTCCTTCAGACTGAATTTCGGACATGGCGGCCTGCCTCAATGGAGGCTAGCCATCGGCGCAGGACAGGATTATAGTGCCCAAGTGTATGCGCAAGCACAGGTGCACTCTCTATTCCCTCACTCTCATAATCCGATGGGACGGTAAACAGACACGACCGGAGAGAGATCAGGCGCAGGACCAACGGTTTTATGTGCTTTCCGAGGCATGGGGGTGAGACATCCGCCAACTTCCAGACTCCGGGCAGGTACTGAGAATTTTTTGACAGAAAAACTCAATAATTGATTTTTTGGCCCAACCCGGGTTTCAAACCCAGGACCTCATGATCAGTAGTCGCACTAGTATAACCACTAGACCTTTCTAGTCTGTTAATTACAAAATATATAATACTTTAGCTTACCACATCTAGATGTGAAATCTGTAACCCAGGGAACCATAAAATGAGCTTGTGGATCATTAGCACTTCTCCCTGCTAAAATGTTTAGATGCAAAAGATAATCCAAGTTTGAAATTTTCCCTCTCAGCCATAGCAAACACAATTTTTCTAATTGCACCACTTCTTTGGGCTTACTTAATTCCTCACTTTGATTTGAACATGGGATTTGATTTGCAGCTCCTATATTTTGCTTGTTTCTATTGTATTCATAAATAAGAGAAGTGTCTAAGGCATGTATATTATTTATTATTGGTGGTATGACTTGTAACCATAGGTTCTCAGACAAGTAAATGTCTTGAAGTCTAAGCACTCCTAAGCTTAGACCTCTGTCGCACATAGCTTTTGAAACATTCAGCAACTGGTACACAATAAACAGCCCACGGGCATAAGTTTTGTCTATTAAATTAGGACTGAAATTAAGACAGTCTAACAAATGATTTTCATAATGTCCCCTGTACAATATAAAATAATTATTGTCAGTTTCCAATGTGACCATAGCTGCTAACAAATTGACATGCGACTCATAGGATTTTAAAATTTGTTTATTAGTTATCATATCTTTGTACTCATTGAATTTGGTGTCATTCCTTATCCTAATAATATTACAGCCATATAATCTCAATATCACTTCAGACAAAAGTTGATCGTGCTCTAGAAGATTAACTAAAGTGATCTCTTTACTGTTTTCATTATTTTGACAATATTTTTTAAAAGACTCTTTCCATAAATTTCTTTGATTTGTTTGAGATATGCACTGAAGCAACTGGGAAAAGGTAATAGGCGATTCTACATTGCTCTCATTGAGTTTATACCTTGGTAGTGGCAAAACCTTGGAACATTTTTTATTTATTACCTGCAACAAAATTGCATAATTTAAAGTATTTTTCAAATTAAACAATGTTAAATAACACACACAATAAATAATGCATACCCTTATAAATATTTTTCGCCATGGATAAGGAACACTTTCACCTGGTTGCAGAGCAATATCAGTGTTATTCACGGAGTTATCGACTTCCAAGTTTTTTAACCACTTTTTTAACCAGTTGCTATGTACAATCACAGCAAAAAGATTTGGTGAATTGGTGGGGAATACATTTTTGCTGTTAATATCTAAATCTTTGATTATGCTATCCATATCTTATTATTTATTTTGTGAAATATTTCGCTTGGTCTTGGCGTACCTTTGTTTTGTTTTTCAATTTACAAGTGAGTGTCACTGTCACAGATCAGATGGTCACAGAGAATTAGGGATATTCAGGGCTATCGATATACATCGATGCATCGAATTCACTCGTTGTTTACAATACGATGCATCGAATCGATCCGATGTTTTGCAAAGTTATCGATATACTCGATGATCCATACATTTCATAAAACATCGAATCATTGATAACCAGCCAATGGTACAAATAAAGAGGTATAGTTACCTATCATATTTATATTATAAGTTATAAATTCTTAATCAGAATTACTAAAACATGCTCTGGTTTAGAAGTTATAATAAATATTAAACCCGTCAGAGGCACTATAGTATGTGCCAAATCGATTGAGAAAAAATTACCTTTCGGTCGTTTTACCAGGGGTTACAAACCTTCAATATATAGGCACATTTTATATGTATAACTTTATTTATTTATAATGATTTCTTTAATTATTTTTCATAATTATTGATATAATATATATTTATTAACGTAGTAGAAGAAAAATTATCTATTGTTATAAATTACTTTATTCATTTAACAACAAAAAGCATTAATTTATAACAAATACTTATTAAAAAGTTATATTTATAACAAATACTTATTAAATACTTATTCAAAAGATAAAATTTTATTTTCAATTTTATATAAGAATTATATGTCTACAATTATTGTTACGAACTTAGGGTTCGTGACAATAAAAACTGCCGATTGAATTACCAAAATAGGCACTTTAATTACTGAACACCAATTAAAACTTAAATCACACTAATAATTATTCACGCTTAACACTTTAGTTCACTTTATTTCACTTCGAAAGCTTCGCTCGTATCGTCAATTCAATACTGCCCGGTCGCGGCCTCCAATGGCCTTAAATAGGCCTTTTCCACCGACACATCCAGAATGTTACAGCAAATACCGGTCTCGACCGACTAAGTGCAAAAAGTTCGAGTGTTGACTTTTCTAGAAAACTTAATTCTTCTATTCGATACTAGATGGCGCTGTTGGGAGAGTTCTAGAAAGATCTTGACACTCCTATTTCTGGTACTTGATACCAGATGGCGCTAGAGCTATCAACTGTGGCGCGCAACATTATATAAGAAAGGACCGGCTAAAAAGTGACGCATCTCTGGCCGCCATTGTCACTTTTCTTTTAGAAAGAACTGACGTAACACGTGTTTTGTTTAATTTAAAGGGATGAATTTGCAAATGCTCAATATGAAGATTATAATGCTTCAAATATTTTTTTAAAATATGAAACTGTTACTAAATGAATTTCTGCGTTACTTACCATAAATTGAAATATAAAATATAACACATTTTTCGCGATGTACCGTAAGATTTTATGATATTTATAGGAACCACAGACAATATTATTTAAGAAACAAAGAAACAAAACATATGTGTTGACCTAGAAGTGTGAATAATATCAATATTTAAATATTGTTATCACATCTAAATTGAGATTTTGTAAGTTACGCCTTTTGACACTCGGCTCATATTTGAGGTACCTAATTGTCCGTTTTTCTCAATCGATTCAAGAGATCGGTTGGTTAGCAACACTGTGATAAAGAGAACGGAATCGCCTCGTAATAATAATTATTCCCCTCTGCCAAAAAATTGGATTTAAAAATCTTGTGCATTTTTAAAAACTATCTAGGAATCGATTTTATCATTACAAGAATCGTTTCCGCTGAAGTAGGTGCACTTTGAAAGATGCCGATCTGTGCGGTTAACCTGTTAGCTCGCGAGACCTTGTAATATTGACACTCCCGTTCGCTCGCGACCTTAAAATGGCGGAAATCGGAAAATTTTCCCTAACTTACAAATTTTGCAATATTTTCACTTTGAGACAATATTTATGGATAAAACTTACAGGAATTCTTCTTGAATGTATAAAGTATCGAATAAAATAATTTTTAGATGTTAGATATTGTAATAAAATTCATAAATTACCCTTCAAACACATAGTACTAGTAGATACTTCACTTTTAGTCACCATAAATCCACATATAACACACTCAAATATGTTTCGACACAAATGAAATATGTTTTGAATAGCTCATTTATATTGTTATTTGCAATAAACATGTACAATTAAATGCACAAAACACAAAAAACAACAAATAAAATAAATTTGAAGAAATGTATGGAGCAAATAGTGATGTGGCGACGCTGGTATATTTATCGATATTTTTTTTGCAATGCAGTAGGCAATAATCAAATTCACCTGTTTGACTTTTTGTAATGATTTTATATATAGCTGAAACATTGAAAATTAAATATAATAATTAACATATATATATATATATATATATATATATATATATATATATATATATATATATATATATATATATATATATATATATATATATATATATATAAACACAAATAAATACTAGCTGAAACATTGTTTTGCCATACACTCAATCATACTAAAATAAAAATTAAGAAAAATTAAAATAGAAACATTACATGACTGATGTTATATATAAATATTACTTACAAGTACATGTACTTCTCCAGACACCTCTTCTGTTGGGCATTGCGGAGACCCATGTGCATATTTGTGCATAAAGCAGTCAGCAGCAGTAAATACTTAATATTTACAAAAATATGTAGTTATATTCCGTATGTAAGTACTTTTACTGTCATACATGCTTTATTTCATTAGGTAATCGAGTACGTGATATTTTTACGTACGTAATATGTGACATTTATTTTAAAATTAAAATTAAGCAGCTGAATAAATAAAGGTTTATTTCTTTTGTAACGTAGATTCCTTCAATATTTTAGGTATTTTGCAATCCTAGATCCTCCTTTTATTTGTATAGTGAGTCTTCTACCCAAAGATTACCTGAAAGAGATCTTTTATTCAATTTCAAATATGTTGATTAGTTCTTAAGATACTTTGTTTTTTGTGCAATGAAGAATATCTATCTATCTAACATCCTAGAATACACGCACACTCACATAAGGCGTGCGGAGAAAGACAGTGTCAATGTAAGAGTAGTAAATCATTTAATATTATTGTTTTTTTGAATGGGGTGTCAGGAGAACTACAGATTTTTAATGTAAAGTCAGAAAAAGTATTTGATTTTGAAAAACATCGATATTTCTAAGCGATGCATCGGAATATGTCGATGCACTATCTTGATGCTGATATTTTAAAAAATATCAACAGTTTTAGTTTGAACTGATCAGTTTAACTGACCGTTAGTGGTCACTTGTTAGGGGGTCATTGTAGAAGCGTGCTCGTCACGACCCCTGCCAGCCCTTTTCAGGGCTGCAATTCTACACAGCTGCGCACCCATGCGAACGAGGGTTAGGGCGTCCCCCCAAGGCGACGCACACCAGCTCGTCCCCGTTGGTGTGGAATGCAGCGCGCAAAGCGGCGATGGGGACCGCCACCCGTCACGCACAGTCCGACACGGCGGAAGGTGAAGGACGGAGTGCAGAGTTGGCACGTGGAATGTTAGAGGGGGCATGAGAGACAAGACGAATGAGTTGATCGAAATAATGAAAGAAAGAGAATTAGATGTCGTGTGTATGTCGGAGACCAAACGGAAAGGCAGTGGTATTGAAGAGCTCCCTGGCGGGACGTTAGCTATATGGTCCGGAGTCCCGGAAAGCGAGGACGCCTGCCAGGGAGTGGGAGTGCTGTTGTAGTCCCGGTTGGTCGATCTTATGACTGAATACAAGGTTGTGAACTCAAGACTTCTCTGGGTTCGCTTCAAAATGGGACTGACGAAGTTATTCCTTTTGGCTGTTTATGCGCCGGTAGCTTCGTCGTCCAGGGCTGAGCTGGAGGAGTTTTGGGAGAATGTAAGAGAAGTTCTAGATTTGGTTAAGGGAAACGAAAGAACTGTTGTATGTGGTGATTTGAATGGATGGGTAGATATCGCTCAACCAGGATACGAGTCGGTGCTTGGAAAGTTTCGCGATAAAAGGGTTAATGATGCTGGCAAGCTTATACCGGCTGTATGCAAGGAAAAGGGTCTTCTTGTGACAAACACTATGTTTAGTCACAGGAACATCCATATGTACACTAGAGAAAGAAAGAATGAGAGAAGTATGATTGATTTATTCCTGGTGGATGACCGACTGCGAAAACAGGTGATGGATACACGAGTGTTCAGGGGTGCTGACCTGGGAAAGGATCATTATCTAGTAATCACTAGATTTCGGGGTTTGTTCGCGGGTTGGCGCTACCGGACGGCAGTAGCAGAGCCACAGTCGGTCTGTCGCATCCGAAGCTGGAAGCTTCAGGAAGCGGATACTAGGGACAAATATCACACGAGGGTAGCCGACAAGCTTGACATCATCGATGGCAGGAAAGAATGTGTGGAGAGAACATGGCAGAACCTTAGGGATGGAATGGTAAGTGCAGCGGAAGAAGTATGTGGAACGACAAAAAGAGGTAGTAGTAAAAGAAGAGATGCATGGTGGAATGATGAAGTGAGAGAAGCTGTAAAAAAGAAGAAAAAAGCATGGTTAGACTACTTGGCCTCTAGTAACGATGAGCATATGAGAGAGAAGATGAAAGAAAGATATAAGCTGCAGAAAGTTCATGCGAAAACATTGATTGAGGAATTACGTGAAAGGTGTAGAATAGAAGCGGACGAGAGGTTGTCGCACAACTTTAGGGAAAACTCCAAACTCTTCTGGAAAGAGGTTGGAAGGTCCCGGAGTGGTGCGACAGCCTTAAGAATGAACAAAGTGCTTTCGAGAACCAATGACGTCCTCTCAGAAAAATCGGACGTCATGCAGCGATGGAGTGAATTTTATAGAGAAATGTATGCGTGTCATGATCTTAGTGAAGGATCCGGGGGTGACGCCGTGACTGGCACGCCAGACACGGACCTCGATGACACTGAGGTCATCAGCATGAAAGAGATTGAACGTGCGATTCGAAGTTTGAAATGTGGTAAGGCTGCGGGACTAGACAGAGTTACTGCTGAAATGGTCAAGTACGGTGGGCCTCGCGTCTGGGACAGCTTTCATCTGCTGTGCAATTTGTGCTGGCGGACGGGAGATGTCCCGGATGATTGGCGATCCGCGGTCATTGTGCCTTTATATAAAGGTAAAGGTTCATATTTTGACTGCGGGTGCTATCGGGCGATCAGCTTGACCAGTTTAGCAAGTAAAGTTTACTCGAAGGTTTTGACACGTAGGATGCAAGAGAAATCGGAAAGATTCTTATGGGAGGCACAATGCGGATTTAGACCTGGAAGAGGATGCACGGATCAAATGTTTTCTCTCCGTATGATCACGGAGAAGCTTCTGAGTGTTAACCAGAGGATTTTCTGTGCTTTTGTGGATCTGGAGCAAGCATTTGAGGAAATGTGGGAACTGTTGCCGGGATATGGTATGGATGGTCGATTATTAAGGGCTGTGCAGTCACTTTACTATGACTGTAAAGCCTGTGTGCGGGTAGGGTATGACCTGTCACCCATGTTTAGCGTCCAAGCGGGCGTAAAACAGGGTTGTGTCATGTCTTCCTGGCTGTTCATACTGTATCTCGACAGCTGTTTACAGAAGCTGAAAAATAGCTGTTTGGGTGTGAAATTGGGTGACATAAAAGTTAATTGTCTGCTGTATGCTGATGATGCAGTGCTTATTGCACCATCAGAAGCAGAACTGCAGGCATTAATCACGTGTATGAAAGAGGAATGTGAAATTAAAGGTCTCCGTTTGAATGCTAATAAAACTAAGGTTCTGATATTTGAAAAGGACGAAGAGAGAACGAAATGTGAAATATTACCCATATTATAATCAGGAATGTCTAGAACAGGTAAATGAAATTGTATACTTGGGGAGTGCTTTCAGCCGGGATGGAAGATGTGATTTAGATTTGGATAGGCGTGTCGCTGCCGGAAACAAAGTCAATGGTGCCCTGAATGCATTAGTAAAAAGGCAAGGCGTGGTGAAGAGTGCACGCCTTGCGATACATAACGCAGTGTTGGTACCGACTTTGTTATATGGCAGCGAAACCTGGGTATGCCAGAAGAAGCATAAAAGCAAGTTGAATGCAGTGGAGATGCGATCTCTTCGTAAAATGTGTGGCGTTACCATAGCCAACCGAAAGCGAAACGAAGAGATTCGCAATATGGCAGTATTGAAAGATGACATTATCACAAAAATTGATAGGGGCGTACTCCAATGGTTTGGGCACGTTGAACGAATGAGTGAAAACCGAATGGTGAAGAAAATATATAGAGCGAAAGTAAATATTAAAAGGTGTCGAGGTAGACCGAGACTAACTTTCGAAGACCATGTGAGCAAATTGCTCGAAGAGGGGAGGGTCAAGAGTACTCGGATACCTAGACGTGCATGTATGAAGAAGTTAATGAACCTGAAAGAAGCGAAAGAGGTATGTAAGGATCGTGACACTTGGCGATCTGTTCTCTCTGGCTACCCCGTTAGGGATTGTGCGTGAAGATAAGTAAGTAAGTAAGTTAGTGGTCACCATAAGACTAAGAGGATACTACGCATTACGTTACGCTAAGGCTGGGGCCACACTCCGCATCTGCGTTTATCGCCAAAAAGCGACACGATACATGCAGATATGTGACCGGCTATCGTCGCGAACTGGCTGGCTGCGTGGTCTCTAATATATATGGTGTATGTATATAATATTCGAAACGGTTCTGAAAATCTCTGATAACACGCCTATTATCACTCTTTCTTGGCGAGTTACTTGTTCGTCCAAATTATTATCAAATTCCTCATCACTACCACTTATTTTTATTTAAACTAGGTAGTACTAAAATACACAAAAGACAAAAACTATATTATACATAATTATTATGCTTTATTATTTTGTGGTTATAAATTTGACATTTACGCCGACACTACGCGTACGTTAAAGTAGCTAATTGGTAACTTTATTAAAGCGTGTCCCTAACTAATTAGTTGCATAGTGTGGCCTAACACTAAAGTCAAGTGACGTTTATGAAACAAAATTTCATCCACTGCGCGTTAAAGCCTACTGTGTGTACGCATGGTATCGTTCTTGAATATACGCATATTAACGCGTTCAGTACTACATAGATCGGTGTACCGACCGTGCGAATGCACGTATCATCGTCAGAAAAAAAAATCGAACCTACTAGTTCAAAAATTCAATAATATTGATTGATTTTATAAGTATTGTTACCTTACTTACTTCCGTTGGAGCTACAACCCTTTGTTGGTCTTGGCCCTTCACTATCTTCCTTTAGTTGTCACGCTGCCTGGCTACCTTCTTCCAGCTGGTAAACCTTCCCATCTTCCTGAGATCTTCTTCCACACAGTCACTCCAACGCTTTTTAGGCCTACCTCTTGGTCTCTTTTGTTGCGGCGTCCACTTTATCATTATTTTTACGGCTCTTGTGTCCGGCATTCTTTCATGGTGACCCGCCCAGCTCTTAGCTCGCCCGCTCAGACTTACAGAACCTGACGATGTTCTCGTGCCCGATAAATGCGTCCAGTTCATGTTTCATGCATTGACGATAGATACCGTCACGCTCTTTTATTGGGTCATAGATTTTTCTCAGCACTTTCCTTTCGAACACGGCAAGCTTCAGTTCGTCTCTCTAGGTTATATTTTATTTATTTATTTATTTATTTATTTATTTGCTTCTTAGTATGTATGTTACATGATATACTGTTAAATACTATGCATACACACTAAGTCTCTAATGGAGACATGCAAATTTATTTATTCTTAGAAATTATATTTGTACAAAATTAACACATCGAAGTCAATCATTATTAAATCATTAAATTAGCAACAACAAACAATCCATCCAATTATATTCTAAAGATATCAAAAGTACAACTAAAATAAAAAAAATAAAAAAAAATTATAATTAACAAATAAAGTAAATTAAATTAAACAATATTATATACCATGTCAGTTAATAACAAAAAAATGTCAATTATGAGCTATAGTCCTATAAAAGTTTTCATCAGTAATTTAAAAGCTCGTTTACGGAGTAAAATGTTTTTTGAAGAAGCCACTGGTATAATTTTTTTTGAAATGTTTTTATAGGAAGATCTTTGATTATGTTTGGTATTTTATTATATATTGTTTTACCCATCCAGTAACAATTTTTGCTAAAGCATTTACTTTTCGGTATTTCGCTAATTACTATCCGATCTGGGTATCTCGTGTTCATGGATACCACTTCTTTGTTAAGTTTATAAAAACTTTTCCCGTGTTGTTTTACAAATTTAGCAACTTCTAATATATACAAACAAGGCACGGGTAAGATTCCCAGTGTCTTAAATAGAGGTCGACATGAAACATCTGGGCCCACACCATGAATGGCACGAACACATTTTTTTTGTGCAATAAAAACTTTATTAATCTCTGCACTGTTGTCCCAAATTATAATTCCGTAGCGGATAATCGACTCAATATATGCAAAATAAGTCATAATTGCAGTTTGTTTTGTTGCCACTTTTGTTAGTCTATAAAGCGCATACGTGAACCTGTTTATTTTATTACATATTTTACAAACTTGTTCTTTCCACTTTAATTCTTTGTCAATAATTATACCTAGGAATGTCATATTAGTTGCACTACAAAGAGTTTGTCCATTATAATTAATATTTATTAAATTATTATTTATATTATTGAAATTTATATATTGAGTTTTACTTAAGTTTATTGTTAAATTATTATTACTTAGCCATTTAGTTACGTCAGATATTGTTTGATTAATGTCAAAATTATGTTTTGTTAGTGACATATTTTTATTTGTTGTGACTATTACTGCGACGTCATCTGCGAATAAAATACTTCTATATTTAGTAATTTCAGGTAAGTCGTTTAAATATATCAAAAATAAAAGTGGACCTAGTACACTACCCTGAGGTACCCCAAACGCATTTTTTCTAAATTTGGATCTATAACTTTGACTTACATGTCTATTGTCAAGTTTTAGCACCTCAACACATTGATGCCTGTTTTGTATGAATGACTTAATCCAGTGATATGCTTGGCCTCTAATTCCGTTTTGATCTAATTTGAACAAAAGCTGATCGTGTGATACGAAGTCAAAAGCTTTTGACATGTCAAAGAAGATGGCCGTAGTAAATAGTCCGTCATTAGTATTTTGTAAAATATTTTTTATTAAATTAAAAGCGGCCAGTGTCGTGGATTTTGATTTTTGAAATCCATACTGAGTTGGATTTATTCTATTAAACTTATTCAGGAAAGTCATGACCTTCTTGTGCATGACCTTTTCAAAAATTTTTGATAATATAGGTACCAATGTCACTGGACGGTAATTTTCCATTAGTGTTTTTTCTTCTTTTTTATATAATGGTTTTACAATAGACTTTTTTAATTTTTCTGGAAAGGTGCCAGATTCCATTGATAAATTAACTAAATAGGCTAATACTTTACTAATTTGATTTTTGCACGCTTTGATAACATTTGTACATATGCCATCATAACCTTCTGAATTTGTATTATTTAATGTCATTATAATTTTACTTATATCATATTCATCGACCGGTGTTAAATAAATTGAATTTTGAAGTTTATTTTTTGTATTACTGTATATAATTTTATTATTTATTTTATTTGTCAAATTAATATAGTAATTATTAAAGGCTTTAGCTATTTTCATAGGTTTAGTTATTATAAAGTTATTGTGCTTAATTAAGTCAATGTGTCTATCTGCTGCTATATGCCCTAGTTCATTCTTAATAATTTTCCAAGTTGATTTTACAATATTTTTACTATTGAGTATAAACTTATTATTACTATGTTTTTTTGCGTAATTGATGCATCTTCTTAGAATCCTTGTGTAATTGTTATATGCAACTTTATTATGATTTGTTTTATTAATGTAATATTTGTAACGTAATATTTTTTTCGTAGAACAACTTTTTTTAATACCTTTTGATATCCATTTTATATGTGGTCCAATGTTAGATTTAATTTTTATTACCGGAAAGCAAAGTTTATAAAACAGTTGAAACAGTTCATAAAATTTATTGAAAGCTAGATCTAGGTCAGTTTCCAGAAACACTTCAGAAAACGATAAACTTTCTAAATAAGATTGAAACTTATTAATGTTTTCTTGAGTATAACTTCTTTTGAAAGAGAAAACAATTTTTGGTAGGACCTTCTTTTTGCTTACGGTAAACCTTAACATTTGAGCAGTTTCGTGATCCGATAACGAAAGTGGAAGAATTTTCGCAGTGGCATTTGGTATATTACTAATAACGTGATCAATACAGGACTGTCCTCTAGTAGGTCTTGTAATATGCAGATGAAAATTAAATGTTTTAATAATATATGTAAATGTAGTCGTAACATTATCATTTACTAGTGTATTAATGTTTATATCGCCGGCTATTACAATCTTTTTTTTTGAATATTTATAATTACATTTATACAATAACAATTCAAGTTTTTGAAAAAAACAATCACAATGTCGTTTTATTTTAGTCGGTGTTCGATATAAACATATAATTAATATATTGCTATGGGGGATTAACACAGAACAACATTCAAAATGGAACGAGACAGCCAAGTCATCAAAACAAGTTATCTTTTTAAAAGGCATTCCTCTTTTAACCATAATACAAGATCCACCTCGTTTTTTGTTCCGTGAAAAATACGACGCTATTTCATAGTTTTTAATTATCATATTCTTTTCTTCTCCAGATTTTACAAAAGTTTCCGTAAAACAAAGGACATCTGGATTTATTTTATCCTTAAGCTCTGAAAGTGTAATTTCGATTATTTCCTTTTTAGACAACAGACCTTGAATATTTTGATGCAATATATTAAAGCCGTTGGCAGACTTAGGAACGAAAAAAAGTTGCATTATTTAGCGTGGGCGTCGATGTAGTTTGTAACATTTTATTCTTATTGGGAAAATAATAGGGTATAGTTCCTTTTTTAGCGGCCTTCATATTATTAGAGCATATTAAGCTCGATTGCAATGTATGTGTTGTCTTGTCAATATGTGTTACGTTTACTGCCTTGAAATAATAAGGGATAGTGCCTTTTTTCTTAGGCAATTTACGTTGTGATATTTTCTGTGCATCATTAGCGTTTTTTTGTAATATTTTTATGTGTCGCATTGTATTTTTAAATGTAAGAAACTGTAGATTATATTCATTTACATCTATATTAAAGTTGATTTTTTTGCAAATATAATTTAAATAGAATTTCATATTTACATTACGATATTTCATATATATAAAAGTACAATTTTTTAAATATTTAGACCATAAATAAAATTTATTATTTAATTTATATATATTTAGATATGGATTATAATTAACGGGCATAATATAAACAGTGACTTTCTTCAAAATGTTGAGAATGGAACAAAAATTAAAATGTAATAATTCAGGATTTTTATCATTACCCCCTACACCTAATACAACAATATCATTATCGGATAAATTATTAACCATATTAGTACAATAGTGTAGAATTTCACTACTAGTTGCATTGCTCATTATATATGCCGAGGGATTGTATTTATCATTCCATTTTCCAAGTCTTGTTTTAATTAAAGCTGCCGATAGGCCCAGCAATTGCTCATCACCTATTATGTGTATAGATTGACTTCGCTGCAAAATTTTATTACCTTCTTTTTTGTTTGTATCTGACGTATCACTACGAGAATTATTACACATTACTAATTCATTAAATCTTGGTAGTGAATTTTCTCTATAAAGATTGCTATTGTCTTTACTAGATGGCGTTGTTAGATATTTACATTGTTCTTTTTGTTTAGTAGGGCTTTTCGTTTCAATTAAAGAGAAATCCAATTTAATTTTATTTATATTCTTCTTTTTTTTACATGTGGAGCTCTTTGGAATTAAATTTTTTAGGTGAGGAGTGGGCTTGCATAATTGGTTTAGTTTATTAATTTTTAATTCATATTCCGAAATTTTATTTTTTAGGGCAAAATTTTCTGATAAAATATTCTCAATTTCATTTTCTGCTATTTCTAATTTCTCTGTAAGATAACCTATTTTCTTCTCTAATTCTTCTATCTTTTCCGGGTTAACAGAACCTAGTTCTGGGCAACTTCTATTTAATTCACACGTTTCTAGTAGTGACGAATACTCGGGCTCTTGCTCGTCCGATGACAGAGAGTCGAAAGAATTCTTCACAGGTATATTAATCCGATATTTATTTCTGATTGTTATGTTATTTGATGGTGTACGTGTTGTTCTTTCTTCATAACATTCTTTACATTTCCACTTATTTTTAGTATCAACCGTCATTAAATAAAATCTTTTATTTGAAACATTTGTACAATCCAAATGGAAATGCTCCTTACAGCTAGAACAGGTTAAGTATTGTTTATCTGATATAACAATTTTACATTTAAAACATACATTCATTTTGCGTATTTATATATATAGTCCAGGTATCACAGGCGTAAGTCACAACAGGCCTGATGATGGTGTAGTAGATGGTGAGTTTCGATTTTACACTAAGCAGCTTAGAACCCTGGAGTATGGCACACGCGTAATAGCATTTGTGCCCAGCAACTATCCGTGTCTTAATCTCTTCGTCAGATCTATTCTGGGAAGTAATCGTTGCTCCTAGATACTTGAAGCTGAAAGCCTTTTATGGTTTGATTGCCAACATTAACGTTTTGTGGCTGTCCAGGTTGGCTAGCCGTTGCAAGGTACTCAGTCTTGGATGCATTTACACGCAGTCCAATAGGTCTTCGGTCTCCAGCGTTAGATAGTGGTCGGTCAACCTGTTTCTTTGTTTCACTCCCGAACGGATCTCAAAAGGCTTGGCTGAATCTGTATGGCTACAATAACTTTAGAGTGATATTATTATTACATTTTAGTGATTTAATTAATTTTGATCAAACATGCATATATTGACACCGAATGCCTAATTACCGAAGCTCGTCTTCGTGAACTTCTGTGGGACAAAAGGTCACGTTCACGTGTTATACTTCGCGCAATAATGAATATAAAGCAGTAAATTTCCATTAAAGTGCTCTTTGGGCGACGATTGGTTATACGTGATATCTACGTCTTTCGTTCCTTATAAGTTTACGAACATAGTAAGCAGCAATTAGTTTGTGACTGTACCAGTCCGGTCAATTTGGTTAGTCAGGAGAGCACTGTACATTATAAACTGACGACCGGTTATGCGTATCGTCAGGAACGATGGTACTGTTACGAGCTTAGGGTTCGTGACAGTAAAAATTGCCGATAGAATTACCAAAATTAACACTTTAATTCACTTTACACTAATTAAAACTTAAAAGACACTAATAATTAATCACACTGATTCACTTTATTTCGCTCCAAAGCTTCGCTTGTCTCGCCAAATTCAATACTGCCCCGACCGCGTCTTGCAGCGCCTTTAAATACACATTTTTCACCAAATCAAACGTCCAGAATATTCAAGTAAGTAAGCACCAACCGACCAGGCGCAGAAAGTTCGAGTATGGGGCTTCCAGAAAGCTTAATTCTTCTGTTCGATACTAGATGGCGCTGTTGGTTGAGATTAGTCATGTCATTTTCTGGAAAGCTCTCCTCGCTTTGTTACCCGACACTGGATGGCAATAGTGCCAGACGTCAAATTGGCGCGCAACACTGCCCCCTCCTAAGACATGCTCGTCCCGAGCATTATCGACCCCATAATGACGCGCCAGGCGATCCACATGGACGATCTTAGGAGTCCCTCTTGCGCCTTTCTATATCCGGTAGGTTACATCGTTGATCCTGGTCACAAGCCGGTACGGGCCGTCCCATTTAGCTTGAAGCTTAGGAGTTTTCCCTTTGCTGCGGACTGGATTGTGCAACCACACTAGTGAACCTTCGTCGAACACTTTGTTGTTCATCTTGCGGTCGTACCGGGTTTTCATCTTTTCAGACATTTGCTGGCCCGTTTGTCTGACGTGCTCATAAACGTCATTCATTTTGTTCCGCAAGTCATTTGCATAATCGGTTATACTACGTGGAGCATCAGGTGGTATCCCGGTGATCAGGTCTGCAGGCAGCCGTAATTCTCTTCCAAAGTTTGCGAAAGCTGGTGTCACTGCTGTACTTTCGTGAACAGCGCTTCGATATGACAACAAAAACGGTTGTATGTGCTTGTCCCAATCTCGTTGCCGATTGTCTACAACTTTTGCTAGGTACCTCTCCAATGTCTGATTAAATCGTTCTACCATTCCATCAGATTGCGGGTGATAAGAAGTCGTTCTTGTTTTATGAGTACCCATAACTCAAATTTGAGAAAAATTTGAGACTCAAAATTCCTGCCTTGATCGCTGTGAATCTCTAAAGGTACTCCAAAACGACAGAAGACTTCATGAACTAGTTTATCTGCAACTGTTGAAGCTTCTTGATTTGGAATGGCGAAGACTTCTGGCCACTTAGTGAAGTAATCCATCACAACCATGAAATACTTGTTACCGCTTTCACTCTCCGGAAACGGCCCCGCCACGTCAATGGCTATTCTCTCCCATGTTGCACCAACATTGTACAACTTCAATGCACCTCTACTACGAGTCTGAGGTCCCTTTACAGCCGCACAACTTGTACATTTGCGACACCAGTCCTCGATATCGTTTCGACAGTGGACCCAGTAAAACCGTTCTCGGATCTTCAGTAGAGTTCGTTTAACTCCCAGATGGCCTCCTGAATAATCATTATGGTACAGTTGTAGAACATCCGGTACTTTAGCTTTAGGGACAACCATTTGTAAATGACAGATGTCTCCCCGAACATTTTCCCAATTACGGCACAGAACTCCATCCTGAAGCAGCAAGCTGTCCCACTGGGCCCAATAGCTTTTAGTGGTCGAACTCATCGCTGAGACGTCCCTCCACTTAGGCTTGGTAGCACGGGCCTTCATCCATCCCAGAATCGGCTTGATGTCCGGATCTTCCTGCTGTGCATGTCGTAGGCTGTCCTTCCACCCGTTGCTGAGGTGGTCTGTCCTGAGCATCCTCACGGATACCACTTCCTTACTCTCTTGCCTACTACAATGGTTGCAATCTTCATGACAAGGTCTTCTTGACAATGCACCTGCGTTGCCGTGAGATTTCCCGCATTTTCCCCGGTATCGAAAAATCGAAGAGTTATTGCTAATCTTAATTTAGCTGGAAATGATTTTTTAAATTTTGTATCTTTTTTTCAATTAAAAAGCCAATTTCATTAAGCAAATAATCAAAGTCAATTTCCGACATGCGAAAAAATTTTAAGAATTTTTCAGCATTTTCAGTCAAATTTCTGCCAGTTGACAATCTGAAAATATAGAAATGAAATAATTATTATCAATATGCATGGTACATGTAGATAAAGATTGTAGGATAAAAAAGAGTCAAAGTACTTACTATTTTCGATTTGAGTATTGTTGTCATTCGCCGTCTTCTCTGTTTGGCTTTCTCCTTTTTAGATTTTAATAATTGCATTATGTAATTTTTAGCAAACATGTAGAAATAAAGAAATTCGTCGTCCATAGTAAAGCGTTTGAAAATGATTTCGGCCATCTTGTATTATTGCACGATAGTTCATGCAAAATATCGAAGTCGCAAATAATGACCACAGCTTTTATCGCCATAACTTTTGAGTACCAAAACGTACGAAGCTTCAGCACGCATTACTTCGGAACGATTACACGCAGGTGCGGCCGAAGCTTTATCATTATATGCAAAGAGTATAGCTGTGGAGTATAGTAACTGTCCTATACAGGATTATACGTTTAAATACATTAGGTATTACACTACACTGAATCAGGGCCCTGAATAAGGGGTGGGCGTGGCCAGAGACGTTCACTATTACACCACACTGATTTTACGCCCTTACACAGTCGAAGAATTTTGGAGTGTCTGGACGTCATGCCATCTATAGTTTTTTTTTTTAAATATAAAATACGGGTTTCAAATGAGCACACAATCCACCCGGTGGTAAGTGAATGCAGTGGCCCACAGATTTATCCTCGATTAAGAATCAAAATGCAGATGCGTTATCACACCCGAGGACTAAAATAGAATGCTTCGTTTCGAGTAAAAAGGGCCTCCCGGTTCCTACACTTACCATACGAAAATCATTTAATTGCTTTTTTACGCTAGTATTATGAGAGCGCGTGATCTTACCCCAATTGAGCCGACCCGTTCATGCTACAACCATAATATAGCTGCAACGTGGCTCTACCACGTAAAAGTTATATCATCAACGCAAAAAAAAACGTCGCTATTACCATGGCTGTCACACTTGTACATCTTAAAACCTTCATTTCTTATGTCATTCATATAGTCCTTGTTGTGCCCTACTTCCACAAATAAGGCATATCTTTGTACAAGTCTATTACAGACAACAACACTTCCTTTTCTTTGTGTTAAACACCACCTAAGAAGTTTAAGGTATCACGATCAGCTGAAATGATTATGGCTTAAGCTTTTTTGGGACTCAAAGGGAATTCTGTTGATCAATTATAAAGATAAAGGTGCCAAGTAGAAAAATCAAAAGATATGATTACAGAGAAAAGAAGGGGAAAGTGGTTTCGAAGTGTGCTCCTTTTACACAACAACGCACAGGGTTCACAAGTCATGTTACGATGGCTTCCTTACACAAGTGCGGCTTCGAAACTAAACCACTCTCCCTATAGTTCAGATTTGGCCCCTTGGTTAAGCCTGAACCTTTTACATTGTTTTTGGATGTCAGAAATGTCAATTAGGAAAAAAATAAATTTCACTAGAGATTGCATGATGATGCGAAACGCAAATACATATATGTCAATCATTGAGGTATTACTACTACGAATAGAGAAGACAACGCCTTGTATGATCTTACACCACGCTTTGCGGTACAGTGTACCACTGTTTAGTGAGTATCCAACGACCGCACATAGGAGTCGTGTTCGCTTCGCATAAATAACAACCTCAAAATGCCTGGTTGTGTTCTTAGACTGCAGTAAACACTCCAGAACATCAAAAAAAGTGATCGTTTAACATTTCATCGGTAAGTAGACATTAAAACGTATAAAACTCTTTGATTTAAAGTTTTTCGTGTTGTTACAATGCTCACGAGAATCGAGCAATATGTAAAACCTACTCCTGCTACTACTACCTCCTACGGTAGCGACTTGTTGTAGACTACGTTGAACGATACGCGTAAACTCCATGAAATTCCTGGCGCCAGGAACTATTATTATTATAGCGCTGCATGTTTTAATAGTTTGGTTAGACGATGTAACTATTATTTTAGCGCTGTAGAAAAATTTAGTTCTAGCTCTTACCAAAATGAAGCAAACTTTTTGTTTCGGGATGTCTGTTCTATACGCTAGTTCGATATTGTCGAGTTCGATGATGTCAATTTGTTTTTGTTTTTTAACACGGATACACTCATAAAAAATTTAATCAATCGGACCCAGACAATCCATTTGTGGCTGAAGATGGGACTCATACACAACAAATTGAGTCACAGTGGAGAGCAGACAAGAGGTTTTTCAAAAAACAAAGAACAATTCACATTACATTTTTTTACACCCGCGATGACCGCGCCACCGCATCAACATTGTTTCAAAATAAAAGATTTTAAACCATCAGGGATGGAATTTTATTGCATTAAACAATGATAGGCAAATACAACATTGGTCCCTAATTAGATCTGATCTAAAAATATATACAATAATAGTTGTTTAAATACAATTATTACAAAAAATACAGTTTTGTTCTCTTATAAACAACATTACATTCAATCGTACAACATTTATGTGACAATTTAAAATATAACAGTTAAAAATTGTCCATCCAAAAATATGTAAAAATAACATTTTCTATCTACTACAATATTTATTTATCTAATTCTAATAGTCACATAAATCTTGTATGATTTTCATTATGTTTAGTTTTTGCATGTCTTGGCAAAAACCGTTATAGCTATTATTATATATTTACCCACCATACATATTCCCCCCCCCCCCTCTATCCCCTCGTTAGGGATTGGTTTTGAAAAATCGCAAATAATTTCCATTTGTTCTATCCAAATTACTTTCAGTAAGTTTCGAGTCAATCTCCCCATAAAATAAAGTTTAATATAATTATAACAGACTATTTCACCCCCTTAGGGGTTAAATTTTCAAAAATACTTAGTGGATAGGCATCCACTAAGTATTTTTGAAAATTTAACCCCCATCATAAAATGCAGCTACTGCCCAGGTTTGAGATTTCTATGTTTGGTTTGGGCTGCTTGTTGATAGACGAACAGTTACTCAAGATATTCTCTTTTATATATTATACAAAATATAGGTAATAGGAGTTCAATAAGTAGAATATTTTTGTGACAATTGAAATGGCCGTCAAAAAATAAATAATAATATTTTTGTAACTTCAGGCTCAGAAGGGCTAGAACCCAGAGCCGCAAAGCCAGTTAATAAAAAATAAATAAATGATAATATTATTTTCTGTCATCACTTTTCCATTAGGAAGTAGGACACACTTTCTGCCCAGGAGTCGGTCTGGGTAAAGGTCAAACAGCAGTACTTGCACTGCTGCTTGCACTCCGGTCTTAAGAATATAGTGAGCCAGTATGATTACAGGCTGTGACGCATTTCATCGTAGTATTTAGAGGTAACAAATCTGAGACTTTCTTTGTATAAAGTTCGCTGCAAGCATCCACGACTGCAGTAATCACTTACGATCCGGTGGCCTGTACATTCGTTTGTCACTTCTGTTTCATTAAAACAAGTCTAACACATTGTCATTTGTATCTTGTATGAAGTTTATAACATTGGTTATTGATTCAAATGTTATGACCGTAATTACATCAAATAGAATATAGTTCTGATAACAAGTTCTCAAATAATTACTCTAATTAACAATGTAACATACAATTGTAGAATATTTTTGTGAAAATTTTCGAGAACAGTAATATATGTACAAAACATTTATAAAAATATTAGTTTCATCTATTATATCCTTAATTTAAATTACAATTGTCAGAATCTTGTATGTATATTCAGTCATATAAGATTTGGCCATTACAGCATATAAAATATAGTTTTGTTAGCTCATAATCTCATATTTGGAACTATTATCAACAAGACAGTTTTAAAGAGGACAATAAAACATTCATCCAACTTAAAAATAATATTATTCTATTGTATCTATTACATTATAACTGGCACTTGGAGCATAAATAGTCACTGGCTGCGCGGAAATAGAATCGGGTACTCTCACATTTTGCTCGGTTGGTTATTGTTTGCCAGTGTCTCTGTCCCACTACGCTTTCCGTTCCTCACGCACTGAAAGGGGGTCTAGAAATGATGCGATTTTCGGACAATGAAAACGCACCCCGCCCAGATGGAGATGGTAAAATGGTCGACCCATATATGGACGCGCACTGCCACCGCTCACCCCTTCTTGCATCTTAGTCGAAAAGAACCGCTAGTTGTGTCCGCACCTCTGTGGCAGTCGCGCCACAGAACAATCGAGAAGTAACCGCCTCGCATAGTGCGAGTTATCGTCGCGCACCACAACGCACAACAAGACCAGTAGCGTTATCCACGAGGGCGCAAGGAACCCCACCAGCGGTGTGCTTCCTTCTAATTTGTCTTGATCCGTTTTATTTCCATGTCGCATTTCTCTGCCTTAGCGTTTTAAGTGGAAACTCCTTCGAGACACTGGCAAAACAGTAGATTTTGGAATAGCGAGTGCATCGTCCAAGGCTGCCGCGTGCCACGTCGGCCATCTTGTTTTGGTTGTACGAATCCGCACAAACAATCCACATAGTAACATCTCGCATAATGTCAAGGCTCGACCTGGGAATCGAACCTGAGACCCCAATCGCCGAAAACATTTCTGGTCATTGGCTCCACCATTTTAGGTTCCTTCGAACGGAATTCGAGGGGACAGTCGGTGGCTCAACCATTTTCCTGGTCCTTCGAGCAGGATTTGGAACTGAAGCTCTGTGGCCTGATCGAGTCGCACTGCTGAACCAATTCCTTGGACGATGCACTCTAGTTTGTAGCCTAGCATTAACGAGTACGGTACGCCGTATTGTTGAATTCAAAATTGAAAATAGTTGAAATTTCTTAGTAGTTTGACATACTATTTTCGCGTATACAAGACATCTGTGATCACATAAAAAATATTAATGTAGAATCAGTGCGGGAGACATTTTTGTGCGAAATCGAAACGATAGACTCATTGAGGTTAGATTACGAAGACGTATTGAACAAAATTAATAATTTAGAAATGCAGATCGTTTACCTTTAGGGTCGATCTGCATTTCCATTGTGCATTATGCAGTAAATTACCATAGCGTTTGAAGATCTGTTGTGTTGTACAAAAAGAACTGCTAAACTTCTACAGTGTTCAGCCCAGAGCGAAGTAAAACAGGAAATTCAGGTACGTCCACGTGAATGACTTAGATTGCCATCTATAAATATCCCGATATTTAATGGTGATATTAAAACTTGGCCGTTATTTATTAATAGCAATTAAAACACTATACATAACAATCCCTCGTTATCGGACGCTGAAAAATTGTATTATTTAATTAGTAAGTCGAGTGGTAAGACACAGTCCATATGTTCGGGTTTCACACCAACAGCAAACAATTATTCGTTAATTTTCGAAACGCTTAAAAATAAATACGAAGATATGCGAATGTTAGCCTCTTCATATCTAGACCGAAAATTCGATCTTAAAGTTATGTCATCCGCGAATGTCACTGGTCTTGAGCAATTTTTGGACAAATTCGTAACATCAGTAACTGCGCTCAAAAATCTTAAATTTGATGACCTTATGGACTTTATGTTTCTACATATTGAATTAAAAAAGCTAGACCCGGAAACCGTGTGTGCATTTGAAATAGAGAATCGTGGCTCTGAATTGCCATCGTTCAAATCTTTAGCATCTTTCGTTTGAGATCAAATTAAAGTAATACAACGTTCATCGAGTACCAAATCCGAAGCGAAGAAGTGCGCCGAACATTGACCGGTCTCGTCATCGAGGACAGCTAGGTCTCTGACGTATATAAACACCGCGCCTTCATCGCTTGATAAGGCCTGTTTTTGAATAAAAATAACCAAAACGGTAATTTGTATACTTGTGCGACCTTCCGTAAACGTTTACCGGTCGAATGTTATAAAATAGCAAAGGCCAACAACTTGTGTTTGAACTGCTTAAGCAATAAGCATCGCGTGGCTAAATGTAACTCTAGTTCAGTATGTAACAAATGCCACAACAGACACCTTTGTTTAGACAACGACATTGTTGCATTTTGAGATTGGTAACATATCCGTGTTAAACAAAATGTGAGAGTACCCGATTCTTTTTCCGCAACCAGTCACAATTTTAAATGTGAATGCAATGTTTTGTTTAATTGTTATTCATTATAAAAAAAAAGTTATAAAACAGACTTTCCTCAAAAAATACAAGGCTAATAAAAGTACAGCCGATAGAAGTCCCACAACTTGGCACAGGCTTCCTCTAATTTCTTAAAGGTATATGGTTATTTGTCATGTTGTCTCATGCATGGATCATGCAATTACAGACATCTCTCACATTTCACTACATTCTTATAATAATAACAGTACCTATAATAAACTAACAACAGATAATATAAACAACTCATAGCAGACCTTAACAAGGAACATCAAAAATTATTTCTATTATAAAATAATGGAATGAATATTTTTATTAGAAAAAAATTCTTTAAAGAACATTTTTTAATATACCGTTTTTAAAAAGAAGTAAAAATAGTTCTGTACAGTATTTTAACTTTTAAGTATCTAACCTCATCAGTAAGTAGTTACGTATACTGACAGTAGAGTGTACTGTACTTGTACCGGACAGATACAATGCAACAAATTGAAAGACAATAAAGTGAGTTAACATTGCATTATCATCTAGTTTGAGCTAAGTTTCAAGAAGTTAGTTTAAGTTTGATTGCAAAATTTGTACCTACTAGACAGAGACGGACAATAAGCTAGTTAGTGAAATATGTTAAAATAAAAAGAAAGTTCATTCTATTTTTCCTGAAACTCTCTTCATATAACATTTCCATAAAGTGTTTTTATAAATTCCCGCTTGAGCTTCTGGATTCTTTGACGCAACTATACCACGTCCTACCACAACCACATCAGCTCCATTCTCTAAAACTACTTTTTCTGGAGTATTATATACTTGACCAAAATCATCTTTTGAACTGTCTAGTTGAACCCCTGGAGTGAGCTGTATTAAGCCAGGGTTGTTAAATGTTTCTTTCTTCTGGCAAACAAATCCAGTAATTAAGTCTGGATATTTTGCAGCCATCTTGACAGTAGCTTCCGTATATTGGTGCGTAATTAGGTTACCCTGTAATTGATACATAAATTAAATGATTAAATTATTAGGATCATCATCATCATTCATCATTACAGCCCTTCACAAGTCCACTGCTGAACATAGGCCTCCCCCAAGTAATGCCACAAAGCACGGTCCTGAGCCACCTGCATCCATTGACTTCCTGCATATCTTACCAGGTCGTCACTCCATCTAGTGGGGGGTCGCCCTACACTACGTCTACCGGTACGAGGCTGCCAATCGAGAACCTTTCTTCCCCATCGGTTATCGGTTCTTCGAGCTATACGGCCGGCCCATTGCCACTTCAGCTTACTAATCCGTTGGGATATGTCGGTCAATCTGGTTTTACAGCGGATATCCTCATTTCTGAGTCTATCACGCAAAAGAAACTCCGAGCATAGCCTTCTCCATAGCTCGCTGAGCGACCTTGAACGTCCTCATACGGCCAGCAGTGAAGGACCACGTCTCAGATCCGTAAGTCATCACCGGCAACACGCTGGTTGTACAATCTAGTTTTCAGAGATTGAGGTATACCTCACGAGAAGATGTGTCATAATTTCCCGATCAGCCGAGTTGAATCCGTCGATTGACCTCTCGGTCGAAGTTGGACTTACATAGTCGGACTATTTGTCTGAGGTAAACATTCTCGTCAACAACTTCGAGCATAGTGCTCCCAACAACTACCGGCATAGGTGTGACATGGACATTAAACATGATCTTTGTTTTGTCCATGTTCATCTTAAGACCTATCCGTTGGGAAACACCATTGAGTTCATTGAGCATAGTGCTTAGGTCCTCCAACGATTCTGCCATCAGGACTATATCGTCGGCAAATCGAAGGTGAGTGATGTAATCGCCATTGATGTTAATACCTTATACTTTCCACTCCAGTAGCTTGAAAATTATTAGGATATTTTATTAATTTAATATCTAAAATAACTTCAATATTTTATAAAATTGGCATAAATACAAGATGATGATATAAGTTATACCGCCATCTACTGGAAGCCAGAAGAACTATCTAGAATTACCTATTTTCATAACTAATTCCTATTGTCATGTTAAAAAAATGATTAATTATTTATTTACATCAATGTTAAAAGGGGCCCAAGTTCGGTAGATATAAATGACATTTGAAGTTGTCTGCTCCGAAAATAAAAGTTTAGATCTAAAAGGGCGCCAAGCTCCATAGCTGTTCCAATAATAATGTACATTACTATAGAATTCAAACAATAATTTAGAAGTATGGCACCTGTTCAAATCCCAACTCTCTTATCACTGAATGCAATAAACACAAATGTCGTATGTAAAGAATTTGGCCCCCCTTTCGCTACTATGCTTTTGGCATGATCAGATATTTACTCAAGTTAAGTTAAGAAGGTTCTCAATGTGGCAGCTTTTAACAAATCCTTACCAACAAAACTGTATATAAAAAAAGACTTCCGCCTGTTGAATGTTAAGATATTAAACATGGAGAGAAAGAAGAGGTGAGTTGACATTTAGCAGCATGACAAGGTAATTGCTTTGATAAGGTTTTTTTTTATAGAAGAGTAGGCAAATGAGCAAATGAGTTTGCGGCTCACCTGATACAACCATACTTTACTGTCACCGCACCATATACAACAAAGTGACTATCATAGCCCATGAACAACTGCTACATCAGGGGAATTGCAGGTCCCTAAATCCGGAAAAATCGCTGGTGTTAAGCAATTCCACAGAGGTTGTACGAGAAAGAAAACTCCCAGTAAAATCAATCCGGCCTCCCCTTTCAAGTGACAACGTCACATTATTCTATATGTCGACGCCGAGGATTGCGATTCTAGCTGAGGCAGCAAAGAGGTTGAAACTGAGGGGACACGGCAAAGGGGTTTTTTTAAGCGGTATATGCGCAAAGTTGTGTTTTCTGGGGATTGAACTGGACTAGATTTATTTGCCCCCAATCTGATACTTGTACAACAAAGTCTCGACTTCACACACTAGCTTGTTCCAGTATTTGGTGACATTTTCCCGGGAAATATTGGCACGGACGGTGTGTAAAGCAACACCAGTGTTGTCCTCCACATACCTATTAATGTTGCCAGTTTGGAATATATCACTGATATGCAGAAGAAACAGCATTGGTGATAGCATGCAGCCTCGTGGAACACCAGCATTAATAAGCTAGTAATCAGAGCATGCACCATCTACTACGACCTTGATGCTCCGATCTGCAAGGAAACTGGTGATTTAATTGCACAATTTCGCAGGAAGCCCATAGGAAGTGAGCTTCGAAAGAAGCGCTTTGTGCTAAGCCCAATCAAAGGCCTTCACTATGTTTAAACTAATGGCCAATGCCTCCCCCTTGGACTCTACTGCTTCCACCCAACTATGAGTCAGGTAAACCAGAAGATCACCAGCTGATCTGCCTCGACGAAAACCGTATTGGCGGTCAATAATCAGCTGGTATTCAGGATTTAGAAAAAGGTGAATTAAATTTATTGATCTGTTATCATTGTTGTACAGTAATTATAGATTTAGTAAAGCTCATCAAAAGTCCATGGCTGAACATAGGCCACCCCAGAGATTGCCTCATAGGGGAGATATTTATCATATATACCACACTTGGGAGGTAGATTATCAATAGCATTTTTTAATATTCTAGTTGTTTTTAGAAAGACACTGCTACCTATCTCCTCCCGATTTACTTTTCTCTGTCCCCTTTTACAGCACCCACATAGTTGTTGTATATAATTGTTGTTAATTTTGGACCACTCCTCACGAAATAACTTAGTATATTATTATATATACTACTAAATAGTTATATTACATAAATATACTTCTTGAGCATTTAATTGTAAAAGAATATCAAATACTGACCTCACTACTCATTTCAGCTAAGAAGAAAACTCCTTTACTGCCAGTGTTTGTGCAACTATTTAAAGCTTTTAAGATTCCTTCACCAGGCAATGAATGTACAGTCACACAGTCAGCCCATTCACTAATTTTGTATATACCCTTTGAATACTGCAGTGACACAGTGTTTCCAATGTCGGCAAACTTTCTATCTTCTAGTATAAGAAAATTAAACTTTGTTGCCAACTGTTTTAGTTGCATAATGAAGTTATCACTAAAGTCTTCAATTATATCTATGTGTGTTTTAACAAGACATATATGTTCCCCAACTTTTTCTAAGAGGTCAATTATTTTTGTGGAAGACATCAAATCTACAGAAAGGCAGAGATTGGTTTTCTTTGTAGCCATTATATTGAAGAGTTGCTTTGCTATTGAATTTGTTGATAACTCCATTCGTTTTTCAAATGGGATGTTCAATCTATTAACTGATGGCACTGAAATGTTTTTAAAATTAATAATAGATATTTTTACAGATTTTTTAGGAGTCAGGTCACCAGTCTATCCAGATATAAATAATGTATTTAAATCAGTGGTGTAGCAAAAAAATACTGATGACTTAGACTAGAAAAACTTCTTGCTTACACACTATCTGCCTATACCACTCACCTACAAGTTACAGCCATGGCAACAGCACTTTGCATTAATAAAAACCAGTCTTTGACAAGTAATTCTTCAACAGTGGTTACAGTCTGTTGCATTAATAGCCATTGAGAATGTCCTACAGTACATGCTTCAGTTAATACTGGGATTGTATTGCAGATTGCTGAAACCTTAGCCAAAACTAGGAGTGGGATAGGCCAGAATTCTATTCTGATGCTTTAAACTAAGTTTTTTTGGGTTGTTTTATAAACATTACAGTGTCAAGTCACCAATGCTGGCTGATCTGTACAATATGTCTGAAAGTATCAGAAAAGCTTTCCAACAATGTTTAGCTCTAAACAAATTAGTGGTAGTGCTAGTTATCACTAACTTATATGATACAACTGAAGTGGTTCTGATGTTATCTGGTGACAGCATAAGCAAATCCATTCAGTTGATGTGGTAAGAGGTCCTTGGTAATATCTCATGGCATCCAAATGATGTTGGCATAACCATACACAACCATTAACACCAGGCATAAAATATTTATACCACCCACCTCTGTGACTTCTTCGGGTTGATAAAGATGAAGATACTTTCCACAACAGCTCTATGTAATTAAAATTTAAATGACAAAATGAATACCAGTGTTCGATCGAGTGTAGAGAACCAGAGACTCCTTTTATTGGTACTGAGGCATTCTATCTTAGTCCTTAGAAATGACAACACATCTATATTTTGATTCTTAATCAAGGATAGATGTCAATGTATATGTGCTTATTTGTCTCCCTTAATCCATAAAAAAGTCAAACAATACTACTACTACCCCCATAACCAATACTGTATACTTTTAACAATCACTCACAGTTATTATTTAAAGTAAATATATTTCATATTATGATTTAATTTATTTGTGTAAGTAATAACCTCCAGACTTTTGGTCTTGGTAGCCATTCGCAATGAAGATTTGCCATCTGCACATGACAGAATTATACTCACTCTTTATTCCCACACTCTCGTAGTCCAATGGGATGGCAATCTGACATGACTAGAAACAGATTAGGTGCAAAACCAATAGATCAACATGCTTTCCGAGGTACATGGGTGAAACTCCACAAACTTCAAGCCTTTGGGCTGCTACTGCAATTTTCATGTCAGAAAAACCCAATAAATGATTTTGTCATGTTCTGAATTCAAACCTGGGACAACATAGTCCGCAGTTGCACTTACACCAAAAAGGCAGTCACTTTGTGCAGGTCCATAAATACCTACAAGCAACAATTTTGAACTCACCTACTGCTGGAGCGTGAATATTATTTAAATAAGTTTTAACTTCTTTTCCAACTTGCTCAGTAATGCAATTGTTCTTTACCAGTATCTCAATCAACTTTGACATAGTAAATAGAGACCTCATTGATATATTGTTTGCTTCAAGGTTTTGCTTACCACCCTGTTCTCTGTCTAAAATTATAACAGCTTCTTCAACTATGAGACCTTCACTTCTTAAATCTTTAACCGTTTCCAGAACACTAGAACCAGATGTTACAACATCTTCTACTATGATACATTTCTGATTTAGTTTATAATGGCCTTCAATAACTTTTTTAGTCCCGTATGACTTAGCCTCCTTCCGTCTCATCAACATAGATTTCTTAGCTTCAACACTCAGTAATGTTGCAATGGGTAAAGCTGTATAAGGAACTCCACAAAAATGGTCATATTCACTGGTTTTCAATAGTAATTCAAAAAGGAGGTGAGATATCAATTCCTGAAAAAAACTTATTGCATTAGAAACGTAGTGATTTCAAACTCTATAAGCATTTGAGCATTTCATATGATGTTAACATGATATTAATCATATCACGATTCCGTACCATTACCACAGGATAACTAACAATAACTCGCAAATCGAAGTATACCGGCGTTTTTATACCACTTTTAGTAGTAAATTCACCAAATTTCACAGCATCGATTTTAAACAAATTAAGGGCCAAATTTTCTAATTGTTTATTATAATCCATGATGGTTATTATATTTTTAGACCAAATAAATACAGAGTTTGAAAGAGTTCAGTTCAGTTAGAGCTTAGAAATCAGGGCCTTTGTAGTTAGAACATTTTTCCGTTCTATAGAAACTGGCATTGCATATTTAGTTCCACAACTCTCCAAAGGACAGCGCTGGAGTAAGTTTACGTTCGGAAGTGCATTGTTTTAGATAATTAAATCAAATTAAATGAACGTATCACATGACTAAATCGACGTGTTAATAATGTGAATTTAGATATTTTCACCAAAAAATGAGTTAAACAACTAATTTTATTAAGATTTAGCTGCTTTAAGTCTAGTTTATTCGTTTAATTGGAAGATGGAATATTGGTGTTTTAATTTCTAAACGTGACCAGCACCCTCTACCACCATTTTGTTTGTTTTTGAATTTGACATTGGCGTTTTGTTTTTCTGACGTAACGATTGTGCTTTGAATGTTTTGAATTTTTTATATTTTTCCTATATTTTCTTACAACTTGGCTATTCTTGGACTTTGATTATCTTTGCTTAATATAGTGCCCATGCACGTGAAAGGGACTTCGATCATCTGTTTTTCCTTCGGCCATAGTTCGTATAGTTTAGTGATGGCCGCGGATAAAATTTGCTATGTTTTAGGATGTACCAAGAGCTGTGAGTAAATCTAATTATTTACAGGTTTTACCAGTCAATATATTATTTCTTCTTTCTATTTTATATATAAGTCAGTGTCACCTTGGGCAACAATGTGATACCTAGCGCAGACGGAGGTAGCCCAAGAGTTCTGCAACACTTTTCCACCCTTAGAGCCAATACCTTGCTATGTATACTTACATACATAAAAAATGGGGGGGGTTCCGGCACTTAATTCTTTTAGGAAGGGGAAGGTTCCTACTCCTCCCCCCATCTACCCGTCCACTCGGCGACCAATAATTCGTGCAGCAGATTACTATAGAATTACCCTTATAACACTACTACTTATACTACTTTCATTACACTTTTCAAAAACGCTTCTAAAATATTAATTTTTTTTGTAGGTGAAGATGGCTATATACTTCACAAATTTCCAAACTCTACAAAAGATTCAACGCGCTTTTGTACACGGGTTCAAGCAGTTGGTGGAAACTTTCTGTGCTTAGATGATATGTATATGTTTAAGTACCGCAGAATTTGTCATACACCTTTTGAATCCAAGTACTGGACCGGAGTAAAATGTTAAGCAATACCAGCATTGCATATGAGAGGTTAGTAAAAATTTGCATTAACATTGTAATGATCTATTCTTAATATTATGAATGTTAAAGTTAATATGGAAGTTCGTTCCCCAAATAATTAATTTTACTATCAAACATGAATAATTGAATGTTTAAATTTTGAATCATTGTTAAACTATGTTCTGCAATACTAATTTTCAACTTCCATGTTGATGAAATATTATGTATGACATGTAAAGCAATTTTATGGAAAGTTTGTTATTTCTTATTAACAGTTTGATTCAAATGATAATAAAAAGCTTATAAATTAAGGCTTTTTCAAAGCTCATATGAATATCAAAATCTACACCAGTTTATAAATATTAAACTTTCTCAGAGTACAACTGGGAAGAAACATGAGTTTATGTTATAATAACAAATATATAGTGATCTAAAGATCTTTTCCAGTACTAATGAGAATATATATTGCACCAACATACTATATTGTACAATATGTTCAATGTTTAATTATTTTTAATCATATTGTCCTTTAGTATCTATTTAAAGTTATGATGATCTTCAATTTGATATCCCATTCTTTCATTTCATTCAATCTTATTTAAAGTTTAGATGCCCAAATTTGTGCAGTATTCATAAGAAACAGAACAAAAAAGTTAGTATTTTATTTGGTCTTATTACCAAACTTAATTAATCACAAGAGAAGTTACTTGATTTGCCTCCGTCTTTGTAAAATTCGACATTGCTGTAAGATCCATAATTTACATTATAGTATGCATATTTTTCACAGGTGTTCTATTGTACAACTAATACTAATCATAAACTTCCATTTTAATAAAATGGAATGTGTAACTTTTAGCTTCATTTTTATTTGTTTTATTTTGTTATGCTACTTGTGGTATTTGTTGTTTGATATTGTCTGTTGGAAGATGTTGGTAGTCCTTCAGCCTTAGTCGTTCAAATTCTACATGGCTAATATGTGTATGCTGTAATTTTTTGCTGATTGATAGTAGAGGAATTAATCTTTGCAATTAATAAACCCAAGCAGGTTAGAATTTTTATTAGAGCCATCAGTTCACATTTCTCTTTGTACTATTCTTAAGTTGTCAATATATTTCAAGTACAATATAATCATTCATTGTATATATTGATTTTACAGGTGCTGTTGCTAAGATATCACCCTTAGCTGAAGTTACAAATAAAAATAATACTTTTAAAACACGTTATACACAAGAAATTGCTTCAACATCAAGTTATGTGCAAGGGACAACTACTGCTCAAACATCCAGTAAGTTAAAATTGATAATATATTATTTATAAATAAAAATTATTGTATAAATTAAATTGAGGATAATATATTGTAAATTAATTTTATTTAAAAAAAGTCCCACTGGGTTTTGTGCTGGTTCTGGTAAAGCTTTAATATCAAGTTGCTTTAATAGGGGGTTGTGAGGCGGGGGGAAGGGAGTTGGAGAGGGATAGATTCGTCCCCCAGCTGTCCCCCCACCATGAGATGCATGCCATTTTTATATTAAATGTCAAAGATTAAAACTTTATAAAATAATTTATAAGAAAAATGACCTTAATAGGTAGTCGGGGAGGGGGCGTGACCCCTCTTCACCGAAGCAATATCAAAGTTTAGTTGATGGAGCCCCCGTTATTTCTGGGTGGTTTATGAAAAAATAACCACAAATCTTTCTAACCAAATCTATCTGGGTTGGTGTGCCCCAAGTCCCGAGCTTGCTTTGCTCGCTCTTGTACCAAATAAAACACCAAAATGTTAACTTTAATAATTACTTTAAGAAGCACGAATGTAGAATAAATGCTGTAGAAATGCGGTCTTTAAGGAATATGCTAGGGTTGAATCTGAATGACAGGGTGAGAAATTGCGTGATAAGAGATAAATGTGGTATGCAAGATGATGTTGTGACCAGGATTAAGAAAGGAATGCTTCGGTGGTTTGGTCACGTAAAAAGAATGAATGAGGAAAGAATGACAAAGCAAATTTATATGGCAGATGTGAACGGCCGAGTCGGGAAGGGACGCCCTAGAAAAAAGTTTATCGACCAAATTGGCGATATTTTGAAAATGGGCCACGTTAGAAGTACCCTTAACCGACGAGCATGTATGCGTAGATATATGGATGTAAAGGAGGCGAAAGAGGTATGTCAGGATCGTGCCAAATGGAAGTCCGTAGTCTCTGCCTACCCCTCTGGGTGACAGGCGTGAGTGTTTATGTTTTTTTTTTACTTCAATAAGTAAACATATTTTATCACTTTTGCCAGTATATTTCATCATGTTTCGCCTGCACAAGTACTCCACTATTGCATTATTAAAATATACAATATCTTAAAAACGGTTAAGTTTCGAGTATGGTGTTATGATTCAAAATGCAATCAACTTGCTACAATTAAATTTATTTTCACTAAACTATGGTACAAATTTTCTTGGTCTATATAAATATAATGTTTTGCATTTTAATTTCAGGCTTGAAGGTGACTGTACAGGAACGGGAGGCAGGTGCTCTTCAATGATTGATTTATTGAACGTTTGTTGGTTATATTTAAGTCGTCTTATTGCTAAAAGTGTGTATCAGGTAATAATCAAAATTTAAACAGACAGATCTTATAACTAATTGCACGACGTGCTGTGATTGGTTGCCAACAATGACGAGCTCTGATTCGTAGATAAAAGTTTGGTGTTCCGGTGCGTCGCTAGGCGGCGTTAGTAGTCGCGCCAACAGTGACTAAGCCCAAAAGGACTCAAATTAGTACAAGAATTACAATGTTAAAAAATAAATAATGATTTCTTATATTTACGCGAACATTGCACATGATTAAAACTACTTTTACGGATTTTATCGCGTTTATTTTTACTTTTTATTTTTAATTCCCGACGTTTCGGGCGCTTTCCAGCACCCATGGTCACGGGGGACTGAGATGACTGACGTCCCAATGTCATTGTTAAACCCGGAGTACCTCAAAAGTGATCATATCCTAGATATGAAGTCTGCAGTTTGTGATCATATCCTAGACGGCCCCAACCATTACATCAGATTTGATAGACCACAAATCCTCGCGAAAGAACACCGATTCCTACCAAGGATGATACGTGAGGCTATTGAAATTAAAAAACATCCTAATTTCAATAGAGAAGGAGGCTGGGTACTACCACTTGCTTGGGATCCTATAATCAATAAAATTAAAACTAAACCCAAGCATACCACTGCAAGACCTCAGGACATAGTCAGTTCATTTTGCATAGATCGGACCATAAACAATAATTAAAAAAGCTGAAGGTACTCCGGGTTTAACAATGACATCGTGACGTCAGTCATCTCAGTCCCCCGTGACCATGGGTGCTGGAAAGCGCTTTACAGCACCGGATCGTCGGGTATTTATAGTTAAATATACGCGATAAAATCCGTAAAAACTAGTATTATTTCAATTACTGGTTTAGTTGACAATGGTGATGTAGTGAGGACTGAACTTAGAATAGAGGTATTCTAAAAACTATAAACAGCCGATATCATATTCATTTTGTGCTTGCAGTACAAAAAAAGCTGAATTAGCCTTAATAATTAAAAGAAATATAAGAAAATTGAAGGGGTCTGGCTTTAAAATCCTTGCTACTGTATGTGACCAGGGAACATCAAATGTTAGTGCCAAGTGGAACATAGTAGATAAATATTGAAATATGGTGGTGGATAAATATTGAATATACAGGGTAACATAATAGGTAAAATAATAGGAAAAACTTTGTTTCATAGCACATATGCTCCGAATTATGTTTTAGACACTTTTTATAAAATCTTTGATTAAAGAAATTAAGCAAAAGTGACAGTGAAATTCAGTCAGTCAGTCAGTCATACCTGCAGTATCTTTGCTCTCATTGGGGTAATTAATAATGTTTTGAAAACAAATCAAAACAAAGTTGTTAAAGACAAATATTTATTTAACATTAATTATTAATATGTTTCAGTTGTAAAGTTTTATTTGCAACCTAATCCACGTTGGTTAAAATTCGTGCTTTACTCTTAATTTTAGGTATTTTATCAGGTTACACTTATGTCTGCTTATTTATCCATCATCCAGTAGTTCATTTTCTCCCGCGTCAACATCTAAGAGCAATTATAAAAAAAATTGAATATACAGGGTAACCCTGTATATATATTTCAATATAAATTATATTGGTTAAGTCGACTTAGATCCTTTAGGGGGTTGTAATTTGCATCATTACCGACTATTACGACTATGAAACACCATACATCAAACCTAACCGTTTTCAAGATATTGGATACTTAAGTTTTTTTTTATAAAAATTGTCAACTTTTTGTCTATTGTACTATTTTTTTTGTAATTTGTGCATCTTATTTTATTTTTCTTATAACTTTTGTGTAGTAGATAAGTTGCTTTATTATTTTAAATACCAAGATCTTAGGTAAATAAACTAAATTTTATGTTATTTTATTTCGATTAATTTACATTGTATACTGTCATTACTGTCTACTTATAATTACTGTTGGATTTATTAATTTAAAATTGTTACTTTGATGAAATATATTGATTGATCGACATTTATTTATTTATTTCTGAAATTGTGTAGATTGCTTAGTTCTTAATTTTTTTTACTGGTTATGGGTGTAAATTACCTGAATAAAGATGATTATTATTTTAAATTTTATTTATTAAATTGAGTTTTCTATTTTATGATTTACCTTTGATTACATAATTCTGCAACTAACTAGTTTTGTGCCTATATGCACAAAACTAGTTAGTTGCTGAATTATGTGATCTTGTAAAATTAATTAAAAATAATCAGTACACCAGGGATGGGGCTGTACTATATATAGAATATCGTCCGTTTAGTTCGACAACTCCACTATAGATGTCTCTGTACCACGGAATCGACTAGCAACTCTATTCCAGGTATATATAATGTACTCTGTGTTAGAAATGAAGAATTTAATTTAAAAAAAAATAACTACAGAAACATAGACTGCTTTTGGCAGAAAAAAGCGCTAGCAAGCGCTTGTAAGCAAAATGGCGAAACTAAACAATTTTCGGCCAGGACACGTTTGCTATTGCTATCTTTAGTAGCGCTGACACAATCCGCCATTTTGCTTATTTAATTTGTTTGTTTTGAAGTAGAGTTTATAAGTAGTTTTGTGCTATATTAGTTAATATAATGACATGAATAAATATATTATACATGTTATTAAAAATTCATGATTGGTAAGTTTTTAATATGAATACTTTACAAACATATATTTAAATTAGGTTAGGTTCCCCGGTTAAAACTAACTTCGTGTCCTAGAGGAAAATAGCTACTTACGATTTGACAGCGCTTACCGCTTACGATCGCCATTTTGCTTACAAGCGCTTGCTAGCGCTTTTTTCTGCCAAACGCAGCCATAGACTTGCTGCACATATGGAATCGCAGATTACTACATACTAGTCTATGGAATGTAGAGGTAAGGATTTCCGCACAGTAATCTATGGCAGATTCATTCCAAAGAGCAAAGAGAAGTGAATGTGTAAATCTAGCATAGACTTTGCGAACTCACCAATGTTACCACCTTAGCAATTTTGTCACTAGATTGGTTACGTTTGACCCCTTTAGCGATTTTTAGCTACATATCGTCATATTCATCTAATGGAAAGTAATGAGGAGATACCGCGTCGGACAAAGTGTTCTGCCCGGGGAGCGGCCATCGCTCCATGTGTTATTTCGGAGCTGTTCTTTATACAACGCGGTAAATTCGGAACTTTGATAGCGCGATTTAAACTTAGGTGTGTTTTTGGCTATTGGTACCGCAAGCGCTGCAACATAACTCCCCTGCTCAGACCGGGGATCGATGGTGCAGTCCCGTTGTTAATGAATTCGCAAGTGTCAGAGATTGCCTTGTAGTCTGCGGTAAGGCGAGAAGAAGGCAAGTAATCTGGGAGAGTTCATGACGAAGCAGAGGCGAGTAGCAAGTCTGAGAGCCGTGCCGAACACAGACAGTAGCTTGAAGGGAAATGAACCATATTTCAGTACTGCAATGAACCATATAAATCTAGATGGCTTGCAAGATTTAAAGACTGCAGACGATATCTGCTCGGAATCGAAGAACCACTCGTGAGGTTAATGATGAAAGCTTTTGTAGTTGTAGTTTCCTAAGGTTGTTTGGTTACGCATGTTTACATCACGTCCGTTTGTCACCACTGTACCGTGAAAAGAAAAGGGGAGATCTCCCACCGGGCAAAGTGTTAAGCCCGGGGAGCGGCCAATGCTGCGCGTGTTATATCGGAGTTGTTCTATAGTGCGGTAACTTCGGAACTTTGATAGTGCAATTTAAGCTTCAGCGTATTTTCACTTATTGCGCAACGACAGCGCCGCCACAAACATAAAGTTTTCGTGAAATATTAATTACGTACTTGATCTTATATCTCTTTTAAGGGTAAAGGCTTTATAAAAAAAGTTGTAAACCAGTTGCAATTTGACGTGACAACGTCTAATAAATCAACTAACGCCGACTGCATGCACGAAAAATGATGCCTCGATGTCCCGTTACGATCCAGCCAAACCGAGCACGATCGGAGTGATAGCGCGGCACGAACGAGCGAAATTCACGATCGGCTTGATCATTCGGCGATGTAGATTTCATCTGACTCCTTTGTATCCATATAAAATAGTGATAATTCAATAAAAATAATTCAATTCTGTTCATTATAGTATGCAAAAATTTCATCAATGTTTATATGACGTTGTCACGTTAAACTATCGTCCGTAAACCGACTTTACAGACAACCATTTTTTTTTTGTAAGCTGATTGCACTCGCACAATGATGCGTATTATTGATAAAAATCACAAATATTCATATAAAACACAGAATCTTAACAAACATCACATATTTTGTGGTACAGCGGTGGCTGCTGTATTATCTTCTTATTTATTTTATTTATTTAAACTTGCACAAAAATACACAAAGGCGAACTTAACAACTTAAGGCGTCTTTCAAGTCAACCGTTGTTCAATTAGCAACCACTTTAGTTAAACGTAATGAAGTTGTTTAGAAGTCGTTAAGATAACAAACATTCGGCATAGTCGAGAGTCTACCTTCATGTTCACAGTTATTGCTGGTGCATCCCACCAGCAATAACTGTGAACATCAAGGTAGAAAATTTTTAAACATTCTACTTCGAGGTTTTGTTTTTGAATACTTATTTTCAAATTTGATAGCTTTAATTTCCAATTCAGATAATTTTTATACTTAGAATTTGTTTATTTAATTAAAATTTAGTAATTATATTCTCTTTGTATTTAAAAAAGAGAATTAAAATATTTCATATTTTGATTTTTTTAACATAACTTATATTTAATGATTTCCATCAACTTTTCGCTTAGACGAATTTAACTGTTCTGACAATTTTTGGAAACTGATCTAGCGACTTTATTTTTTGTCGCCTGGCAACATTGCTCCGCACTACGTTTTATTCTTTCATTCATTAACAGTCATTCCATCATTCACCAATTCATTAACTCACTTGTTCATTCATCATTCAAGATTCAGTGGTTGGTGTTGGTGGTGACGAGCTGCGTGAGTGTTTGTGTATTTGTTGTGATTGTAAATAAAGTGGAAATTTGTTACAAATTACTTTTACTAGTTAACTCGTAATCTAATTTAATTTTACTCATCGATCCATATCAAAAACATTATATTATAAGCATTATTGGGGATACATTGGTTGGAATGAATTTTTCATATAAGTAGTTAGTTTCATGTTCTACATAAATAACTTTAGAAAATATATTCGTCTAAAATATTAATTTTTCCGACCCAAATTACATTAGCAACAACTTTTGTCATAGTTGTAACTTGCCGAATAGCTTTAGTTTAAGATTGTTAAATTGTTATTACTTTTTTCTATCGGTAAATTGGAACCCAGGTAGAGGGTTTGTGCGGGGTTAAGTAAGCCCACCCTCCTAACCGGACGAAGTGGGGTCCCCTCCCCTGTTATAGGGGATGTTGGGGTAGACAAAGGGTAGTCACCCTTAAACGGAGGGGAGCTTGGGCCTTAGGCGAGCGTTGGAAGGGATAACTATTTCAAGTTCGGTTTTTTCCCCTCCGATAAGTTGAGTGACTTCAGTGCGTTTGTAAGTGTTAGAAGTGTGAATTGTGTAGTGGGAAGTGGCACTGAAACTATTTCATGCCATATGGATAAAAGAGTAGAAGGTAATTTACAGTTTGATTAATTTGCTGTTATTAACATATATTATTTTAAGGTATATTTTATATTTATAGTAAGATTACTAAAAACCATAAAACCATTAAAATTATGATTGTTTTTTTCAACGTCCAAAATTAATCTCAAGTTTTTTTCGTCAATAAGAGTCCGTAGCGGTCAACTGCTGGATACATTTAAAATCTATGAAATATATATAAATAGTAATATATGAAATAAATCTACTTAACAACTTAAAACAATATTGCTTGAAGCGATTTACGACAGTAATCGACCAATAATACAACGCAATGACGGATTCGAACCCAGGACTATTTAATTTTAGTAGTTCGTATCTACACCTAACAAATAGGCTAGTAGGTTACTGTCGTCACAGTGGCATAGTTTCATACACAGAGTACATTATTATATGAGTTTGCTGTCGCCCGGAGCCTTTAGAGTCGAAAATACTGCCCCTCCCCCTTCCATTTCAGTTTCGCATGTGTTTTAAAAATATAAAATCAATAAAAGGGTTTAATAGCCTGAGTATATTATTTGAACATGTATCTTCTACATAAGACTTAAACAGCCCGTTGTTGGACCACGAGTCTGTCGTTTTAGTTAGGATTTGCGTTAACTCTTAGCAGGTGGATAAACTATTGCAGTATCAGACGTCTGGCAGCATTGACGCTGCAGTTTTACGTTTGAAGTTTTTTTTTTATATAATAAGGGTGACAAACGAGCACAGTCCACCTGATGGTAAGTGGATGCTGCGGCTCTTAGACATCTAAATTTATCCTCGATTAAGAATCGAAACGCAGATGCGCTGTCACATTTGAGGACTAACATGGAATGCCTCGTTTCCATTAAAAAGGGTCTCCGGTTCTCTACACTCTCCATACGTAAAACAGCAGCATTAAGCTACTATTTTACGTTGGTATTCTGTGAGAGCGTCGTACTTCCCCGGTCGAGCCGACCCATTCGTGCTACAATAACAATATAGTTGCAGTGTGGCTCTACTATGTGTAAAACGTAACGTAAAGTGTTGGTTTAACGTAACCGCGACCTATCGCAAGCCATATAGGATCTTTCTGACATTTTCCCATGGTCACCCCAACGACACCACCGGTACGGATTACGGAATAAATAGATTAGTAGACACCGAGAAGAAGAGAATACACCGAACATAAATAAAAAGTAGGTACCTATACATCGTTACGTCAACTTTGTTCTTGAGAATGCAACAAAGATTTAAAAAAAAATATCGAAAAAGCGGTCTAGGTGCGACCCGAAAGGTCCATACGACTAACTTCCCAGTGAAAATAATAAAAAAATCATATGGTTCAATATTTAATACAATTTTTCATTCGGCACAAAAAGCAACCGATTTCGCTCAAAATTTAATGAGTTCTAAATTACATAATTATGCGTTAAATGAAACTGGTCCCATGTCAATATCACTCTGCTCTCGAGATACACGAGGCGAAAATTGAATCCGAACATACATACATACATGCATACGTACATGTGTATACACGGACAACCCCTTAAAAACCATACTGTTCGACTCTAAAGACCTTGTATTGATATGTTAAAACTTTCAATTTGCAAAATCGGACCCATTACAATAACTTCCCACTGGTAAGCTAATAATAAAGCCGCTTCGTAGTGACGGAACCCCATATCATGCAGTGAGTATCTTAAGAGGCGACGGTGGGGAACTGAAACAGGAGATGGGCAGTAGCGTTTTCATAACAGCTGAAAAAATAAAAATACTGCGGTTGCGGCTTAAAAAGTTCAAGGTGTCGTAATTGGCTGGAGAGATTATTACGGCTTCACTTTTTTGGGATTAAGAGATTTTTTGATCGATTATAAAGGTGTCAATATCACGGGACAGTATTACGCGACTAGAAAAATTAAAAGATTTGGAAAATCATAAAGTGCACGCCTCACACGCTTATTATGTTAAAAATTAAAATAAAAGAGATGAAAATACAAGAAAAAAAGAACAGAGAATTTGGTCGACATTCGTTAATAAATTTTAAACAGTGTTGAGTTCAATAACAAAAATCAATAGGTATACTCCTTCGAATATAATATGGTATCGTATTTAATCACAGATTACCCCCTAATTAATACTATATTTTTCAATCTATTGCTTACATTTCTATTAAGCGCGAAGAATCACCGACGACGCACAGACCAACGGACGGCAGTCCATATATTTTTTCAATTACTTTTTTGTTATGTAATCTAAAGGGAATCAATTATAAAATAAACTAATCTTATGATTCAATGCCTGTAGTTATTGTAACGTTAATAATAATATGGATTTGATGCCTAGCTGAAAGTGTAAGAACGATTTTATGTAGCGAAATTGAGTTATGGCCACGTATCGAGAGTAGAGCGCACTCCCTCACGATTAAAAAAAAGAAGGGGAAAGTGGTTTCGAAATGTGCTCTTTTTGCACGACAATTCACCCATTCACAAGAGATTCCTTACACAAGTGCGGCTTCGAAACTTTAAACCACCCACCCTATACATAAATACATAAATAGTCTCCAGTCAAAATAGACATTGCGGAAATATGTGCATATGTAAAATATGAATTTTCTAACCACGATATCTCACGAATGGTGAGTCGTAAGAGAAAAAGTGACTGAACAATTTTTGTAGAGAATTTTATGATCTGCAACTTTTGGCTGACCTATTTTCACGATAAAACTTACCGTTTTCGAGAAAAATGGAAAAAACTTAATTTTGTACGTTTGACCTTGAATATTTTTTTGCAGAAGTAGGATCGAAAGGGATTTTTGACATTTTATTTATGTATTCAACGTCTCTGTCAATTTTCAGCTCTATGCGAATTTTGGCTAACTTATGACTTATTTTTGTCTATTTTGACTGGACTAATAGTCCAGATTTTGCGGTTTCGGATTATTATTTGTTCCCAAATATCAAAAGAGAGCTTCGATGATAAATTTATGGATGACAAAAAACTGATGTCGTCAATTTATGCATATTTTGAGGGCCTTGACAAAATATTTTTTCTTGAAAGATAAGTAGGATGGATGCTCCTAAACCAGGCCTGCCCCTAATAGCAGTCTTTTGGCGTTTTACCATAATAAATAAAGTTTTTTGTGGTCTTATCTACAAATATTGTCAATTAAAAATATTTCGTCATAAGAAGAAAGTATATTTCAAATAATACTAGCTTGCCCGGCAGACGTTGTTCTGCCCTTTTCGACGACCATTTGTCATGTCCTATTAAAAATCCTTAAATTCGCAAAAAAAATAATTGTGGGTCACTCGTGGGCAAAAAAACTATCCTATCTCTCAAGTTGGACCAAACTGCACACGGTGTGCAAATTTGATTAAAATCGGTTAAGTAGTTTAGGAGTCCATCGAGGACAAACCACGTGACACGTAATTTATATATATTAAGATTAATTTTACCACACAGTTATAAATCTATCAGTGTTAAATTTCATATCAAAACACGCAGGCAACGGAAAAAGCTAATTTTACAAATTTTTGTCAAGTTATGGTCACGATTTAATTAGGCTTATTTTATATCCGGTAGTTGTTGGGAGCACTATGCTCGAAGTTGTTGACGAGTACGTTTACCTGGGACAAATAGTCCGACTAGGTAAGTCCAACTTCGACCGAGAGGTCAATCGACGGATTCAACTCGGCTGGGCAGCGTTCGGGAAATTACGACACATCTTCTCGTCAGGTATACCTCAATCTCTGAAAACTAAAGTGTATAACCAGTGCGTGTTGCCAGTGATGACTTACGGATCTGAGACGTGGTCCTTCACTGCTGGCCGTATGAGGACGCTCAAGGTCGCTCAGCGAGCTATGGAGAGGGCTATGCTCGGAGTGTCTCTGCGTGATAGGCTCAGAAATGAGGATATCCGCAGTAAAACCAGAGTGACCGACATAGCCCAACGGATTAGTAAGCTGAAGTGGCAATGGGCCGGCCATACAGCTCGAAGAACCGATAACCGATGGGGAAAAAAGGTTCTCGAGTGGCAGCCTCGTACCGGTAGGCGTAGTGTAGGGCGACCCCCCACTAGATGGAGTGACGACCTGGTTAAGACATGCGGGAAGTCGATGGATGCAGGTGGCTCAGGACCGTGCTTTGTGGCGTTACTTGGGGGAGGCCTATGTTCAGCAGTGGACTTGTGAAGGGCTGTAATGATGATGATGATGATACATTATCTCGTCTTTACCCTTTGTGAGTTGCATGAATATTATGAGCCTATTATTTTATTTTAGTAGGAATTAATGGGGCCGTAATTAGATGTACGATATGTATAGGGCACAATGTCAACCGTCCGGCTGGTATTTAGTTTAAGGTACCAAATAAGAAGTACCAAATTTCAGCCACGAAATATAAATCAGGGTTGTCATAAACTGAAATAAATATCATTAATTAGGACAACTCATTTTGAGACGAAGTTAAGATAAATAAATCACAATCTATATTTAATGTAACTGTACTTATTTTTAATTATTTAACATACCTTGCAATTGGGGACGAAAAAAAAATAGTGCACGTTTGAACACGACCGAATGTTTGACCAAACGATACCACTGTTGCTCATCACAAGTAAATGGACTTTCAAATACTGAACTATCTTGTTTTATCTCACATTAGTTAACTTTACCCTATTACTGACAGACACCTCTAGTTTATTCATATGTATAGATTACCTTTTGCCCGCGACTTCGTCCGCGTAATAGTCGGAAAAAACGTCTTCTACTATATCATTCTCGGTCCTATAAACTTTCTCTATGCAAAAAATTATGTTGCTGCATTGCTACGTGAATGATGGACCAATCATCAAACGCACTTTTACATTTATAATGTTAAGGGGATAGAGTAAGTCAGCTCAAATTCTAATTTCGTCCCCACTTGCCCGCGCGTCGTATGCTATGTACCGACATATTTGTAATCACTAATACTGTAAGTAGAAAGGTCGTTAGACACTTATTTCATTAGGTTTATCATATTTATGCCTGTTTCTTAACGCCAAGCCAGTCGCTTCTTATTTTTATTACGGTTATTTCCCATTTTAATTTTACGTCGTCCTGTTGCGTAATGTATATTCTAATCGGAAGCGACACAACCTCACCGTTCAAAGGCCGAAGCCAAGTGACCGAGCGGCAGGAAACACGCTTCAAAAGGCCGATAGTTTAGGTAATTTCTTTTTACAGTGAAAATAATGGTATTTTAAAAAAAGTAAATAACATAAGCACTGCTTTATAGTTAGTTCAGTTAGTATGCAAAGTTTCATGATCTTATTTAAAGTATTTTATGAATAACAGCGGTTTATTGTTTATTTTGGAGGTAACTTTGGATTTTTTTTCTATCGAGAAAATTTTACGAAATCGTGTTTTCGTCTAACATAATCCTTAACATTAATCCTCAACTTTACCATACATTTATTTCAAAATTAATGCTGCAATATTTTCGGCATAACGAAGGATCTTGCTAAGCCATTTGAGATTATATTTCCCCTTAAGTAAAAAAAAGTTACCATCACTATCTGGGCAGCAGCGCATTCCTAATAACAACTTCAAAAAAACTGCGATTCCCAACACGCCTAGCAAGAGTGGCAACTATGGAAAATTTATCCCAGTAATTCATCCAATGAGGCAATATATGGAGGAGGCCCATGTTCGGCACTGGACTTAGGATAGCCTCTAAGGATAACGGTAAAGACTACACCGTTACACGTTTTGACTCTAGCTTCACTACAAATGAATGCAAGATGAGTTAAACTCCTAAATGCATATCACCTAATTATTTAAAAAAAATTATATAGGATATGGGTGACAAAAGAACAAACAGTCCATCGGACGACAAGTGGTTGCTGTGGCCCATAGACTTCTACATCCATCCTCGATCGCGAATCAAAATGCTAATGCGTTGTCACCCGTGAGGACTAAGATGGAATGCCAATTTTTCCAGTAAAAAGGGTCTTCGGTTCTCTACACTCACCATACGAAACACAGCAGCCTTAAGCTGCTATTTTACGCTGGTATTCTGTGAGAGCGTGGTCCTGCCCCGGTTGAGCCGACCCATTCGTGCTACAACTATACCACTAATATAGCTGCAACATGGCTCTATCACGTGAAAACCATACTAAAAACATACGCATTTAAAAAAAAAAACTTTCGAATTGTAAGCTTCCTTTTTTTGAAGTTGACTAAAAACTTGTAAAAAATAGTTTCATTCCATATCTTATCCCGGCTACAAAGTAATAATGATTTTATAGTCTGCTATAGGATCTTATATCTTACGGCAATGGCGTCACACCGTGTGTTATGTAGGTTGGGTCTTTAGTGATGGGGAGCTTATTTTTGTCTTATTATTTCGATTGTAAATATCTTACTCCATATACGCAATTTAGAGTCTTCCATATAAAGAAATAAGGATGATTTTTGTTATCGTACTAGCAATGGTGTACGAACGGTCGCAGTATAAGAAAATCCATCACTATGGCTCGTACCGTGGGTGTCGTAACGGACGAGTAACGGCGTTTTTTTCTAACCATTACACTACAGCTGCGAACCCCCGCTAAGTAAAGGTATCCCCCCTTTACTGGTTCTAGGTACACAGTTATAATAGCTATTTACGTTTTTAATTTAATGTTATGTCCATGCAAGTTTACATCTTTGCGTGCATATAAGAGTGTAATTCTTCTAAGTTATTTCCAACATACACAATAGTCGCTCTTCATAGATCATTTTAATCCTATACTATTAAACGAGCAATTCTTGTATATAAATATATATATATATATATATATATATATATATATATATATATATATATATATATATATAATCGGGATCTCGGAAACGGCTCCAACGATTTTCATAAAATTTGGTGTCCAGGGAGTTTCGGGGATAATAAATCGATCTAGCTAGGATTTATTTTTAGAAAATGTCTTTTTGTCCGTGTTTTTAGGCAATGAAAAACTGCTACAATATCGTTAGTATAAGAAGGTAAATTTTGACGGATTGTTAGTGATTGTAAATAGCTTAATTGGTATAATGGTCGGTCACAGAATCTTAGAACCCCGGTTCGAGCCCGGACCGACCGACCGACTTTTTTTAATTTTTTTTTCATGTTCTTTTCTTTTTTGAGAAAATCTATTTTTTCGAGCCCCTTTTTTAGTATTTTTTAAAAACACGAAAATTTAAATTAAAATAATTGCACTCATGATTTTTTATTCAAATAACCAGTTCAGTTTTTTCTGTTATGTCGCTAAGATCAAAAAATATTATTTATAATTCATCAGTATGTAATTTGTATCTAAATATAATTTCCAAAACACACGAATTAAAAAAATCGAGCGAAAAATACCGAGCAAAGCTCGGTCAACCGGGTACTTTAAATAAAGAAATTATAAAACAACAAATATATTTAACTAGGGATGGGCCGCATATGGATTTCACCGAATACGAATATTCGGCCGAACATTATTCGATAGTATAACCTCGTTACCTAACCAATTTTATGGCGAAACTTGTTACGCGCGCGGGATGAGCGCCGGACCCTGCCCCTCGCTAATCTTGCTTATTTTTTGACTTTTTTGTGAGAAAAAAAAGTATTCACTTGTGTTATACTTAGTGAAAATTGATAACTAGATGATAAATATTAGTGGCAGGAGATTCTGCTATTAGACTTATTTTAGAGAAACTGATGACCAAAGTAATGTAAAATATACTAATGTAATGCAAGGTTTCTTTGTTTGATTCCAAAAACATTTTATCGAGCTTTCTATTTGGTATAATTGGAAATAAATCTACAGTGCCTCAAAAACACAACGCTATACAAGCAGATTTAACCCATAAATAAAATATACTTTCAAGAGTAAAACTATGAAAGACGTGGCATTACTCGGACACTTTGAGTATCACTTTAACGAATGTTCGGTGATTTAGCCGAATACGAATATTCGGTAAAGTTGCCGAATATGCCGAATACCGAATATGAGACCAATATGCGGTCCATCTTTATATTTAACAACTAAATACATATCAAAATACATAAATATTGGTACTGAATTGTAAGTTGTGATTGGTACTGAATTGAATTAGTGGAGTGAATAAACAAATATTTATTTTAAAAAAGTACTAATATTTGGAAAATAGCCCACCTATAGATTTTTAAATGTAACTGTCGTGAAGTATCCCCTGTCTCTTTATCTGTTAGTAACCGGTTGACCGAGCTTTGCTCGGTATTTTTCGCTCGGTTTTTTTTTAATTCGTGTGTTTTGGAAATTATATTTAGAGAAAAAAAGACAAATTACATACTGATGAAATACGAATAATATTTTTGGATCTTAGCGACATAATAGAAAAAACTGAACTGGTTATTTGAATAAAAAATTATGAGTGCAATAAGTTTAATTTAAATTTTCGTGTTTTTAAAAAATACTAAAAAAAGGGCTCGAAAAAATAGATTTTCTCAAAAAATAAAGGAACTTTAAAAAAATTAAAAAAAGTCGGTCGGTCGGTCTGGGCTCGAACCATGGTATTACGATTTTGTGACCGTCCAATATACCAATTTAGCTATTTGTAATCATTAATAAACTGTCAAAATTTACCTTCTTATTCTAACGATATTGTAGCAGTTTTCCATTGCCTAAAAACACGGACAAAAAGACATTTTCTAAAAATAAATTCTAGCTAGATCGATTTATTGCGCCCGAAACTCCCTGCACACAAAATTTTATAAAAAACGTTGGAGCCGTTTCCGAGATTCCGAATATATATATATATATATATATATATATATATATATATATATATATATATATATATATATATATATATATATATATATATATGTATGTATACAAGAATTGCTCGTTTAAAGGTATTTATCTGTTATTTAAGTTTTACCACAATCGGAATTTCACAAGGAGTTTTCTTCCGCGTACGACATTACTGTGGAATAGTTTACCACCGGCGATTTTTCCGGACCGATACGACCACATCTACTAACAAATGTGTAAGGTCCCCACTTCAAGAAACGATCTTACTTACTCCTTTCTAAACATTTAAATCAATGTTTCTAAAGGGCCTGCAAACGCACCTGCAATTCCCCTGGTGTTGCGATTGTTCGTGGACTGCGGTAGTCACTTAACATCAGGTGAACATTTCTATAAAAAATTCCGATCAACCATTGGTAAGATTAGCCAGAACCGACAGACAGACGAGTTATTTAGATATTATTACAGTTACACTCTTATTTTTTTATTTTACGTTTCATAAGCTTATAATAATAGGTAATAGCAAGTCCTTATTCCTTAGGAATTGGCGCATGAGTACCGAAAACTATTTCACTTCAATTGCACGATTTAAGCACAGATATGTTCTACTAGCGCCTAAAAGTCAAGGATCTAACGTTTTGTCGCATAAAATCGTATCTAACAATCACATTGAACATATGAATGATATAAAAATCACAATGTCAGAAAGATAAGTGGTTGTTCAACTATTTTTTTTTTAATTCTATTTGCCATTTTCAACCGACGAAAAAACGGAGGAGGTACTCAAGTCGACGCGAATTTTTTTAATGTATGACCATGACCACGCTTAACTTTTTACAGAATAGTCCGATTTTGAAAATTGGTCTCATATAAATTTAGATAAAAAATTTACCAAAAGGGTGGGAAAATAGGGGTAATTTATTGTTTACTCACAGATGTTAACCTCTTATGAAAGAAGTTAACATCTGTGAGTGAAGATTTAAAATCGGATTTATAAATTATGATACTTAATACGACAATTAAGACAAAATAAGGGACTGAATCTCCTTAAGACAGGCTATTGTATAGTTTAGCAAGGGAAACAGAATAACATCCTCACTAGTATTTTACCTAACTTTATTGCTATTGTACGACAATTTTTTTGTATGTACTACAAATGTAATAAATTATAATTTATTTATTTTTTATTTATACGGATTAGGTTTGACATAACATAATCTGTGCTGTTTTTATATCTGTGATTACTACAATAAAAATAAGATTAAAAAAATAAGGTAGGTGCGTGCAGTTTTAAATAAGAAGATCTCTTAAGAATTCTCTTCTCTAAAGATGACCTACGAAATGATACTTTTAATTGTCGATGCTTACGTAGGTATTATTTTAGCCGCCGTAGAGTCTACATCACCTGAAGATGCCTCGTGTAGAGGCGAAACACGCGTCGTATTATCGTCGATGCCGTATCTTTCCTGGAATAGTGGTGTTGGGAGTAGTGGTAACGGGATTAGTGCACGCAATTGAGGGAGGGCGGGAGGTGCTCTTCAATCCCGGTAAGACACGTCATTGTATTTAATTAAGCGGATGGTTGCAAATTAATGTCTTTATTATAATTGTTATTATTTTGATGACTATTTGCACTTGTTATCGTTACAGCCTATAGAATGTACACTGCTGAAAATAAACCTCCCCCATAGACTGCCTCAAAGGGGGAATTTTTGCCATAATTGCCGCGCTGGGTAGGTTATCCGCAGTTTTTTTTAATTGTTTAGTTTTTATTCACGGGACGACACCCACGGGATGCAATGGGGTAGTTTATATTCTTACATCGCCACTACACGGTTTCTACGATGTTATGTTTTAGTTCACTATTAGTTTTTATTCACGGGACGACACCCACGGGATGCAATGGGGTAGTTTATATTCTTACACCGCCACTACACGGTTTCTACGATGTTATGTTTTAGTTCACTATTAGTTTTTATTCACGGGACGACACCCACGGGATGCAATGGGGTAGTTTATATTCTTACATCGCCACTACACGGTTTCTACGATGTTATGTTTTAGTTCACTATTAGTTTTTATTCACGGGACGACACCCACGGGATGCAATGGGGTAGTTTATATTCTTACACCGCCACTACACGGTTTCTACGATGTTATGTTTTAGTTCACTATTAGTTTTTATTCACGGGACGACACCCACGGGATGCAATGGGGTAGTTTATATTCTTACACCGCCACTACACGGTTTCTACGATGTTATGTTTTAGTTCACTATTAGTTTTTATTCACGGGACGACACCCACGGGATGCAATGGGGTAGTTTATATTCTTACACCGCCACTACACGGTTTCTACGATGTTATGTTTTAGTTCACTATTAGTTTTTATTCACGGGACGACACCCACGGGATGCAATGGGGTAGTTTATATTCTTACACCGCCACTACACGGTTTCTACGATGTTATGTTTTAGTTCACTATTAGTTTTTATTCACGGGACGACACCCACGGGATGCAATGGGGTAGTTTATATTCTTACACCGCCACTACACGGTTTCTACGATGTTATGTTTTAGTTCACTATTAGTTTTTATTCACGGGACGACACCCACGGGATGCAATGGGGTAGTTTATATTCTTACACCGCCACTACACGGTTTCTACGATGTTATGTTTTAGTTCACTATTAGTTTTTATTCACGGGACGACACCCACGGGATGCAATGGGGTAGTTTATATTCTTACACCGCCACTACACGGTTTCTACGATGTTATGTTTTAGTTCACTATTAGTTTTTATTCACGGGACGACACCCACGGGATGCAATGGGGTAGTTTATATTCTTACATCGCCACTACACGGTTTCTACGATGTTATGTTTTAGTTCACTATTAGTTTTTATTCACGGGACGACACCCACGGGATGCAATGGGGTAGTTTATATTCTTACACCGCCACTACACGGTTTCTACGATGTTATGTTTTAGTTCACTATTAGTTTTTATTCACGGGACGACACCCACGGGATGCAATGGGGTAGTTTATATTCTTACACCGCCACTACACGGTTTCTACGATGTTATGTTTTAGTTCACTATTAGTTTTTATTCACGGGACGACACCCACGGGATGCAATGGGGTAGTTTATATTCTTACACCGCCACTACACGGTTTCTACGATGTTATGTTTTAGTTCACTATTAGTTTTTATTCACGGGACGACACCCACGGGATGCAATGGGGTAGTTTATATTCTTACACCGCCACTACACGGTTTCTACGATGTTATGTTTTAGTTCACTATTAGTTTTTATTCACGGGACGACACCCACGGGATGCAATGGGGTAGTTTATATTCTTACATCGCCACTACACGGTTTCTACGATGTTATGTTTTAGTTCACTATTAGTTTTTATTCACGGGACGACACCCACGGGATGCAATGGGGTAGTTTATATTCTTACACCGCCACTACACGGTTTCTACGATGTTATGTTTTAGTTCACTATTAGTTTTTATTCACGGGACGACACCCACGGGATGCAATGGGGTAGTTTATATTCTTACACCGCCACTACACGGTTTCTACGATGTTATGTTTTAGTTCACTATTAGTTTTTATTCACGGGACGACACCCACGGGATGCAATGGGGTAGTTTATATTCTTACACCGCCACTACACGGTTTCTACGATGTTATGTTTTAGTTCACTATTAGTTTTTATTCACGGGACGACACCCACGGGATGCAATGGGGTAGTTTATATTCTTACACCGCCACTACACGGTTTCTACGATGTTATGTTTTAGTTCACTATTAGTTTTTATTCACGGGACGACACCCACGGGATGCAATGGGGTAGTTTATATTCTTACACCGCCACTACACGGTTTCTACGATGTTATGTTTTAGTTCACTATTAGTTTTTATTCACGGGACGACACCCACGGGATGCAATGGGGTAGTTTATATTCTTACACCGCCACTACACGGTTTCTACGATGTTATGTTTTAGTTCACTATTAGTTTTTATTCACGGGACGACACCCACGGGATGCAATGGGGTAGTTTATATTCTTACACCGCCACTACACGGTTTCTATGATGTTATGTTTTAGTTCACTATTAGTTTTTATTCACGGGACGACACCCACGGGATGCAATGGGGTAGTTTATATTCTTACACCGCCACTACACGGTTTCTACGATGTTATGTTTTAGTTCACTATTAGTTTTTATTCACGGGACGACACCCACGGGATGCAATGGGGTAGTTTATATTCTTACACCGCCACTACACGGTTTCTACGATGTTATGTTTTAGTTCACTATTAGTTTTTATTCACGGGACGACACCCACGGGATGCAATGGGGTAGTTTATATTCTTACACCGCCACTACACGGTTTCTACGATGTTATGTTTTAGTTCACTATTAGTTTTTATTCACGGGACGACACCCACGGGATGCAATGGGGTAGTTTATATTCTTACACCGCCACTACACGGTTTCTACGATGTTATGTTTTAGTTCACTATTAGTTTTTATTCACGGGACGATACCCACGGGATGCAATGGGGTAGTTTATATTCTTACACCGCCACTACACGGTTTCTACGATGTTATGTTTTAGTTCACTATTAGTTTTTATTCACGGGACGACACCCACGGGATGCAATGGGGTAGTTTATATTCTTACACCGCCACTACACGGTTTCTACGATGTTATGTTTTAGTTCACTATTAGTTTTTATTCACGGGACGACACCCACGGGATGCAATGGGGTAGTTTATATTCTTACACCGCCACTACACGGTTTCTACGATGTTATGTTTTAGTTCACTATTAGTTTTTATTCACGGGACGACACCCACGGGATGCAATGGGGTAGTTTATATTCTTACACCGCCACTACACGGTTTCTACGATGTTATGTTTTAGTTCACTATTAGTTTTTATTCACGGGACGACACCCACGGGATGCAATGGGGTAGTTTATATTCTTACACCGCCACTACACGGTTTCTACGATGTTATGTTTTAGTTCACTATTAGTTTTTATTCACGGGACGACACCCACGGGATGCAATGGGGTAGTTTATATTCTTACACCGCCACTACACGGTTTCTACGATGTTATGTTTTAGTTCACTATTAGTTTTTATTCACGGGACGACACCCACGGGATGCAATGGGGTAGTTTATATTCTTACACCGCCACTACACGGTTTCTACGATGTTATGTTTTAGTTCACTATTAGTTTTTATTCACGGGACGACACCCACGGGATGCAATGGGGTAGTTTATATTCTTACACCGCCACTACACGGTTTCTACGATGTTATGTTTTAGTTCACTATTAGTTTTTTCTACTAACAAATGTGTCAGGGATTATTTTGACCGATTTTGGGAGTGATTACTAGAGAGAACCCTAAAAAAAATCTTGTAGTTGTACTCTTTATACAGACGTCTTAAGTGGTACAAAATAAGATAGCTATATTATTCTTACCTACTGTTTTTTTGAAGGTTGTTGTCGGTTTTCCATTCCATAGACATCTCTATTGATGTGCCATTAGCGAAGCAATAAACGTTGTCGATCAATTCACTTAGTCTATTGACTTAGTAAAATTAAGGATTTTGACTAATGCGGTTTATACCAAGTACTTATTTATATAGTATGTTGCCAGAAGCTTCATCTGCATCTTACAACAAAAATTTTGTCGAATAATGCGGAATTTCGCCTTATGGTGGTAATTTAACATACGAGTATATCTATTGTTATTACGAAATCTACTTAAATTTGGCCGGTACATTTATGCCAAATTATCCCTAGGGTTTCACAGATAATAAGTAACTGCACTCGTAAGTATGTATATTATACCTATTTGAAGGTTTTTTGTGTATAATATGTTAAATTGACACCGGAACGTACACAGGGAGCACTGCTACGATAGTATCACAGTATAATAAAAACATAATTTATAGACTGTGATAGTGTAATAACCGCGATCTGCTTCCACTTTTCTTGATCTACCACAACTAGAGTCACGTTGCAGCTATATTACCGTAGTAGGACGAATGCGTTGGCTCAACCGGGGAGGGACTACGCTCTCACAGAACACCAGCGTAAAATTGTAGCTTAATGCTGCTGTGTTTCGTATGATGTGTGTAGAGAACCGGACACCCTTTTTACTGGAAACAAGGCATTCCATCTTAGTCCTCAAGGATGACGACACATTTGCGTTTTGATTCTTAATCGAGGATAAATGTAGATGTCTATGGGCCACAGCATCCATTTACCATCAGGTGGACTGTGTGCTCGTTTGTCACCCTAATTCTAAATTTAAAAGAAACTACCAATAAATCGGTTACGAACGTATTTCCCCTTTTACTCTCTGCTCCCTCAGGATATTATCAATCATTAATTCATTAATTACAGTCTATCCAAAGTCCACTGCTGAACGTAGGAGGAATATTTGTCATAGTTCCCTCTCTTAGCAAGTGTGTTGGCCACCGCAATTTTTTATTATTCCGAGTTTTTGTCAGGAACATAAGCTGCCTGTCATGTGTTTCACTTGCTTCCGTCGCTTTTTACGATACTCACGGGATGGATTATCTTACCACACCGTTTACACTGCGTTCTCAAGATCCTGCCTTCACTTCATGATTTTGAAATATTTTCATCCAAGCAGATATGGCTCTCACGATGGTTTTATTTTCCGCTGAGCAAGTGGTAAATCAGCATATAAAATTGGAATTACAAAAGGGATCCCAACTGGCTTATGAACCGTGTGGGTGTATATTCATACCTCACTAACCTTTTAAAGAATGTGACACAAATATTTGCAATGAAATATAATCATCGTCAGTTGATTTAAAAAACAATTCAGTTGATCGCTCGAATAATAAAAAGTCTAGTCCTATTATTTTTATTGTAGACATCATTATCACCGTTATCAATATATAGCCCTACGCCCTACACAAGTTCACTGATGAACGTAGAAAGAACGCAAGGAATGCCTCAAAGCACGGTGTTATGCTACCTGCATCCATCGATTTCCTGCTAACAACTTATTGTAGAAATAATTATTATGATAAAGTTATTTAAAAAATGAATAAAAAAACATAAACGAGTATATCGATGTCGATTGGTGATATCATTCAGAACGAAATCACGATAGACTTAGGACGTCATATCTTATGCGATAACGTCACACATAATACTATTAAAATAGGAATGTCTTTTTACTAGTAAACTAGAAGATACTAGTGTACTTACTCCCATATTTAGCGTAGTACTTAATATAGAACGTAGTAATATAGTACGTAGTATATAAATAATACATAATAAAGAGACCAAAGTTGACCACTTGTCATTAATGCTCTACGCATAAATTACTCGCAGCATCTTTCGATACGTTTCTTTTTTTGCCTCTATTTGAAAATTAAATTAGAAAGAGAGAAACAAGTATATTCTGTCTGTGTGAATACATCATCATCATCATTACAGCCCTTCATAAGTATACTGCTGAATGTAGACCTCCCCCAAGGAATGCCACAGCCTGAGCCACCTGCATCCATCGATTTCCTGCACCAGGTCGTCACTCCATCTAGTGGGGGAACGCCCTACACTGCCGGTACGAGGCTGCCACTCGAGAACCTTTCTTCCCCATCGGTTATCGGTTTTTCGAGCTATATGGCCGGCCCATTGCCACTTCAGTTTACAAATTCATTGGGTTATGTCGGTTACTCTAGTTCTACTGCGGATGTCCTCAATCCTAACTTTATCACGTAGAAAAACTCCGTGCATACGTATGTAATTATTCTTAGGTCTGATCATTGCAACAAGTGACTTGTCAATTAATGAAATCCTCAATGTAAAAAAAATATTTGCGCTGTAAGTAATGAATAAGCAAAAATATTATAGTACAATAGTAAATCTAGATTTTCAGTCCACACAAAACATGTGCATTTCAAAGCATATGTAACACATAATATGTAAATGAACAGGTTCTTGCGAAAAAATACTTTAATCATGAATGAAAGCAGATTTTACTTAAACAAAGCTCTATTTTATTTTATTTCGCAAAGGTGGTTATAAAACTGATCCAAACGTAAATTTCATAATTCGTAAGCAACCCAGATTTGATATATTTTAATAGCAATTTGAAGTGTCGATTTGCCACGTCCTCGGTGGTGAAGGAAAACATAGTGAGGATACCTGCATATCCAAGGAAGTCCCCCAGTTGAAGTCATCCCTCGTTGTGGAATTTATGTAGACTGCTATTTTTGTACTTTTAATGGGGCAATTATGCAGTTTTTTTTTTCATATTTTCGGAGATGTTAATTTTTGTTTTCATTTTATCGTAAATATTAAGGGTAACAAAGATAAGTAGAAGTCAGCATAGTTTTCGTTATAGCCTGCCAGATCTATGTACAGTCGACTGAACTGAACATAAGCCTCCCACATAGGTTGTCAAACAGGCTGGATATTCGCTGTAGTTGCCACACGTTGCAGGCGGATGGGCAAAGACAGGTTTTATTATTTGGATCTGTTATCGGGTAGATAGGCTTGCCAACCATACTTTATAATAACGTATCATACTTTATTTTTGGTAATTATACTTTATACTTTTACATATAAATAAAGTATGCAAAAATACTTTATTTTCAACCTTTTCTGTTTATGTGTGATTTAAAAAAAATTGCTACTATGGTTGATGGCGAATTTCACGAAATCAAACGTCATATTGGTACACGGTGGTTATCACTACTTCCAGCCGTTGACACCCTTTTACTGAATTGGGCACCAATATGTAATTATTTTATAAGTTTAGGTAATAATTGTGCAATGATTAGACAAGAATTATTAAAACTAAGTGATCAACAGGATAGGGAAGTTGTAGAAATTTATCTACACTTTACAAGCCACATGCTTAATATATTTAATAAAACCACAAAACGTCTGGAAGGAAATGATGTAACTATACTAGATGTCTATAATATTATGGATAATTTAAGAAACGAATTAGAACAAAGAAAAACTGATAAGTACTTTGGTTATGAATCAAAAATGAGATTACAAAAAATTCAAAAGTCATCACCCGAAACATTCAATACAATTATCAGTAACTTTTCACTTTTTAGTGATATTATGAGCTTAAATTATATGATAAAATAGTTTGATTTTAGCGAAGATAACTGGCTTTCAATACTTCCTAACATGTCTGAAAAATGAAGTAAAATTTGAACATTTTGAAATGGTTATTACAATGGCCAAATTACAAGACAGATTAAATATTAAGTTGGAGGATGTGTATTCCGAATCTATAAGACTTAAAGAAATCCAAAGAAAATTCACTAATGATGATAAAGAATTTTCAGTGAAAAGTACGGTAGAAAAATGGCAATATGTACTTAAAAATGCATCTGATAGCTTACCAAATATAGAAAAAATGATTTCTTACCTACTCTCCATTCCTGCCACTTCAGCTTTCACTGAAAGAGTTTTTCTATAATGAATCTAAAGTGGCGAGAAGAGAGAAATAGAGCATCAATAAATTTAATTAAAAACGAATTGTTTATTTATTTAAATTTAAACGTTGATTGTCAAACAAGCTTTGTAACATTTAAAGACAACAAAAAATTGTTAGCATGTGCTAAAAGCACACAAAAATACGTGTTTAAAGCAATAAAAACATAAAGTTTTAAAAATACTTTTTTCTTCCTAATACTTTATTTTTTTCCTATCCAAACCACTTTATACGTTTTTTCTGACAAAAAAAAGTTGGCAACCCTACGGGTAGATGATACTGCCCGTCTCTTGTTTGTTTGGTGCCAATTATATGAAACTAATATCGCAAATAAACATATTGCGATATTAGTTTCATATACACAACAAAACTTATTGGCGATCATGAAATTCATCATTATTTTCAAACTAAATTAAGTTTAATTATGAATGAATGTAGGGAGTAAAATTTAAATAATTCAATTTTTATTTAACCTTTATAATGGATACATTGAAAGACACGAATTTTCGATCGAATTTTGTTCGTTTTGGAACGGAATAGCATTTAAGATGTTCGTACATTGAAGCCCACGCGAGCGAAGTCGCGGGTAAAAAGCTAGGTTATATTATATTTCACATATTATGCTAGAGCTATGCTGCAGTCATATTATGGTTTTAATTACCAGCTATAAGTGATACCAGCGTAAGAAAGCTACTTCATGCTGTTATGTAGTGAGTGTAGCGAACCGGAGACCTTTTCTACTGGAAACGAGGCATTTCATATGAGACCTCAGGGGTATCAACGCGTTTGAATTTTTATTCTTAATCGAGGATAAGTGTAGATGTCTACGGGCCACAGCATCCACTTACTATCACGCGGACTCTGTGATCGTTTGTCGCCTTTATTCTATAAAAATTATACATTATATGAACTTACTCAAAAAGCATGGGTAATTTTAAGTGAACTCAGATAAAGACTTACCGTACATGAATAAATCGAATACATACACTTCATCCAACCGCAATTTGACTGCAACTAGTTGTAGCACACCTATTTGTCACTTAATTAATAGTTACAAAATATGTTAAAAACTATTATTTTCGTGTCAATCCCTTCACAATAGGATTATAGGATAACCCTCCACGCCCTTGTCTTATCCCTTGTTTTCCTCGCCCTTTCACGCAGCGGGATGCTAAGTAATGATTACCAGGGTGAAATAAAAAATGTTTCATTTTATTTCCTCAGTAACTCTTCTTCACAAAGACGGCAGGGGGGGGGGAGGACGGATCCACATCGCCTGAAATCAATATTAGGATTTCTATTGAATCATTTCAACGTAGCTAGAAAAGACATTTATCAACCTTTTTTTATTTGAGAAATATCTTACAGATATGGCCTCTGTGGAAGAGATTCTAAGACGAAACCTCCTGTCGCGGAGCAAGTTAGCGCGAGTGACGCAGGACGAGGATGGCGTCACGCACTATAGCTGCGTGGAATGTCCTGCGTCATACGACGACAAAGAGAAAATGGAACTGCACCTCTGCAAGCATACCAAAGAGTACAGATATTTGTGTGGAATCTGTGGGGCAGGGTAAGATATTTTTTAATTTCATTCGCTAAGAAACTAACGCAGTAGCTATTTAGAATCTCTCAATGAAAACCTTTCTTTTTAAAAAAAACGTTACCCCTACACTAATATTTTCTCTTGTATCGTAGGGGCAGTTTACAAACATAAATTGCACAAGGACAAACCTCCAGATCCGGAACAAATATTTGTAGGCCATACAAATACTTGTTCCGTGCGAGATTCGAACCCGCGACCCCCAGCGCAGCCACTCATTGCTAAGCCACTGCGCCACGGAGTCGCCACTTTATTTAGTACTAGAGATATGCCCCGGTTTTGCACGGGTGATTTCTGTATCTCGACAACAGCGCCACTCACTGAGTCCAATTGAATTTTTAAACCATTTAGGGAGCCACTCAAATACGCACAAAAAAGGGGGATGCCCATATTAGGCCATGTAACGCCCAACAATGTGCATTTGTTAAAAAAATATATCTTTATTTATGGTTATTAATCGCGGTATTCATTTATCCTAAAACAATGGGAATATTTTTGCACAAATTAAAAGTACCGAAAAGATAAAAATAAAATTAGGTAAATACGTAATTCATTAGTCTGTGAATAAAATAAAAAATGTTGCCAATCACAAAAATCATTAAAAAATCGATTCCCCTTTTCGATCGATTACTTATGGTGTCATTATTACCATGCATATATGATCTTTCGATAACTATTACGATGTTATGATATAGGTTTAAAATAACCGTTGACAATGGATATTTATCCAAAGCAGTCGATACGCAACCGTTATAACCAAATGTTTACCGACTACAGATGAAAAAGGATGGTTATGTTTTTACTGTGTGTGCGGATTAGGCTATGTTGAATCGTTTTTTGCTATGGTGCTTAAAACGTAGGATGCATTTTATTATTGAGGGAGCTACTATCAAAGAATATTTTATTCGCTTAACTCGTAAAGTACTTGACCAACTTTAAGAATTCTTTCACCACTAGATTGTTATGTATAATTTTAGATATCTAATATAGGGTTAATTTTATTATAGAGGGCGCTACTTTCAATGAATACGTTTTTTGGCTAATCTCAAAAATTACTAGACCGATTTTGAAAATTCTTTCACCATTACATTGCTAATGAGGGCGTTAGCTGTGTGATAAATTATATTATTACAATAAATAATTGTGAGATTAATATTTTCTAAATAAATAAAACTAAATACCTACCTAAGATGTTCAAATCCAATTATTATTTTTACAATTTAAGAATCGTATTTACACACTTTACTTACTCATTGATTATTGTAGATAAAGAGGTAATAAACCTAAAGTAAAAGAGCTCCGCTTAAACGAAAAAACTATTTATTAGAATAAAACTAAATGTTGAAAAAAAGTGGTTCAGTGCGAGTCGGACTCGCAGGCCCATGAAGAGTTCAGTAGTAACAAGCATATATTTTAAATCGAGTCAAAATACCACTATCATTATCGCCAGCAACAAATTATTTTGTTTTTCATAGTGTTTGTATAAATAACAAAGTTGTTTTTGCGGTTCCTTAAAATGTGCTACTTGTATCAAAAAAAGGACTATTATACATTAAAGGGGTTTCTGTGGTTTATTCATTACCAAAGAGAAAAAACTTATTGCGCAAAATAGGTTTTTATTAATTTCAAGTCATCAAAAGCGGCAGTCAACCATTAAAAACTAAAACAACCGTTGTTATAGGCTCGGTTGAATTCATTGACAACCTTCACATTTATAGTTATGATAATTAAACAAGCGAATTACTAGCTGATTTACCAAGAATTCTTTAGAGTATAACAAAACGCTACTGCACAAGTTAACTGTTATTCTTATCTGTTTTTAACATAACATTTAAAATGGAATCATGTTATGATAATTCAAGAAGTTAATTTCCAGCTGATTTACCACGAATTCTCTAAAGCATAACAAAACAATACAGCACAAGCTAACTGTTCTTAAAAATACATTTGAAATAGAGTTTCAATAAATAAAGGAAATTATATTTTAAAAAGCGTGCAGAACTTAAAACGCGTCAAAGATTATTCTTTTTATGATATTATTAATCGAATAAAAATCGATATCATTCCATAGATTTTATGACCGTTAAGTGGCAACATCGTATCCGACAGGTAGGCCGTTGTCACTGTTATGTCACAAGAATTAAATTACGTGTTGTTATCGTGTTATTGTTCTGTTGTAAAAGTAAAATGCAATTGTTGATCTCTCAACAATTGGTTCGAACACAGCAGGTAAATAGTTGGTACATATCACGATGTGGTATGTCTTCCTCTAAGAAATGCTTTATAACTGAGTTTACTTGAATAATATCAATATAATAATTGTAGCTTCTTTATTAGGTATAAGTTTCGAGTACAGTGAACGTGTAGTGTGGCACTCGCAAAATGCACCAATAGTTCGTCTTGAACATATATACATCAGCTGTGGCACTGACACTTATGAGAATAAGATCACACACATTGTTTGTCTTCGATTTTCCACGTGAGGAATTATTTGCGCTACGTGAGGTAAGTGTTTAACATGTTTAACATTTCAATTTATTAAATGTGATCCATATATCTGATAATTATACATGTTTTTACACTGATTGTATATCAACTCAAGAACTTGTTTTATTTTTTCACATCTGCCCTAGCTATATCTGACAAACATACTAGCTTATTTATGAGATTAACCAGTTTTATCAACTACCAAGAAAGGAGACAGTTGATTTTTCATTGTTTTTGGACTGCTGGTAGTCTGTCAGTCCTTAATTATTAAATAATATAGGGCATTAAATCCGTCCTTGTGCAGTAACATTTAACTTGATAAATATTTTATTTATATTTGAGTTTGAAATAAATCTATTTTATTTTTTCACTTTGACTTCATTTTTTGTATTTTACATTATTTCAGTTGTCATGCCGTGTATATCATAATTGCTGGCAATGAACTGATAGAACAGCATCATGTTCAACTGCAGAACGGGAACCATCTGAATCATCTAGTCCGTCCTCGTTGCAATCTGAAGTGAGTAATGTATTGCACCCAGAACAACAAAGCTTAGATCATACATCTATACTGCTAACTAATTATATAAAAGCACAATGTTTTTTACCAGGTTGTAACAGTTCCATCAGCATTGCAAGTATGTCTCTTTTGTGATTAACTACATTTTGCGATAACAAACATACATAGTGACAAGTACTATGTATGTGTGTTATACTCGGTAGAGCCATGCTGCAGTTATATTAGAAGTATAGTTGTAGCATGAATGGGTCGGCTCGACCGGGGAAGGAGCACCCTCTCACAGAATACCAGCGTGAAATAGTAGCTTAATGCTGCTGTGTTTTGTATGGTGAGTGTAGAGAACCGGAGACCCTTTTTACTGGAAACGAGAAAATGATCTTAGTCCTCACGGGTGACAACGCATCTGCATTTTGATTTGTAATCGAGGATAGATGTGGATGTCTAAGGGTCGCAGAAATGTCTCCAGCAGATGGTGAATCTCAGTTAATGACAAGATATGCTAATAAATCCAGAGCCGTGACTATGTGTCCATATGGGTAGTAGAGGTGGTGAATGGCATTTTTAAAACTGAATTTAAAATATTTCATCAAAATTACTTTAACAGGGCTTCTACACATTTGATGATAGACTGCTGTGGCTTCTGCTATAGTTAATAAATTCCACACAAAAATAAGGGACAGGGATGATGCGGCTCAAATACTTGAAATAGTTCATCAAAATATGGAGACAAATAATGATTTTTCTGAGTATGCTAGGGAAAACAATCTAAATAGAGCTAGGGCAGGCAGACTTTAGAAATATAAATGTAGACTTTAAAATGTTAGGGAATTTCCTGTTTTAACTTACAGCGACTTAATATTAATTGCTTGTGTCACATACCAATTAAAGCAAGCTCGCTACTATTATGGTGAGCATATAAGATTTAATGGTTGCTACCGGATAGAACTCTGTAATAACCAGAGGAGCAGCATTATGGAAGGAATAAAGTTAAGCCCTAGCTGATCTTTACTTAGGGCTAGAATTGCAAGTCATCACTATTAGTCGTAAAGTGTATTTTATTATATAAATTCTATATAATATCTAATATATAAGTTCTTTTTTAGGAAGGAGGCTTGTTACTACCACCTGCTTAGGACCCTGTAATTAATGAAATTAAAAACCCAAGCATACCACTGCAAGACTTCTAGACACAGTAAGTTCATTCTGTAGATCGGACAATAAATAAAAATTAAAAATCTGAAGGTACTCCGGGTTAACACTGACATTGGTACGTCGGTCACCTCAGTCTGCCGTAACCATGGGTGCTGGAAAGCACCCGAATTGTCTGGAATTAAAAATCAAATAAATAAAACGCGATAAAATCGATAAAAATAGTTGTTAAAAAAACTGCATTTGTGAAAATAAAAACTTCAAATATTTTCAAAACCCCGACTTTTTTTAAAGCAATTCCTTTACCATTTCATTGTTTTAATTGCATATTATCATATCTATATGCTTTTATATGTGGGCACTCATGGCCGAAGTGTCTATGAAGACTGGGCATTGCCCTTTAATCATAATCCGACGAGCCAATTTTCGAGTTTTAACGAGATTAAACGGACAGCAGATGACTTTTATATATAGAAATAATATCTATATTATATTATATTTTACTGTATATTATATTATACAATGTATTATATTAGTATCATCTATAATTAGTATTAGGAGTTGAATAATATAATTCAAAACCTCGACATTACGGATATCCATCTCTAACTAAATGCTGCAATACTGAACATCATGTATTTTAAATTTAAAGTAGGTATTTATCATATTATCATAAAGTAACTAATAGTTTTAAGTATGTGTATCTGTGGTCACAGAACAGAATACAATATTTATTACTAAATACTTCTTTTATAATACTGAAGTGAAGGTCTACTGCAGTTTATGGCCACTAAGAGCAGAATAAATAATACTTATCCAAAAAACATTTTACTTTCTAAGCCGGTACGGAAAAATCTCTGTTCTGAGAATAGCCAGCAATAAACACGAATGGGTCGGCTTGACCGGTAAAGGACCACGCTCTCACAGAATACCAGCGTAGAATAGCAGCTTAAGAGGATAGAGTAAGTCAGCTCAAATTCTAATTTCGCCCCCACTTCCCTGCGCGTCGAATACTATGTACCGACATGTTTGTAATCACTAATACTGTAAGTAGATAGGTCGTTAGATACTTATTTCATTAGGTTTATCGTATTTATGCCTGTTTCTTAACGCCAACCCAGTCGCTTCTTATTTTTATAACGGTTATTTCCCATTTTAATTTTACGTTGTTCTGTTGCGTAATGTGTATTCTGATCGTAAGCGACACAACTTCTCCCTTCAAAAGCCGGAGCGATACTAACGGGTAGACGTGGGCGTTATTTCACGTCACTAGATACAGTAACTGGCTACGCGGCATGTAACCGAATCACTAGTTTCGAGTCATGTTACAAGTAGTGATTTTTGTAAATGCGTGATTATGATTACTGTTACCCGTGATTATTGCGGGAGTCGACTGTCGGTCGCTCGAGCGCAAAGCGCACATGTGGCATACAACAATAAACAAACCATCGTAAGTAACAGTTTTATTGTACGTTTAATTTTCATACGTAAGACTATAGACATAAACAATAAAATAGAGTAATCTCTGTTTGTAGATATTTAACGGTTTGTGATTCCGGGAAGCGAGTCAAATTGAATTTAACTAAAATAATTTTTAAAACATTTTTGACGGAGTCATGAACTCGTTTATTCATAAAATTAAAATATAACTAAAAAATGAGTAAAAAAATTTAAAAATTTAAATGTTTATAATATTATAAAACTTAAATACTGTGTGTAAATAGCCAAACAAACAAACAAATTAATTGTACAGTGTAAATAAAAGTGCAAAAACAAATGACACTGAAAACGTTGAAAAAGTGTAAATAAACTGTAAATATCAATAATCATTGTATATACAATCAAATTGACTTGTAAATATGCATGCATTAATAATTTTATGAAAATATTAGTGTCATAGTAAACGCAAATCAATCATAAATACATTTAATGCAGTCTGTCCTAAACCTGAATAAAGTATGAAGGGAAGTTAATTTATTGATTTAACAGAAAACAGTTACTGTATACTCGTAGCTACAAACACGGATTGTGATTTTCGTTTCGTGTGTAACTGTATAGTTGGTGGTGATATTTATGCAAACAATCACAGTAGCCGAATAAAAATAGCCAGTTACAAAAATCACTAGTTTCGAAACAGGTGACGCCGATCAAGTCACTGGTTTCGTTACGTTTCTTGAAAATGAGGTAATGACCCACGTCTACTAACGGGGCGACAGGAACAAGCTTACGCGCCGATAGTTTAGGTAATTTCTTTTTACAGTGAAAATAATGGTATTTTAAAAAAAGTAAATAACATAAGCACTGCTTTATAGTTAGTTCAGTTAGTATGCAAAGTTTCATGATCTTATTTAAAGTATTTTATGAATAACAGCGGTTTATTGTTCAGTTTGGAGGTAACTTTGGATTTTTTTCTATCGAGAAAATTTTACGGAATCGTGTTTTCGTCTAACATAGTCCTTAACATTAATCCTCAACTTTACCATATATTTATTTCAAAATTAATGCTGCAATACTTTCGGCATAACGGAGGATCTTGCTAAGCCATTTGAGATTATATTTCCCCTTAATGCTATTGTGTTTCGAATGATGAGTGTATAGAACCGGGGGCCCGTTTACTAGAAATGAGGCATTCCATCTTAGTCCTTAGGAGTGACAGCGTATCTGCATTTTAATTCTTAATCGAGGATAGATGTAGAATATCTATGGGCCGCAGCATTCGCTTACCATCAGGTGGACTGTGTGCACGCTTGTCACCTTATTCTATAAAAAAAACAATGCGGGAATTATTACCCGACTGCTCCAGAAAGAGAAAAATACTTACCTATTGAGGTTATGTATGTATGTTTATTTATTTGGCACGCTCTGTAGCCTAATGGTTTGATGGATTTTAACATGTGAGATGTCGTTACATTCGACTTAATTGTGGGAGTGACATAGGCATGTGCAAATACAAACAAGTCGTAAAACTAAAAATTTTGTACAACCGACTTTAATATAAATTGTTTAGGATATCTCAAAAACTTCTAGACTAAACTCTGATTAAATTCTTACGATACGATAAGAAGCACCAGCTTTCAGATAAAAAAAGATTTATCGAAATCGGTTCACCGAGAAAAAAGTTATGAGTTAACACACATTAAAAAACATAGTAGTCGAATTGAATATCTCTTCCTTTTTTAAATCGGTTAAAAAGGGAGGGAAAGTTTTTGTTTGTTTAAATTTTTAACGTTTTTGGGTTTTTTCAATATTGTTTTAACCATAAGCTTGTTTACAAAGTAAAATTTATAGAATAACAACGCAATACATACGTTACGTAAAAAAAAATAAGTACGTACATCAGATTCGTGTGTGTTTGCATTATGTATGATAGATAGTGTGCGCAGGAATTATATGATTTTCCTGGTGAGATGACCTTACCGTTTCCACCATTGGACATCCAGAGGCTCGGCGGGTCTCCACCCCTTTGTCGATATTCTACACATTCGGATTTCGAACCAATCGATTTGCGTCGTCTTATGTTATCGTAATCATAAAACAAATGAGCGCATTAATTTGCCGGCTGTCTCTATCCGTCCGATTACTTACAAATTAGCTTGTTCAAGGCAAGAGTGATAAGCTTTTGTTGTTATAACCATTTTACCGTCTAGAGCTTTCTCTTACCATCAGTTAGGATTACAGCTCATTGGCTTATAATAGGTAAAAAAAAAGTTTTTTTTATCGGTCTCCTGAAGCTTGGAACCGGGCAAGCTTCGGGACGCCGATAGTTTTGGGTAATTTCTTTTTACAGTGAAAATAATGGTAATTTAAAAAAAATAAAAAAAAACATAAACCCTGCTTTATAGTTAGTTCAGTTAGTATGCAAAGTTTCATGATCTTATTTAAAGTTTTTTTATGAATGACAGCGGTTTATTGTTCAGTTTGGAGTTAACTTTTGATTTTTTTCTATCGAGAAAATTTTACGGAATCATGTTTTCGTCTAACATAGTACTTAACATTAATCCTCAACTTTACCATATATTTATTTCAAAATTGGGAGGATCTTGATAAGCCATTTGAGGCTATATTCCCCCTTAACCAAAAACCAAAAATATTGATATTTTATTGATATGAAGAAAATTTTTCAAGTTATTTTGATAAAACACTTTTTCGAGATTTCTTTCGTCAACGATATCTCTCGAACGAATCAACCAATTTTAATGCGGTTCACGACAATCGACGTCTTTTTGTTAATAGAAGAGCTGATTAGATTATAGAATTGATCAAAACAAGGGTGTCAAAGTCAATACACACACACACATACTGACATACGGACATCATCGCAAAAATAGCCAGAATAGCTTCCTAGGACCTCGAAATGTCGAGATCTGATGAGAACTCGATTTTTAAAAACCGGGGTGACCGGAACAAGGGTACCGGGGGATTTTGTGCTTTTTACGTTCCAAGAAAGATAAATCATTTGAGAAGGTATCACCAGTGACAGTCCACTGTTATGTCTTATATAATACATAATAGGGCCAGTACCGAAGCTGACTATTCTGTATTTTTTCGTTCGTGCTACAACTATACTTTTTTTTATAGAATAAGGGTGACCAACGAGCACACAGTTTACCTGATAGTAACTGGATACTGTGGCCTATAGACATTACATTTATCCTCGATTAAGAAACAAAACGCAGATGCGTTGTCACCCCTGAGAACTAAGATAGAATGCTTCGTTTCCATTAAAAAAGGATCTCCGTATCTCTACACTCACCATACAAAACACAGCAGTATTAAGCTGCCGACGAACGATAAACGAGCCGACTCATTTGTGTTACAACCAACCATAGTATAACTGCAGCATGGCTCTACCACGTTATTAGGAAGAAACCCGTACTCCTGTTTCAGTTTTTCTCTGTCGTCTCCCATGACACCCACGGGGCGGAATGGGGTAGTGGATATTCTTTCTTCGTCACTACATGGTTGATTTAAATTCCTCGGCAGTATTCTAAAATAGTTCTTACTAAAATAAAAATTTTGATTAAAATATAACGAGAACTGTTCCGATCGACTCAAATTCTAATTTCGGCAAAGTTTGAATTGGGTCGCTATCACAGGGCAGTCATAATTTGAAATGGCTATTACCCCGTAAAGCTTAAAGTACAAGTTCCTCGTAAATTTATTTTGAACATGCTCCAACATGACCTTATAATTTCTTCATACGGACCCTATATGTTGCAAATGACTCCTGACTAGTGCGTCATACAGGGCTCTCAATGCAGTCGTGTTGGTAAAACCTAGTGTCTGTCTCAGTACGAAACCGAGGTTCCGGTACGTCTTTATATTATCATTAAATCCCATCACAGGTCCCTTTCTGAACGAGTCGAGAATAGCCATAGTTGCCGCGCTTGTTAGATAGGTTCGCAATCGCAGTCTTTTTATTATTTTTAAGTTGTAAATAGGAAGACTCTTCTGCCCTTCACCTGTTTGATTTCTCTCTATTAAAGTTGTTTAGGTGAAGTGGGTGACAAAATCAGATTTTTCACGCTTTATAGGTTTTTTAATCGCACAATATTTATTTGATATTTCTTTTTAAAATTATATATACTCTTTTATTGAAAAATAATCCCACAATTCACTCACGTATTTACTGGTGAACACATAGCCTGTATTTAATTGAAATTGATTTTATTACATTAGAATGAAACAGCTTTTAAACTTAGAGTGGACTAGGTACGTGCAAATTGTAGATTTTGAGGAAACTTTGCGATCTTTTTCTATCGAGCCGAAATGTGTCAATCATGTTTTGGCCAACATAATTCACTAACAAAAATCTTTAACTTTCATAATGAATTTAAAAAAAATGTGGATTCATAGTTTTAATGGCAAAAAAATTGCTATCCTGTGCACCTATAAAGCGTGAATAATTTGCTTTTGGCGCCTACATCACCTTAAGGTATTATAAATCTATTTAAATCCTTATTTATTGTTTAGGAAAGATTAAGGTAATTCACCAGTTTTGATGATTTCCAAAAAAGGTTTATAATTCAATTGTGTGCTTTTGTTTGTATGTTATGTTACGCGATGTCTTCGTCAAACGTGAAACCACTTCGATGATTCTTTATTTTTTGTTAAAAAGTGTATTTCAGAGGTGGTCCATATAGAGAAAATTCCACCCGTAAGGGTAGCAAAATAGGTGATGAAATTGAGATTGATGAGAATATTGAGATTTGATAGAAATATAAACCCGAATTTAAAGAACTAAAAATTAGAAAATGAAACAACAGTAGCCTAATGGCAGGGCGCGGATCGCGAACTCAAAAGGTCGTGTCGTGAACCATCCTAACACAAGCGTTTCGAGCTTACCAGGAGTAGTTAATTTAATTATTAAATACCATTTAGTAAAATTATTTTATTACATATTTGTAAATTTGATTTTTATTTAAAATTATTTTTTATTCGGCATCAACATTGACTGTTATGTTTGAATAATTGTTCTTAGGTTGAAGCGCAAGGAGCACCTGGAGCGGCACACCCAAGAGCACATGGAGGTGAGGCCACACATATGCAAAGTGTGTGATAAAGCCTTCAAACGCAAAGAGCACCTCAATATACACCTCTCTATACACAAAGGCGATAAGTCACTCCAGTGCAAAGTTTGCGGCAAAAGTAAGTTGTATACCTGCGTACTTTCTAAGATATCTTCCATCTAGAGTTGTAAACTTGGTAGTAGATAACGTAGTGCGAAACGTAGTGTAAAAATAGACTTTTGCGCTTACAGAATATGATTTACTTATATATTGCTCGTTGCCTCGTTGGTCTAGCTAGTGGTTGTAGTAGTGTGACTGCTGATCATGAGGTCCTGGGTTCAAATCCCGGGTCGGGCCAATAGATTAATTATTGAGTTTTCCGTCAAGAAATTCTCAGTAGTTTCCCCGGAGTCAGGAAGTTGGCGGTGTCTCACCCCCGTGCCTTGGAAAGCACGTAAAGCCGTTGGTTCTGCGCCTGATCTCTCTCCGGTCGTGTCGGTTTACCGTCCCATCGGATTATGAGAGTGAGGGAATAGAGAGTGCACCTGTGACTGCGCATACACTTGGGCACTATAATCCTATCCTGCAACGATGGCTAGCCTCCGTTGAGGCAGGCCGCCGTGGACGGAATTCGGTCTGAAGGACATTATTATTGTTACGAGCTTGAGGTTCGTGACAATAAAAATTGCCAATAAAATTACCTAAATTAACACTTTAATTTACTTTACACAAATTAAAACTAAAAACACTAATAATTAAACACACTAATTCACTTAATTCCGCTCCGAAGCTTCGCTTGTGTCGCCGAGTTCAACTCTGTCTCGATCGCATCTTGCAGCGCCTATTTATATAATTAGCAAAGAAGCGTCCCGAACATTCAGGTAAATGCGCGCCAGGCAACGAGTATCCGAGTGTAGATTTTCCAGAAACTTAGTTCTTCGGGTGGCGCTGTCGGTCGAAAGATTTGTGATGTCATTTACTGCAAAGCTCCCTTCGCTCTCGTTCCTGACACTAGATGGCGCTAGTGCGCTGATTTGGGCGCGGCGTAACACTGCCCCCTCCTAAGACATGCTCGTCCCGAGCATTATCGGCCCCATAATAACGCGCTAGGCGATCCACATGGACGATCTTAGGAGTCCGCTTTGCGCCTTTCTGTAACGGCTCCGCAATGTCAAGGGATGTCCTATCCCGTGGTGCACCAACATTGTACAATGTCGATGCTCCTCTACTCCGTGTCTGAGGTCCCCTCACAGCCGCACAACTTGTACATGTACGACACCAATCTTCGACATCGTCACGATAATGGACCCAGTAAAACTGTTCTCGGACCTTCAGTAGAGTTCGTTTAACTCCCAAATGGACTCTTGAACGACCATTATGGCACAGCTGTAGAACATTCGGCACTTTAGCTTTAGGGACAACCATTTGCAAACGACAGCTGCCTCCTCGACCATTGTCCCATTTACGGCACAGGACTCCATCCTGAAGCAGCAAGCTGTCCCATTGGGCCCAATAGCTTTTCGTGGTTGAACTCATCGCTGAGACGTCCCTCCACTTAGGCTTGGTAGCACGGGCCTTCATCCATCCCAGAATCGGCTTGATGTCCGGATCCTCCTGCTGTGCATGTCGTAGGCTGTCCTTCCACCCGTTGCTGAGGTGGTCTGTCCTGAGCATCCTCACGGACACAACTTCCTTACCTTGCCTACTACAATGGTTGCAAACTTCAGGACAAGGTCTTCTTGACAATGCATCTGCGTTGCCGTGAGATTTTCCGCTGCAGTGTCTGATAGTAAAGTTGTATTCCTGCTGCTGCTGGGCGGTGCTGTTAGCCGCACTTCCTTTCTGAGACCGTTCACCTTCCCTTCCTAGGGTGTGCTTAGGGCAGCTGGACCGAAGATGGCCTCTTTCCCCACAGCCATAGCACCTAGGGCTGTATCTTTTATCGTGGTCGCGAACCGTAACTGCTGTAACCTCCCTAGCGTGAGGTGAACGATGATCCTGTCGCCACCAGGCAGTGCCGTTAGCTGCACTACCCTCTCGAGATCGACCAACTCTCCTTCCCATGGTTCGCTTAGGGCAGCTGGATCGAAGATGGCCCCTTTCCCCACAGCAATAGCACCTTGGGCTGTATCTGTATGTGTATCTGTAGCTGCTGCAACCCCCCTGACGCGATGGGAACGATGATCCTGCCGCACGGCTTCCACTTCCAGTGCATGGGCCAAGGCGTCCTTAAGCGTCTCGCGGTGCCCGAGCCTCACAGCAGCTCTGACTTCCAGGTCACGGATGCCGTCGATGAATGTCTGCACCAGGTTCCCTTCAATGAGCGCAGGTACAGACCGGTATGCTTTTCGCACCAGCTTCTCCACCTCTAGAGCCCACTGCTGCAGGTTTTCGTTGATGCGCTGCACGCGATCATTAAGCTGCGCACGAAAGACGTGTTCCAGGTGAGCGTCGCCATATCTCGCCTCCAATGCCTCAAGGAGATGCTCATAAGTCACTTCCTCACCGAGAGCTTCCAGAACTGTTAAGGCCTGGTCGCGCAGGCCTAGTGTGAGAGCAGTCATGGCCTGATTTTTATTCCAGCCGTTCGCCTTCATAACAGCTTCGAACTGGATTTTGTAGGCTGACCAGGAAGAAGTCCCGTCGAATGGTGGCACCTTGAACCCACGTAGCGAAGGTTTAGTAGCTACTACGGGAGCTGTTGTTCCATCCCCCAGTTTGAGGTCGTCCAGCGTTTTCTTCACGTCAGCCATTACGTTGTCAACCCGATTGTTTACTTGGTCGATTCGGGTTTCGGCCTCCGACAGGCGGTTGTCATGTTGAGCAACCTTATCCTTCACCTCCCGTATCTCTTTTCCGAAGATAGCGTGAAGGTCCTTCATGAGGAGCATCTGCTCTTCCTTATCGCGTTGTAGTTGCTCTTCTAAACGACGGGCCTGTTCCTCCTGCCGGCGGGCCTGTTCCTCTTGTCCGTTCTGCAGCTGCTCTTTCAACTGACGGGCCTGCTCCTGCAGCATCACCATCAGAGCACCTAAGTCAGGTGCCACAGACGTAGAAGCTGCTGACGGACCGGCTTCCGTGGCCGGCGGCTGGCCCTCAGACATCTGCGGCGTTGCACCACCAAATCTCCTCTGGTCCGTCTCCTGCTGGCGTTGACTTCGGGTACGGACGCCCTCCGTTTCCTCCTTAGGTAAAATCGGCATTATTTTATCCCACTTCTGACACCAATTGTTACGAGCTTGAGGTTCGTGACAATAAAAATTGCCGATAAAATTACCTAAATTAACACTTTAATTTACTTTACACAAATTAAAACTAAAAACACTAATAATTAAACACACTAATTCACTTAATTCCGCTCCGAAGCTTCGCTTGTGTCGCCGCGTTCAACTCTGTCTCGATCGCATCTTGCAGCGCCTATTTATATAATTAGCAAAGAAGCGTCCCGAACATTCAGGTAAATGCGCGCCAGGCAACGAGTATTCGAGTGAAGATTTTCCAGAAACTTAGTTCTTCGGGTGGCGCCGTCGGTCGAAAGATTTGTGATGTCATTTACTGCAAAGCTCCCTTCGCTCTCGTTCCTGACACTAGATGGCGCTAGTGCGCTGATTTGGGCGCGGCGTAACATTATTATTTTTATTATTTATATATGACATAGCTACGTATACATAGTATGTAAAATTTACGCCTAGAACTATTTCCTAGCGTCTAGCGATGGGAGTTTTTAAGGCATTTTTATTTATCTTCGTTCATGTGAGGCATCTTATACGAGTAAATACTATGATCGCTTTCTCCGCATACCAACCGCGACGAATTATAATTCCTTTATTGCTGGAAAAGTCTGTCTATAGAAGGAGACCTCTTTCAGTCTTGTGATGACGATGATAATGAGTTAATGCTTACAAATATATTTTTAATAATCGAACGTAATTGTATGTGAAATTCTATTTTAATTGTGTTAATATGATCAAAGAACCGAAAACCGATGTGGAAGAAAGATTCTTGAGTGGCAGCCTCGTGCTGGTAGGCGAAGTGTAGGGCGAACCCCCACTAGATGGAGTGACGGCATGTAGCAAGTCGTTGGATACAGGTGGCTCAAGACCGTGCTATGTGGCATTGCTTGGGGGTTGCCTTTGTTCTGCAGAGGACTTGTGAAGGGCTGCAATCATGATAATAATGATGAATATGCATCGTCCTAGGATTACATTTAAATATTACCTTTCTCTCGTAAAGTGAAAACTGAACCCTTTACCGTTTGAGGGATAATTGGAGTAAATTTTTAAGAATACCCCCCCCCCCCCCCCTCTTATAATAAACTCTCGCAATCTATAGAGAATATACTAGTATAGAAGGGAATACGAAAGCCCACAACGTCGACCTACATACTAAATTCTTTCATATACACATTTGGCGCGCTTGTGCGCGTTTATGTGCGTGTGTATGTGTGCGTGTATAGTGGGGAGGAGGGAGACTAGTTGTATTTGGCTTATCATAAATTTCTTGACAATTGAAAGAAAACATCATTACGAGGGTGGATTGAAAAGTACTCGGCCTAACCAAGAAAATAAACACATACTAAATCATTTATATTTTTATTTTTCTACATAATCACCATCAAGTTCAATACACTTTTGCCACCTCCCCTTCCAAGCATTTAGACCGTTGAAAAAAAATGATTCAAAATATGCGTCTACAGCTGCTTTGACCTCGTCGTTTGTCGAAAACCTTTGACCTCCCAAGTGCTTTTTTAGGTTAGGGAACAGAAAGAAGTCTGATGGTGCCAGATCAGGTGAATACGGCGGATGCGGTAACAGTTCAAAGCCACAGTTGTGAATTTCAGCCATTGACTGTACTGACGTGTGAACACGGGTGTTATCTTGATGAAACAGGACTTTTCTTCTGAGCATTCCTCGACGTTTTTCTTTTATTTCCTCTCGTAAACGACGTAGTAAGGTGCAGTAGTAATCAGAGTTTATAGTCTGACCCCTTTCAAGATAATCAATCATAATCACACCTTTCGAGTCCCAGAATACTGAAGCCATCACCTTATTTGCCGACAAAATCGACTTAGCCTTTTTAGGGGGTGGTGAACCAGGTCTTCTCCACTGTTTTGATTGTTGTTTTGTTTCCGGTGTACAGTAATGAACGCATGTTTCGTCCATAGTAACAAAACGATTCAAAAAATCATCTGCATCGGCTTCAAATAACTCCAAACAGTCGCGTGAAATAGTCAATCGCGTCCTTTTTTGTTCAACTGAAAGCAGTCGCGGAACCCACCTCGCAGACACCTTGTGGAAACCCAACTCGTTGACAATGATGTTTTAAGTTCGTTCATAAGAGATGCCTATAATCTCGGCTATCTCTCTAATTTTTAATCTGCGGTCTCCCATTATTAAATCAAGTACTTTTTTAATATTTTCGTCAGTAGTTGACGTCGAAGGCCTTCCAGAGCGGGGTTCATCTTTCACACTCTCTCTACCACGCTTAAATTCTGCTATCCATTTTTTGACGGATAAATATGACAGAGCACAATCGCCTAAGGTACTGACCATGTCATCATGGATGGCTTTTGATGATAGCCCCTTCTTATGGAGGTACTTAATGACGGCACGCTGCTCGATTTGCTCCATTCGCGGAAATTATGTCCGATTACCTTGTTAATAAATTTATAAAATCACAACTAATTATCGCACACGTTTCGAACTTCACACAATGAACTAGTCTGAACTGAACTAAATAATGTGGGTAGATTTGATTTTTAGAATTGAATGGATCTGTGTTAGGCCGAGTACTTTTCAATCCACCCAGGTACCATACCTGAAGTCTAAGAAATTAAGAATATTATTTAGAGTATATGTGAAATTCGCGACGGTGAACTCTTCTCTGGTCTAAAAATGGAAATAAGTAGCGGTTCTGCAGTGACGTACACGTGTAGGCTGCTAATTAACTTGTTTACATTTTATGGTAATGTTTTTTTTTCATATAAATTTCTTTGAATATGTGATGGCGACGGCTCGGTGACTAGCAGCTGAGTTATTATTACTTAAACATCCATTAATTTCGACTACGATCATGATACATATGACTACGGATACATTCCGATTGGAAAAGAAAGACTTTTCTTTTATAACATCACATGAAAAACGACGATAAAACTTAGTTCAGCTTTAGTACGTATAAGTGATGTGGTGTATATTAAGCCTTAGCCCCGGTTTACATTTTAAGGAGTGACAAGTGCGAGCGACAAGTGCAACTGACAAATGGCAAGTGCTTAGTGTGAATTTTATTCACATTTATACACACGCTAAGCACTTGTCATTTGGCAGTTGCACTTGCCACTCGCACTTGTCATTTCTCAAAATGCAGACCGGGTCTTAGTTTACGCGGGTAAAGTACAAAAGTAATATGGGCATAGATTACAATTATTATGGGTTGTGAAACTTGAGCTCCGAATTTAATAGACGATTCATTCATTATTGGAATTTTTGAACGTAGAATGAATTTTAGAATTCTGGGCTTCATAATAGGTCAAAAGCGTTTTTCCTTGCCGATGAGAGTCATGAGATCCTCACAGAACGAATTGGAGTTACGGCGTCTCTTACTTGGACGGATTATTATTGTAATATTTAGGATCTTTTCTTTTTTTAATAAAAGTAATAAATTAAACTGATAGTCTGCCTGATGGTAAGTGGCTAATACAGTCCAGGTCCATGGCTATGGATGCGATGCACCTATGAAGATTATGATGTAATGACTTACAGCCTGAATTTGTATTGGCTTTCTATACCCTCCAGGTCGGAACACAGCATTAGAACACAGCATTATAATTATAAACGTGGTAGAGCCACGCTGCTGCTATATTATGGTAGTAGCACGAATGGGTCTGCTCGACCGGGTAAGGACCAAGCTCTCACAGAATAACAGTGTCAAATAGGAGCTTAATACTGCTGTGTTTCGTATGGTGAGTGTAGAGAACCGGAGACCTTTATTACTGGAAACGAGGCATTCCATCTTATGGGATGACAACGCATCTGGGTTTTGATTCTTAATCGGGAATAAATGTAGATGTCTTTGGGCCACAGCATCCATTTACCATCAGGGTGCACCGCCATTTGACGGCAGAAAGGTAAATATGTTGTACCTACACAAATGGACTCCAAGACAGGAAAGTCTATATAAGTTTCTTTGTTTTAGCATTCTACCGTAAGGACCATCTTCAAAAGCACGTGCAGACACACAACAGACAATTCCTAGGTCATATGTTGGACGAGGTCGCAGAACAGGACATGATCACCATCAAGCAAGAGGCTGAAGACGACGAGTACTTGAACCCTGTTATCACGAGCGTATCTGGAAACCTTGGTGAAACTGAAATTAAGATGGAGGTAATTATGTTTGTAATATGTTTGCGGCATACTCCCTTTGTTTAGAAATACCAACTTTTTCAGAATTATCCATGGCGCTGTCTGTCTTATTTCTTTTTTATAAGCCGGCTGCAAAGGAGGATGAGGTTTTAATTCGGCTGTATATTTTTGCATGTAGGTTTTTCGCGAAATTGTTCTTATTTGTACTTTAGGTCTTTAGGGGTGATCCCATATAAATTTGAAGAAAAAATTCCATCCATATAATAAGTAAAATAAATAAGGTTATTAGAGGTACACCATTTAGACGATATTCTAGTTTTTACCTTGACCTTGTAATATTTCTTAATCCACTCAAAAGGGTAAAAATAATTAAAGTTTTGATAAAAAATCAAATCTGAAAGTGGATATATCTTTTTAATAACAAGTAGATAGCTCCTAAAAACCGCACAAAACACAAATAACGACTAGCGGGGCATTTCGCTCGAACCATATTACGGTACACATACTTTGACAAAGCGTATACATACACAAAATAGAGTCTCGACAAATAGATTCTCAGAAGTGTTATTATGTAAAAATTATTTCACTCTTTTTAGTTAGTTCGACTTTACTTTTTATTATTACGTCTGTAGTGTGCTCACTTTTAACATTTTTGCTTTATGTAACCATAATTTTTTTCAAAACGAAAAGTCTAACTTCTACATTAATCAATATTATTGTAAAGATATGAGGACAACTGTAGAAAAATAAAATAAATTGTAGGCCGAAATAGGGGGGGGGGGGGGGAGCGATGTACCTGCGGCTCAGCCGAGGGGGGAGTTAGGGTCAGGAAGTCCCCGCGCCCACATTTACCTGACGCAAGCGCTGTCTCTCAATACATTTAAATATACCTATGCAGGTAGCGTTTTGGACGGTCAATTTTTGCTGTTAACAGAAATTATCTTAGGATATGGCATACTAACTAATACAGGGTTATTTTTCAAAGAGTAGCCAAATTTTAAACTTAAGTTCAAATATATAAATAATGATATACCGTTATTGCAGTTCTTGAAAATATGAGTAAATAAGACTTCGACTTTTATTTGAAAGTACCCGGTTGACCGAACTTTGCTCGGTATTTTTCGCTCGATTTTTTTTTAATTCGTGTGTTTTGGAAATTATATTTAGATACAAATTACATACTGATGAAATATAAATAATATTTTTTGATCTTAGCGACATAACAGAAAAAACGGAACTGGTTATTTGAATAAAAAATATGAGTGCAATTATTTTAATTTAAATTTTCGTGTTTTTTAAAAAATACTAAAAAGGGGCTCGAAATAATAGATTTTCTCAAAAAGAAAGGAACTTGAAAAATTAAAAAAGTCGGTCGGTCGGTCTGGGCTCGAACCGGGGTTTTACGATTCTGCGACCGCCCATTATACCAATTAAGCTATTTATAATCATTAACAATCTGTCAAAATTTACCTTCTTATTCTAACGATATTGTAGCAGTTTTTCATTGCCTTAAAACACGGACAAAAAGACAGTTTCTAAAAATAAATCCTAGCTAGATCGATTTATTATCCCCGAAACTCCCTGGACACTAAATTTTATGAAAATCGTTGGAGCCGTTTCCGAGATCCCGATTATATATATATACAAGAATTGCTCGTTTAAAGGTATAGGATTATCCTAAATTGAAGTTGAATGTGGTTTATGGGCGACAACGTTTTCGCCTACCGAACGTCCCTTACGATCACGAATGTGTGCGTGCGCAGTAAAATTAGTTAAATAGGTAATGGTTTACTTACCACACATTTTGAATTTGAAAATTTTTTAAATTCAAAATGTGTCACCATTTTACTATATTAGTTATTCTGTACCTTGCCTGCAAATTTGGCCGGTTATTGCAAAATAACCCGGTATATGACATACAACGAGATTATAAAAATGTAATTAAATTTCTAAACAGAAATAGAAACTTTTTTATTCAATGAAGATTATAAACAATACTTATTGAAAGTCACCTTTTTCATTTACCACTGGTTCGCAAATAAAACCTCTGTCCTGGGAAGAACCAGCAAGAAACCCTTCGGGACTATTTTTTTTTCAAATAATAGCTTACAATCATGTTTACCTACAAATAACAACACAAGACAAATTAGAAATAGCTTAGTAGCGATCGCCCTTTCCAGGGGTTATTATCATCCATAAATAATATACTGTGTACTGTGATGGACTGTGCGCCCGTTTGTCGCTCTCTCATACGAATAAAGATGTGTTATTAAGGGGATAGAGTAAGTCAGCTCAAATTCTAATTTCGCCCCCACTTCCCCGCGCGTCGTATGCTATGTACCGACATGTTTGTAATCACTAATACTGTAAGTAGAAACGTCGTTAGACACTTATTTCATTAGGTTTATCATATTTATGCCTGTTTCTTAACGCCAAGCCAGTCGCTTCTTATTTTTATTACGGTTATTCCCATTTTAATTTTACGTCGTCCTGTTGCGTAATGTATATTCTGAAGCGACACAACCTCCCCGTTCAAAGGCCGAAGCCAAACAGACCGGGCGGCAGGAATCAAGCTTCAAGAAGCCGATAGTTTAGGTAATTTCTTTTTACAGTGAAAATAATGGTATTTTAAAAAAAGTAAATAACATAACCACTGCTTTATAGTTAGTTCAGTTAGTATGCAAAGTTTCGTGATCTTATTCAAAGTATTTTATGAATAACAGCGGTTTATTGTTTATTTTGGAGGTAACTTTGGAATTTTTTTCTATCGAGAAAATTTTACGAATTCGTGTTTTCGTCTAACATAATCCTTAACATTAATCCTCAACTTTACCATACATTTATTTCAAAATTAATGCTGCAATATTTTCAGCATAACGAAGGATCTTGCTAAGCCATTTGAGATTATATTTCCCCTTAATATAAAGAAGTAATTGATCTGTGGTCACATTTAATAATAATAGTTATTTATTTCTCACCACAAACGACTTCTACATAAACAAAATAATCATTCTAAGGCCTAACTTGGGCTTCATAGGGCATAATCCCTTTATTTCGAGATGTGCTAAAATTAACTTCCTATTTAGACCCATTGAATTCCATAAATCTAAATCCTGTATTTATGCAAAGGCACGAAACATTGTATCTTATTGTACTCAGCTTTCTACTGTCTCGACTACGCACAAACTTGCTATCTATTATCTTACGTGACGAATTGATTACGGAATATAGTATGTGCTTGTGTATACTGATGTAGTCCTTACGACACAATGTACATACTTTATCTTGCGAAATCGGTTCGCACACGCTCGCACATAGGCACCCCACTAACCTCCGAACTTACTAAGCAAATGTACGTGACGACCTATCACCGATATTGTATAATTTTTGCATGCTGTTGTAGTGAAGCCGTAATGGCTAAATACTTGTAAATTTCAACCGAAGTTCGATCCCCTGTCTGCCGCTTGTGCCCAAATTTTTAAAAGCAGTTATAAGTGCTGATTTACCATGTGCTTGGTATCCAAAGATATTTTATAGGTCCTATAAAACATCTTTGTTGGTATCTTACAGAGCAGAGTGACGGCCTGTCACCGATATTGTATAATTTTTACACGCTGCTGTACAGGAGATGTGGTGGCTAAGTGCCTGTTATAAATTTCAACCCATGTGCAATACCCACCTGCCGCTGGTGCTGCAGTTAAATTGTTAAATGCAGTTTCAAGTGCTGATTGCCATGTATTTTGTGTAAGAAAACATCCTGAAGAAACTATTATGTGTCAAAAATATTTTCGAGGACTGAATTCTCCGTCAAGTAGCAGCGCGGTGGAATAACGGCTCTAAAACCTTTTCAAAAAGCAGAAAAGGCCTGTGTACCCAGCTGTGAGGCGTGTAGGTTGTGACTTAATCTTTATACTTATATAATAATAGTAATGTCCTGACTGAATTTAGGTCACCGTGGCCAGTTTCAACGTAGACTAGCCTTGCTCTGCTCGGGATAGGATTAAATGCAGGAGTGTGTGTTCAAGCACAAATGGCCCTATTCTCTAATTCTCTTAGTCCCATAGCCCATGGAACGGTAATTCGATATGACCTGGGATAAGTTAACTTCCTGCACAGGTCATTACGACATTTCAGGTTTTTGTACATATGCTAATATCAGGATGTTGGATAGGAAAGATTACGAAACTTACTTACTTACTTATCGTCACGCACAATCCCTAACGGGGTAGCCAGAGAGAACAGATCGCCAAGTGTCACGATCCTTACATACCTCTTTCGCTTCTTTCAGGTTCATTAACTTCTTCATACATGCACGTCTAGGTATCCGAGTACTCTTGACCCTCCCCTCTTCGAGCAATTTGCTCACATGGTCTTCGAAAGTTAGTCTCGGTCTACCTCGACACCTTTTAATATTTACTTTCGCTCTATATATTTTCTTCACCATTCGGTCTTCACTCATTCGTTCAACGTGCCCAAACCATTGGAGTACGCCCCTATCAATTTTTGTGATAAGGTCATCTTTCAATCCTGCCATATTGCGAATCTCTTCGTTTCGCTTTCGGTCGGCTATGGTAACACCACACGTTTTACGAAGAGATCGCATCTCCACTGCATTCAACTTGCTTTTATGCTTCTTCTGGCATACCCAAGTTTCGCTGCCATATAACAAAGTCGGTACCAACACTGCGTTATGTATTGCGAGGCGTGCACTCTTCACCACGCCTTGCCTTTTTACTAATGCATTCAGGGCACCATTGACTTTGTTTCCGGCAGCGACATGCCTATCCACATCTAAATCACATCTTCCATCCCGGCTGAAAGCACTCCCCAAGTATACAATTTCATTTACCTGTTCTAGACATTCCTGATTTACCCATATTTCACATTTCGTTCTCTCTTCGTCCTTTTCAAATACCAGAACCTTAGTTTTATTAGCATTCAAACGGAGACCTTTAATTTCACATTCCTCTTTCATACACGTGACTAATGCCTGCAGTTCTGCATCTGATGATGCAATAAGCACTGCATCATCAGCATACAGCAGACAATTAACTTTTATGTCACCCAATTTCACACCCAAACAGCTATCTTAGTATCTTAATCTCAAGATTACAAAACGCTGAAGAATTTTCACGTAAATCGATTCTTGCGGATCGAATGTCGTCGCTTTTGAGTCTACATTTTCTTTTTCAATCTTATTCATATTAAAACTATTACGTTTGATTAAAACTACTTTTACGGATTTTATCGCGTTTATTTTTACTTTTTATTTTTAAATCCCGACGTTAAACGCGATAAAATCCGTAAAAGTAGTTTTAATCATGTGTAGTGTTCGCGTAAATATAAGAAATCATTATAAACTTTTACGTTATTAATACCATTCTAAAGTTGGACTCACCTTAAATTGGACTATTTTCAAATTATTCTCACAACGCAGCAATCAGATAGTAAAAGTTACCAAAAAAAGATTGTTTAAGTTTTCAACACGTTTTTACAACTCCGATATAAAAAATTAATCCGACAAAAAATTAAATTTGATCCGACCCAGGATTCGAACCTGGGACCACATAATCAGCAGTCGCGCTTACGGCGACCTGACTAAATACACAATTAGATGTCTTATTTAACATACATATACGAGGCGGCGTTCAATGTATTCTCAGGCCCATGACATCAATACATTTACTTGTTCGTCAAAAAAACTTTTCTATTTCCTTGAAAAATGTTTCTACGACATGGCCTGAATAATCTTCATTTATATCGGACTTGAGCTCATTGTCGTCAGCAAATCGCTTTCCCCGAAGGTCTTTTTTTAATTTTGGCAATAAAAATTAGTCATTAGGGGCTAGATCTAGGCTGTATTGTGGGTGGGTGGTTAATTTACTGAAACCGTACCGCAGTCTTGTACAGCTGCCTTGGAGAGCCGCGCCGTGTGAGCCGATGCTTTGACATGAAGAAGCAGCATTTTCTTGGTCAGCTTTCCTGCTTTCATTTCTTTTATTGCTTCTCAAACGGCGTAAAGTGGCTGAGTATTTGTCTGCGTTGATGGTTTCACTTTTTTTTGTGTACTCGATCAATAGTATTCCTTTGGAATCTCAAAACCGATAGAGTGAAATTAAACTTCTTGGGGGGTCTGATCCATAGAATACTATAATTACATACAAAATAGAACGGGGGAGTGGGCGGAGTCCGTGTAGCCACTAAAATGTCACTAACACGTTAATTCATACGTATAAGTGTCAACACGGGATGTGTTTTGACGTTACAATTCTTTCCAAATTTCGCATGCAAATTATTTAGAAAATGCTAAATTGTACGCTATTTACAAATAAATAGGTATTAAAATCTGTCTGTCAACACAGGGAATCGGGTTGGTAGTAGTGATAGTACTACGTAATTGTTGTATGTGTGCTCCCGACGACGCCTATCCCTGTACAAAATAAGGTTGACAGCCATTCTATTCTGTATTATAGTATATCTATCTATATATCTGATCCCTTTTTATACCATTGCATAGAGTCCTGTTCTCGCTCAGGGTCTTAGTGATAAACCCACGTTTCCTATTGAAAACACTTGTTGGGTCGTCACCACACAGAGCTCTAAAAACTCCCTACAACAGTCAACCCGCGCCTACTTTAGAAGCGCAATGAGCATTCGCGGCACCCATCTCGCACTGTCATTGTGAGGTTGAGATAGTCGTGCTCATGCAATATGGTGTGTATGGTATGGTACCAACGGATGCTCATTGCACGGTTGGTCATTTCTGCTAACATTTTAATTCTTACTCGTGGATCTTCTAATACAAGTTTTTCAATAATTTTCACATTTTATTCTGTAGCCGCTGTGATTAGTCCACCTGGGCAGGGGTCATCTTCGATGCTTTCCCTGCCTCTTTTTAATTCACTTGACCATTTCTGCACGGTTGATATGGAAGGAGCAGTCTTGATTTACGGCTACCGTTTCTTCATGGAAGTTTTTTGATTTTTTCCTTCCTAGGAATTTAATCACCGCACGGTGTTCGATTTTTTTCAACATTGTCGAGTCAGTTCTATCCGTCGTCTATGACTCTAGGTTACATAAGAAGTAGTGAAGTTATCAAGACGAAATCTGATATTTATACCCTCAGGTAGTGTCGTCAGCTAATGATTTTTTTAACTACCCACATTATTAGCATATAATTCTAATACCGAGAATACATTGAACGCCCCTCGTATATGTAATAACAAAGTAGGAGGCATGTTGATTGTGGATCAAATAGTGTGATTTACCACCATAGTGAATACGTTACATATAGAACGATCAGCAAGTTCCATCGGAAATTGGCTTATGCATAGATCAGGTTGTATATTATATCACTGTAGGGGGTGTCCTCTTGCGCTTAGTAACTATTATGTAAGGCGTGTGCCATTTGCGCTTGGTCGCAAGGTAGTCTTACCATGAATTCATTAATATTATATTACATATATGATTTTGGTACAGTAAGGATGAAAAACGAGCACACAGTCCGTTTGATGGTAAGTGGAGTACGTGGCCCATAGACACTTACGTCTATTCTCAATTAAGAATCAAACTGTAGATATGTTGTCCACCCCTGAGAACTAAGACGGGGTGGATGGTAAAGAGGCACCATCTAAACAAGCCTCCGGACTCTCGTCATCCACCATACGAAACACAGCAGCACGCTGGTATTGCGTACAAACGTGATCCTTCCCCGGTTCTGTCGACTCATTCGTGGTGACTCATATGGTAAGGCGTTGCTCTACCACGTATAAAATTATCTAGTGATGCAATCTTAATTTCTTCTAAGGGCTGTTTTTTCGTCAGATAAAAGTTATTCACCATATAAATTATAAGCCAACTAAATATATGTCAATTTAATTATTTTTTTCATACATAATATCTTATGAATAAACTTTATCCGACGATTGAAAAATCGGTCGTAAATCGTAATACAAGTAGTACATTGAGTGAGACGAATCGAGTATAACCGGCGCCTAATTTCAACAGTAACAGAACAACGTTTCCAGGTGGAAGAAAGCTCGCAGGACGAGTCCGAAGTGGACAACTCCATCAAACCGATTCCAGTTATAGAGGACGCGTTGTACCTGAAGATGAGGCCGCATGTTTGCACCATCTGTAACAAGAGATACAAACGGAGGGACCACCTGAAGGTGCACAGTATAACGCACATGAAGAAAAAGAAAGTCTGCTCCGAATGCGGGAAAGGTAAGTCCTCATTTTAAGTTAGCCAATTTTTTAACCCCTACACAAATAGAGGGGTGTTATAAGTTTAACGTGTGTATTTGTGTATCGGTGTGTCTGCCTGTGACATCTTAGTGACTAAACGGATGAACCGGTTTTGACTTAGTTTTCTTTGCTTGGAAAATGACTTGATCGAAAGTGTTCTTAGCTATGATTCAAGACAATCATAATGATTTCTTATATTTACGCGTTCTTTGGCGAGGATTTGTGGTCTATCCAATCTGATGTAGTGACGGGGACGATCCTGTACGTGTTCACGGGAAGTCTGCAGTCTGTGAACACATACAGAATCGCCCCTGTCACTACATCAGATTTGATAGACCAAATCCTCGCTAAAGAACACCGAATCCTTCAAAGGATGATTCGCGAGGCTATTGAAATCAAAAAACATCCTAATTTCAATAGAAAAGATGTCTGGGTGCTACCATCTGCTTGGGATCCTATAATAAATAAAATTAAATCCCAACCCAAGCATACAACTGCAAGACTTCAAGATACCATAAGTTCATACTGTGTAGATCGGAACAAAAGTTAAATTTTAATCTATGGTAACCGCGATTAACTATGACATCTGGACGTTGAACATCTCAGATCTCTGTCCTCCCCACCGCCCCCCCCCCTCCCCCCGTGACCATGGGTGCTGTAACGTGCTCGAAACGTCGGGTATTTAATAAGTTAAATATACACGATAAAATCTGTAAAAACTAGTATTATTCAAGAAAATCAGTTCAGCTATTTGAGGATCAACAATATTTTTTCATGTCGGGGTTTCTCATTTTAGTTATATTTTATTATCGATCTATGGGTGACGCTGGTAATTCCAAGCGTTTGCGGTGCAACGTGGATCTACTATATACAAAAGTCGTCTGAATTGTATGTTAAATTATATTCTGAAATGAGTTTTAGTTTTCATATGTTTCAAATAGTTTTTTAGAAGAAGAATTTTTGACAACCCTGGCGAATAGACTTTGAGAATGTCATCAATGTGGTCGATTTGTCGAGAATAAGGTTTTATTATTTTAGCCGTATCGATTTTCTTACACGGTATTTGCTATATATTACACCCCATTAAAGACCCGAGCTGTGGGCGAGTGTACGTAAATTGTGAACGCAGAACCACATAACGCCTAGCTATACCTATCTATATTAGGAATCAACTACCTCTATAACAGGTCGGAACAAGTTACACCGTTACACTTACACACAACGTTGATTCGAAGTCAGAAATTGTTGTTGATGACGAGTTTAAAACCTCAGATTTTCTATAATCTGAGCATACATGATGCAATTTTTTATCTTCATTTAGGACGATTATAGTGTACGTGTGAGGAACGATGTTAAACCCGTGGTCTTTTACTCGTAGTTTTCTGATATTTTATTTTATTTAAGTGGATCGGTATTATGCCTCATTCGACTGGATTTTAACACTGTTGATTTTTTTTAGATTAAAATCGATACTTTTATATAAGTAATCAACAAATCGAAACTTATGTAGTAATGAAATAGTTAAACACATACGACTTTCCATTTACAACCTACGTTTAACTGCCTTAGACCATTCTTGAATGGTCTAAGATCTAAGTTCACTGCAGAACAAGGTCGTGGTCATTTCTAAGAACAGTTTTAACGCTTTTGACATCACAGTAGCATGCCAAAAACTAGAAAGAGTGCGCAGATATAAATATTTTTAGGTACGTGGTTAAACGAAACGTGGTGCAGCGACCAGGATATTAAGACCTGAATTGAAATGGCTCGAATTACCTTTAGCTAAATGAAAAAAGTACTCTGAAACCGCAGCCTTAAGATCTCTTTGCGTACTCAACTACTACGCTATTACTTCTGACCCATACTTTTATACGGATGTGAGGCGTGGACAGTTAATGAGGACCTCCGAAAGCGTATAGAAGCTTTCGAGATGTGGGCATAGAGTCGTAAGTCACGAATGTGAAAATGCTGCGATGACTCGACCAAAAGCGCGAACTTATGTAGACCATCAAAATGAGAAAAGTCGCATATTTTGTGAACGTGCTCAGACAAGAGAGGTATGAACTACTAAAACTTACTATGATGGGAAAACTTGCCGGATGAAGAGGCGTCGCGTCGGTCTCAGAAAAAGTCATAGTTATGTAACATCCGGGACTGGACGGAAGTTGCAAGTGCCGCCGAACTGTTTCGCTTCAGGCAGATTAGAGTGGAGTTCACTAAGCTGACTGACAACCTTGGCTAGACGGAGAGGCACCAGAACAAGAAGAATCTTAACAAAGGGCTCTCCCATACATTGCCTTATAAAGAAGATCCGGCCATAGTTTGCACGCTTGTCAGGCGCTTTGCAACCTTAGTTTTTTATTGTTTTGATTTTAAGCTATTGCATAGCTTCTATCGCGGGCCTTGAGTGCGGGAAAATCCAGAAATTTCGTAACGAAAAGAACCTCACGCTCTCCGACGGGCACGGAGGTGTGGCTTGAAGGCCGTGCATTGTCTAACGATGGTCTAACGTCGTTTCTTTTCCTCAGTCTTTGTTGTCTTTGTCGAAGAGTTTTGAAATTTTGAATATGAATGAACAAAGTGCATTTATTATTAAGGCTGCTCTCTCGCAAAAGGCTTGAAAAAAGCGTGCAGATGAACCAACTTTTCGTCGACACTTACAGAGAAATTACATATGAAAAAAATAGCTAGTAATCTACATGATCTGATACGTAATTTGGTTTAGCCATAATTTTTCTATCGGTGTCACATAATAAATAAAAAAAATACCCAAATCACCTCCAAATCGTTGAGATGAAACCACTTTACTCCTTCATTGTTTATCAAAGGAATATAAAAAAAATGTCTACTGCTTTGCAATACAAAATAAAATAATTTGGTTTGGTTACTTTTTAGAAATATGTATTATTTTTATGATAATAAATTAAAAATGCGTCCCGATTAAATACTGCGTCTATATCACCCCCGCATTCGTCCACGAATTCAGTGCAGGGCGCATCGTGTTGCTAGTTACGCCGCGGCTCTCTCAACGCGGCGTACGGACGTACGCCGCGTTGCGAGAGCTCAGCACTACGAAATAAAATCGTAAAATATTACTGCAAAAATTTAATTTTGTTAATAGTGGAGTAGGTTTTTTCTGATTCTTGTTTAATAGTAGTGTTTTATAGTTATATTAATTGTACAGTTTTATTAATGTTTAAGTTTAGTTTGTAAAACATGGGGAATAAGCAGAAACGATTGAAGAGAGGTCTAAAAAAATATTACAAACAAAAGGGTATACATTTATCAAGGTAAGTTTTAAGTTTTATCTACATATTTCATAATATTAGACAGGTGCTGTTCATAAAATACCTATATTACTGTGATTTCGCCACTCTATGACGAGACAAAGCGCGGCAAACGCAAGTGGCGGCAAGGCGCGGGCCGCGTCGTCGCATGCTGGTAGCGCATGTCTGAGAAATTAAAAAATATATATTTCGAAGAAATGTGAAGTTCGTCAACACGCATTGAGGCAGCGTGGCGGACATTTCCTTGCCTTAAAACCCTCTCAGAAATTAGAGGAGGCCTGTGCCCAGCAGTGGGACGTATATAGGCTGTAACTTTACTTTTTTTACTTTTATAAATATGTTATTTTACCGACGAAAATTTTAAAGAAAAATAAAAAAAAAGCAACCGACAACCTCGTAGGTCCCTAGGTGACTTGCGAGATGTCAGTGTAACAAAACAAAACGGCCCAGAAAAACAGACTTTCCAACTGATAGCTAAATCAGCACGCAACAATTTCATTGGTGCCAGTGGGGATCGAACCCGGGTTGCTCCCGTACTGTGATACCTATAACGAGCGCTAACCATGTGAGCTACCATGGCTCTCAACGACATCGTTCCGTTCGTGTACAGCGCTGAAGATAGCAGAGTAAAAAATTAGAGATTGTGGTGTTTGAAATTTGTCATCTGTGAGAGTGAATTTTATCTGTGTACTCTGTAACAAATAACTATATAGAAAAAAATCTGAAAATGATATTTCGCCATTTTTGCTTGTGTACTGGTTAGGAACTCGATCAAAAATTTGATAATTTTTCTGTTTTTATACGTTATTTCTAATGTTATTTTACATCAAATTAATTGTGAAGATATTTTCTTTAGGAAATATGTTTCATTACGACGATTCAAAAACGTTTACATATAATAATTTACCTCGAAATTCATTATACGCGATTATCGTTTATTGATTATAATAGAGCGTGCCATTTGAATTTAAAGACAATTAATTGGACAATAAATAATAAGTGACAAATCTTGCCGTGGAGCGTGGAACTGAGTAGTTGCGCGTCTTGTTAATATAATTGCCGTACGGCCGCCCTGACGTATGTACTGCGCGAACCTGAGTTTTTTGCGACCCGGTCCTGTGATACAGTATTTTTCACAAATAGTGAGTTCGTTATAACGCGGGTTCGGTTAAATCTGGTTGAATTTGATTGGATTAACCTAAATAACTTGATTTAATATCAAAGACTTAACTGCATAAATAAAATAAATAATTAATTATAATTGCATAAGTTGATACAAAATGCTATGCAATAGCTTTACCGCGGCAGTCCCCGAGTGCCACACGTCTTTTTTTATTGAAGATGCTGCGGTGCATCTTTTATTTTAGGTTCCCTCTGTCGCCTCTTACTTGCGATATTAGGTAGTGGATATTCTTATGCCGCTACTTCACGGTTTCCTTACGACTATATATGACTTTAAATCAATGGCTTTATACCCATGAATAGGTCTTAGTAGCTTCAGTGTATGCTAGCAAACATAGTTCAATCCCCGCAGCATTACTGAAATTGTTCTTTGCAGTTTAAGGAGTTCATTTACCACGTGCTCGGTGTTGAACGAAAATATCATGAGGTAAACCTTTATATCTGAGTGATAATATATTTCTAGGGCACGCAAAGTACGCCAATAATAACTAACTACTTTACTAAATGGCTTTATAACTCTCAGAAACTACTGGAGACCTGTGATATATAGACTCATATAAGTATAAGCTGCGACTTAGCTTTTACTAATGTGTAAATTATTCACATAAAACAAGCAGGTATCTTACGTATAGTACACGCTCACATGTATATGGTAGCAGTACCTACTCGATGTATTTCTTCCTTATTGTTTTGTGCAGTGTAGAAATCGATTACCCCATGTCGTTCCATGGCGGTCCATATCAGGCAAGTGAAGTGAATTCCGTATTCCACTACGTTCATCTCATGATTATTATTCATAAAGTATAAAAGATATATTTTTCTTCTTATAGACTTAGTATATATATAGGTAGTATATATAGGTAATACTGCCTCAAATTTTGCTAAAAAATATTTACCAACGTGTTAGTAAGAGATTATGAGCTGTATTTTATTTTATGTTAATTTCTCTTATCTCTCTGGTTGGGATGGCAAACATACCTTGCACATTTAGGAATTCTGCTATGGGGTGGGTGTATGTACAGCAAAGTGTACATAGGGTTGTGGAGCGTACGAGGACTGGGGAGGGTTATGGGTTGGAAAGGATAGTAATAGGTGGGGGGGGGGGGGTGTAACTGCACGAAAAGGGTTTGAGGGAGATTCTGTTCGGCACTACAGTAGCCTTGCTCGTAATTAACGTGTATAGCTTGGAGTCCAACAAGTTTAAAAGATAGAGCTATGCTTTGTTATTAAAATAATTATCATTTCTGCGATTTAAAATCAAGTAAGCTCTCCACTCTCCTCCGAAATGATTTCAAATGGCAATCCTTATTAAAATACTACAGTAATTTATTTTAGCTAGAGTCCATTTATTATTATTTTAATATTTTTTTAAGTTCGATTTTGAAAGAAAAGGATGTTTATTAGTATAGTTATAGTATAGTTAGTTCTATTTCTATTACTATTATGTATTCTGTGACGAAGTTTTGACTTTGGTTGTTGTGTTAGCCGTGCACATACACATTGTGTTAGTGTGCGTAGGCCTCGGGAGCGCTCAGTCACCGACTCACCGATCGCGAAACGAACGAATCGCAGTTACACACACCACCGCGGCTTTCGTTACATGTATCGGTACACTACTACGATCAAGGCAAACCCTTCATCGTGAAATTTTAGAACTATACGAGATATACAAAATTAAAATTCTTTTAAACAGAATAATTAACAAAAATTAAAACTTATAAACAAATAACTTTAATAAGGTACTAACAATCCGCCTCTACTCTGCATTATGTGTAGGCCGGTAAAAACTTCGAAGCTTATCTCTTACGTATGACTAGAGATTGCAAAATCCGGATATTTTTGAAATCCGGATTTTTAAAGTTTGCTAGGATTAAAATCCGGATAATCCGGATTTTCGAAGTTTTAAGATGATTTGATAAAACTAAAATAAAACGGTATAAATCATTTAAAATCTGTATTTATTCAAACACGACGGAATAAAATCAACCAAAATAAACAAAAACCGTGTAGTGATGGTATACCGTGTAGCGGCGGTTAAGAATATCCACTACCCCATATCTTCCCGTGGGTGTCGTAAAAGGCGACAGAAGAAAACAGGCAAGAGATTAGCAGCAGCATCTTCCTGATAGCAGCAACTGTACGACAAAAACTTTGGTTGCCAACACGCTCACCAAGCGTGGCAACTAAGGCAATAAACCTCCCATGAGAAACGACGCAAATAGATGGCCCCCAGCGGCCCGCTATTCCATTCTACGGTGGCGACCATGGTAACGGCGGGGCATGTGCTAGGGTGTTAAGAATCTCCGGTGGAGGTTCAGTTGCCACCTAAAACGACTCGACCTGGAAAATTACAACGCACGCACCCTGAGGACTAACGAGAAGATCCTGGAGCTGAAAGAAGAGATAGACAAGTTGCGTTGGAATACTATAGGATTATCCGAGGTCCGAAGAGAGGGGGAGGACACGGTAATTCTCGAATCCGGCAACTCGTTCTATCACCGGGAGGATGACCATCTGTCCCAAGGAGGTGTTGGATTTATCATCCACAAGTCTCTGGTTAGCAACTTTATAAAGATTGGGAGTGTGTCGACGAGGGTTGCGTAACTTATACTCAGAATCACCAAACGGTATTCGCTGAAGGTCATACGGGTTTACGCACCAACGTCGGCACATCCCGATGAGGAGATGGAGGAAATCTAAGAGGATATTTCTAGAGCCAAGCATTTCTCCAAAACCCACTATACGGTGTTAATGGGAGACTTCAACGCAAAGCTAGGCACAACAAAAATCGGTGAGCTGAGGGTAGGGAAATTTAGGATAAGGCAACGGAACCCAAGGGGCCAGCAGCAGGCCGACTTCGTGGAGAAAGAAGGACACTTTATGATGAACTCTTTCTTTTAGAAGTGGCCCCACAGAAAGTGCACCTGGTCGAGCCCCAACGGTTCGACAAAATATAAGATTGAATTCATTATGACGACTACACGGCAACTGTTCAGTGATGTCTCGGTGATCGCAAGGGTGAAAACTGGCAGCGATCAGCGAATGGTTAGAGGCACACTGAACCTACACGTTAAGTTGGAGAGGTCTCGTCTAATGAAGTCAACGCTCTGTCGCCTCGTGCTCTAACCCAAAATTCTCGAAATCTTTCAGCTGGAGTTACAAAACCGTTGTCAATGCCTGGTAGATTGCAATGCAGTGGACAATATGAATGACAAGCTTGTGAAAACTGTCCATGCGGCCGGAGCAGAACAGAAAAACTCTCCGATCACACTCTTAATCTCATGGTTGTTAGACGATAGATGAGGCTGAAATCATCAGCAGAATTGACAGCATACGGGCAACTGAACAGACAGATCTCCAAATACGTGCGGCAGTACTTACGCAACTTCAATACAGCTCGTATTGAAGAAGCGATTGAGCGGAACCAGGGCTCCAAAGTCTTTGCCAGAGATCTGTCTGTCAGAAAGAGCCAACTTTCAATGCTGAAGACGGAGTGTGTTGGCATCGTTTCCGGGACACCTGGGATTTTGAGTAAGATTGAGAGGTTATATGGGACTCATCATCGTTGGAGCCACATGGAAGTGTTAGTAGCGATCCAAGAGCAAGTCTTATCCGACACTAATCCGATGATATACCGGACGTCAGTCTGAGCGAGATTAGAATGGCTCTCCAGCACCTTAAAAACGGCAAGGTCTCAGGCGAGATTGCAGTCACAGCGGAGCATCTGAAAGCGGGTGGAAAACCGGTACTTGAAGTCTTTGAGAAGCTCTTTAATTCCGTCCTCCATGGTGGCACTACGGAGGTGTGGAGCAGAAGTGCGGTGGTCTTATTCTTTAAGAAAGGTGACAACGCTCTCTTGAAGAACTACAGATCAATTTCCCTTTTAAGCCGCGTCTACGTGCCGTTTTCAAAAGTCATTACGAATCGTCTCGCACGCAGACTCGACGACTTCCAGCCTCACGAGCAAGCCGGTTTCCGAAAAGGCTGGCATGGACCACATACATATCCCACCGAAGATTATACAGAAGACCAAAGAGTACAATCTGCCACTTTGCCTGGCGTATGTGGACTAGTCCGACTAGGTAAGTCCAACTTGGACCGAGAGGTCAATCGACGGATTCAACTCGGATGGGCAGCGTTCGGGAAATTAATTATTAAATTTGCGTATTAGTGTAGGTAATACCTAACTACTCATTAGTTAGAATGAAAATTTGTGGATAAATGCAAAATATTATCCATTGAACTCCATTTTCACTAAAATCCGAAAAATCCGGATTTGCGTCTTAAAAACCGGATTTATAAAAAACTCTGGAAAATCCGGATTTTTCAGTTATTTTCGAATTTCGAAGAATCTGGATTGCATTCACTACGTATGACCAAAAGTCTTCAAAACTAATTATACAGTAGGCAAAAGAACATAATATAATAAATCAAATTAATAATATAAGCTGTTGAATGTGAAAAGAAGCTGCCCCGACTCGAAGCAGAAGCTATTATGTGGAAATTATTTTATGCTATTTTAATTATTGAAGTTGGGTTTTTGATTATTTTAAATTAAATTTTTAAATTTTTTACCCTTTTGAGTGGAAGCTCCGATATTATAAGCGCAAGGTAACAACTAGTAGACATGTGTCAATCATTCATTTCTTGTAACCGAATCATTCTAGTACATTTCGTCACGCTTACCGGTACATTCGGATCGATCATTCAAATGGATCATTTCAGATTCCAGTACCCTACACTAAAACAATTCATTCAGATCAATCGGGATTCGGTCGGTTTTCGACTCATTCACAATTCATACCAATCACGAGTTAAAAAGGTTTCGTCAATTGTTTGTGATTGGTTGTACCGGAATATTCAAAAACAGATGACTGAACCATCAATTCTTTTAAGTGTACCAGCTCAAACGAACGAATCGTTCATGACTTGTCTAACAACTAGAATTTCGGCTAAATAGTTCAGACAGAAACATCTTCCCATATTTTTTCCACTTTTAGTGGTGAAACTCTATCTTCAAAATTATATGGGATCACCCTTGAAGGTAAAACAAAGAATAGTTTAAATCGATTTAGCCGTTGCCGAGAGATTGGTGACATACTCAATGCTTATACTTAAATCATTCTAGCTCGTGCCGTGGGTGTCATTATCAGCAAGTAAAGCAGTACACATACACTAAAGGATCGCAAAGCAGACTTTTGTTCTAATTATACTGCGGTTTAGAACCCACCAGTTTACTGTAGCAATTACCCTTATGACCCCCCCATAGTGGGGGTATGACTATAATCATATAGTCGTACGTTTAGTTGTAAACTATATGTCTTACGTCATTTGTACAGGTAAAGAATGGAATAATTTGCCGGCGCGGCGTGTCTTTCTGCCAATTACAATAGGCGTTTTCAAGGAAAGAGTGAATATAGGCCGTCATTGCGATTTGCGATTTACTTACTGGTCTTTATTACAACCTACCACCAGGTGGTGTTGTAGTCAAGTACTGGCTTGTTATAAAGAAAAATAAAATAACATAATATGTATACTATATGCTACTACTATTTTACTTAAGTTAAAAGTTACAATTACAGCCAATTACGTCCCACTGGCTGTGCACTAGCTTCCTCTCAATTCTGAGAGTTCTAGGGCAAGGAAATGTTCGCTTCCCTGCCCCAACATGCATGCGTGTTGGCGAACTTCACATGTCTTCGAAATATTTGTATTTCTTATTTCTCAGACATGCTGGTTTCCTCACGATGTTTTCCTTCACCGCCGAGTACGTGGTAAATCAGCACTTAAAAATGCAATTAACAATTTCATTGATGCTGGCGGGGATCGAACTCGGATTGATCGCGTGCTGTGTTTACAGTGAGCGCTTAACCCCTGAGTTACCACGGCTCTAATTAGATTTGTAAGTTATAAATAATATTCTCTGTCTGGCCTCCAGCCTGAAATTAAAGGATATTATATATTTCGGCTAAATGTATTTCAGTTCCCTTGTGATTAGCCTAAACGGCTGAAGGTGTGTCAATTATATCCGCCAGTAACACCTAGACCTAGACTAAGAGTCGTTGGACTTTGGCCAAAAATATCTCAATCAATTTGTTATTATTGCAAAGATACATACCATTACGTCATCATATAAACATATATGTTATATATATTTCGCGGGCATTAATGGCAATAACTTGCGACCTACAAATTAAAGTAAGTGAATGTATCGTACATGAAGTACTTATATAATACATAACTCCACCCATCCATTACATCCCATTAAAGTCCGCAGCTGATTATAGGCCTCGTTTTAGATTTGTAATAGGGATATTCTCCATATGTTGCGGCTTGCGGTGCCTAGCGGTTGGCTACTACAGTTTTTTTTTTCTAGTAGATATTAGGAAGACGCTGCTGCCATCTCCAGATTTGTTTCCCTCTGTCGCCTCTTGCGACACCCACGGGATAATACGGGATAGTGGATATTCTTAACTGCATGCTCTGTAAGAAGATACATATAATGAGTAAATTCGTACACATTAGTATATAAGTCCTTTATCTCACTGCAGTCGATTGATAAGATTGTACCCCATTGAACTCTTAGTGGTTTAAGTTAGTGGTCCAAGCTGAAGTTCGTACCTCTTTCTGACGAGCCCTTGGATTGCAGCGAACCCCCCTTCTCCTCAGCTGTCTTGTACTTCGGTAGCAGCATAAGTCGGGGCACAACTGGAGACTGCAAGCAGGAGACTGCAGCGTTGTCGAATCCACAAGTGACGACTTGCGAGTAATTGAGAGGTCTATTTCGACTACATTTTAAAGGCTGCAGGAAAGGGAAGTCCACACTACACCATCATCTACGGGGATACATCTAAGGGGAAGCTTTGGTTTTGTGGGACGCATAACGCTGCTACTTTACTTACGTTTGATAACTCAAATGAATACAATTGAAATTATATACACATATATGAGGTTATGTGAAAGAATCTAATCTGTATGTTAATACATGTAAGGAAAACTCTGTAAAAAAATTTCGCCAAAATAAGTGTTAGAAATACATTGAATAAAAGAAAACATTCGTTGTTTACGTTCACAGAGTAGATATTGCAGTTTGTGATGAATGAATTTGAAAAACAAATAATTACTACTTAACTTTTTGTGATTTCAAATGTACCCTTTTCAATAGTCTACGGAGTGTATCTTAAGGCAAAAAGAGTTTATTTTAAATTCTGCATATTGGATATCTGTGTTTTATGTATTAGGGTCGAATTTCGACCACTAGGCGACCAGTAGTACATAAATATAAATGTATATCTTGAATAATGTTATCGAGGCAGTTTCGTTTCCCGTGGGTAAAGAATAATGTTAAAAAAATAGGTTAAGGTAGCTCGTAAAAGGATATAGGAGTATAATGTAGCCTCAGCAACAAAAGCTGGGTGCGCCAAAAAAAAGGGGCTTACTGTCCTATTTAACGTGGGACCCTCCCTTTTCGCCCGTTGAAATTGGCGGTCCTTTTTGGTGAGGGTCGTTTAGGGATGCGGGTGGTACAGATTTTTCTACACGCATAGAATTGTTGTAGAGGGAACGGCAAATGTTGGATAAATCAACGATACAGTAGCTCGTATAATTAAATTTCTTGGTTCGGATTGCTTTGGTTCATTTAATTTGAAATTCAAAAATTTTGAAGATTATTTAATAAAAAAAATAATTGGCTTATCTAAAGTTAGCGTAATACAGACGGTTATAGATATATTTCCTTCTCCCATAATTCGGTCTGCAAAGTTCCACATTTTTTGGCTCTCGCTTGATGGTAAGTGGATGCTGTAGTCCATAGATATCTACATCTATCCTTGATTAAGAATCAAAATGCAGATACGTCACCATTGAGATCTAATATAGAATGCTTCGTTTCCAGTACAAAGGGTATCCGCCGGTTATCTATACTCACCATACGAAACACAGCAACATTAAGCTGCTATTTCACATTCATATTCTATGTGATCGTGGTCCTTCCCCGGTCGAGCCAACACATTCGTGCTGCAACCGTAATGGAGCAGTAGTAGGGTGTATTTACGATTTTATTTGTATTAATTTCGGAGAACATGCTGATTTACTACAAGACTATAGCTCCATCTTAATATAAATAAATTACGTGTCACGTTGTTTGTCCGCGATGGACTCCTAAACAACTGAACCGATTTTAATCAAATTTGCACACCGTGTGCAGTTTGGCCCAACTTGGATGATAGGATAGTTTTTTTTTGTCCATGAGTGACCCATATTTTTTTTTGCTAATTTAAGGATTTTTAATAGGACGTGACAAAGGATCGTCGAAAATGGCAGAACAACGTCTGCCGGGCAAGCTAGTTTGATATAAAACTAAGCACTTAAACCATACAAGTTTTCACGTTAAAATAAATCTTAAAATTTTACTGTATAACCAATAAAAAATAAGGATTAGGATGAGTCTGCTTACACAACAAAAGAACTACGTACGGACGGCAAACGCTGTTGGACGACCACCCATATTGTTTAAGTTTTAGTAATGTTGGGAGACTTTTGTGGTAGGTTATTTTGAGTGGTATTAAAACAATATATTAATTTAAAAATCAAATGTCGTATTTACGGGGATCTTTCATGATCATGATCTTTTTTTGCTGTAAAACACTATCTCTCTGGTCCTGTCGGTATATTAAAATAAAATGTTAATTACATGTTATGCGGAAATTATTAAATTTTTTAAAAGTCTTATTATTAGCAATTTTAAGTTTTAATAAGCAATTTGCACTAAACTATAACACACGTCGTCTTTAATGTTACATTAAAAAATCTGCCCCTATTTTTCCAGTATTATTATTATTACTATATATTATTTTATTATATTATAATATTTGTATAATATATTATTTCCAGTATTATATATTGTGTCAGTATTATTTCTTTAAATTGAACTAGGAAAACCCTCGAGGTATATTCTATTCAAAAAAAATCACAGTCAGTAAATATATCGCGTAATATAGAACTTTACAACAGCAAAAATTTTTTAAGTCGTTTAAAAACATTTCAAGTTACCTGCGACTCCCTATCCCATAAACTCAAAAAAACTATAATATCACCTATCCTACCACTTGCAATTTTACATGGCTATTAAATATCTGAAAATTGTGATTTTTGTCATTCTCACTCATCAAAAACCTATACCTCTTTTAGGTAACTTAAAAACTTAGACAATAGGCGTGACTTTAAGAAAAAAAGACGTGTGGCACTCGGGGACTGCCGCGGTAAAGCTATTGCATAGCATTTTGTATCAACTTATGCAATTATAATTATTTATTTATTTTATTTATGCAGTATTTCTTTTTCTTTGATATTAATTCAAGTTACACTTTTTGAGCGTGGTGACCGATAAGAAAACAATTTTTTTTCTTTTATTAAATAAATAAATAATGAATGCACTTTGTTCATTCATATTCAAAACACTTTATACACAAATTTTACAAGTACAGCTATTCACTGTTGTACATAAATACCTATACACCTATATACTTTCTCATAAACAGCTGCTTATGTATTCGTCCGATTTCGGAGCAGCTCGTCTCGATTCGTGCGAGCTTCGTAGAGTCGTACAATACGTCTAGTTGCACGCACACAAACACCGTGTCGAAGACTGCCGAAAAGAAACGACTAGACATGTGTAGATCACTCATTTCTAGCGACCGAATCATTCTAGTACATTTCGTCACGCGTACCGGTACATTCGGATCGATCATTCAAATGGATCCTTTCTGGCTCCAGTACTCTGTGTCTGTAAGATCCATTGGGAACAAATGGGAAAAAATATTTATGACTTTGTAATGCTATCATCGCCATCTACTGCATGTTATAGGTAATAAAGCATTTTATCGAACAAAAATTTATGGATTTTCAAGGTGGTAAGTCCAAAAGATGCTAGATGGCATACACACAAAACTTCAATTGATTTGATTTAATTGATAACTTTATTCAAGATTATTATTATATATTTTATTAATTTAATAAATTTCTTTATTTTTAAATTTCATTCATAACTATACGTAATTTTATTGATTCTTATAAATTTACTTTGCATTTAGGCCATCTAGCATCTATTGAGCGTACCACCTTGAGTCTCATCCATTTTGGTTTGATTTCGATAAAATGAAAAATGACTTTAACTATAGATCGATAAGATGGCGCTATTTATTACAAAGCAAAGCATTGAAAGCAATTTTAGTAAAAAGAAGATATTGTTTTCATCTAATATTATAAAATTTAGGCTTCACACGTCTAAAAATAAGGATTGTAATGTTTATTTGCTACAAAGTACTTAATATGATGATTTTCTTATAAGATAAACTTTTATCTTATAAGAAAATCATCATATTAAATAAATAATTTGCCTTGAAATCTTTTGAAGTGTTATTTTTAGTAAACCCCACGAAACTTCGGTGTTTTTAAAGTCCTTTTTTATACGCCTTTGCCACGAAATGATATTTTTAACTCATAGATGCAACAATCAAATGTAATAAACGACGTTAGACAATGCACGGCCTTCAAGCCACGCCTCCGTGCCCGTCGGAGTGGGGAGCGTGAGGTTTTTTCGTTACGGCGGAATAAATTTCTGGATTCGGTCCCCGCGCTCAAGGCCCGCGATAGAAGCTATGCAATAGCTTAAAAAAATCTGAAAAATATAAATTATTAATATTCATGAAGTGGTTGCTAAGTTGAAATTTAATTATTTAGCGGACTTATTTTTATGTTTTTTTTCTCTCTATTACCCGACGTGATAACTTCGTCACTTGTCAACTGATTTTAATTATTCATTTTTAATTAATTAAAAATTCCACCATGTCCTTTCTAAAGGTGTAAAAAGGAGGCATTCTAGTTATTGCCTTGAGCTTGTAATATAAGCTTGTAATATGTCTACTCCCTGTGAGAAAAATATTATTTAATCTAGGGCGTTCATATCGAAGGCTTTAATACTTTTATACACTACGTCTCACCACCGACTTTTAGTAGCTATTATGTGGAATTTTTTATTATTATTTTTAGTTATTTTAAAAATCGGCTCTTACTTTTTTATTAAAAGTAAAATTTAAGTTTTTTTTTAAATTACAAAATCAGACCTACAAAGCATAGAAATCGTAATGATACTATTTCTGTGCTATAAATAAACAAATGGAGCGCTGCGTACATTTCAACTCAACAACAACTTGACACGTGTCTAAAACCATTTGCAACCAACAAGATGGTTTTAGGTACGTATGTGCGTGTCAAGAAGTTGAGCATGGTTTCGTCGCCACATTGAAATGTAGGCTGCGCTCCGTCTATATTTCTTTGTTGGTCTGACAGTAGGTACGTTTGCACTGAGAAACATCCAACACGTAATGTTTTGAAACAAATCGCATAAAATAAATCACACAATATGTTTTGTTGATGGTGGCGTTCGCACTCACAAAACTGTGTAAAATTTTCAACAGATATTGAAACTTATCTTTCAACATTACAATATTTCTGCATAAGTATTTGTTTTCAAACATTTTGTTTCTGTAATTATAAAGATATTATATTATCTTAATATAAGTACATTACATATTATTTATAATATATAAAATAAGATATTATATTATATATTATAAATAATATGTAATGTACAATAAAATGTCAAACATATTTCAAAGAACATGCTTTGAAACATGTTTGTTTGAACACGGTTTGAAAACAGTGTTTAAAACATATTTTTTGTGAAAATCGCGTAAGTGCAAACTCACGGTGGGACTACAAACAATTAAGTTCTGTTGTCTAAGTTACATAATTATTCAACTGCAAAGAACATGGCAAATTTTCTTTTAAAATCAATTGAATATACAATTTCAAAAAGGGCACATGTCTCAATATTTAAACTTTTCGGGAAATGAAAAAAAAACTGATTATTTTCTAAAGTAGTGTAATATTTAAAAGAAAAAAGGTACATTTTGGGGTTAATTAGCAATTGATAGTTACTAAAATATTTTGATGTTAACATTATTTTATATTATGTATATTCAATTACAAAGAACATGGCAATTTATTTTAAAATCAAACATATAAGAACGTACATTTCTAATGCTACAATTTACTGCTATGAACTTGGCATCTGCTCAGAACGCAACTGTTTCAACAGCGAGACTAACAACCCCGAACGACGTTTGAACCCCAACTTGGGCCCCTCTTCGAATTTGTTTTTGGCGAAATAATATTTATATCATATATTATTGTTGACCTAAAATATTGTATATAAAACTTCTTTACGCGCGCTTGACTTGGAGAGTAAGCTGGCGAACGCGTGACGAAAGCGTTACGAAAAGTGTGATCGGGCGCGGCGAACATTAGTTGAGTGGGGGATATAAGAAATACAAGCAAGAGAGAGCCTTTTCTTTCTCTCTTTCTCTCATAGCCAGTTATTTTTCGTAATTTTATTTCATTATGAACAACTTTGTTGACTTCAATGTTCAATACATTCTACGTTTAAAGTGAATAAAATTGTAAATTCATTTTAAAGTTCATGTTTCGTGAATTTTCGGTACACACAGGCCTCCTTATAGATTGGCCGATATAGGTCACACTTGCCGTTGTTACCACACTCACGTTTTCTTATTTTCTACTTATTATTACAAAGGCGCTGTTGCCCAACTCTTGGGTTGTTTCCTTCTATCACCGCCTTTAACAACCAAGGAACGATATGAAGTAGTGGATATTTTTACACCACCACTATAACATTATTATTAACATTATAATATATAACATATATAACATACATATATAACATTTTTATTATTATGAAAATTCTATTGTTAAAAATAAAATGTTCTCGAGTGGCAGCCTCGTACCGGTAGGCGTAGTGTAGGGCGACCCCCAGTAGATGGAGTGACGACGTGGTAAGACATGCTGGAAATCGATGGATGCGGGTGGCTCAGGACCGTGCTTTGTGGCAATCCTTGGGGGAGGCCTATACTCAGCAGTGCTATTGTGAAGGGCTGTAATGATGAAAATGATGAAAATTTTACTATGAGTTTTTTCATAGTGTTGAGCTACGCTGCTTATAGCTGCAGCACTCATAGCCGGGAAAGAACGACACTCTCATATAACACGAGCGTTAAAAAAGCAACCAAACGATGCTGTGTTTTATATGGTGAGAGTAGGACACCCTTTTTAACACTCTTATATCCCAATACTAGTGTAAAATAGCAGCTTAATGCTGCTGTGTTTCGTATGATAAGTTCTCTAGAACCGGAGACGCTTCTTATATATATCGTTTCCAACGAGGCATTCCATCGTAGTCCTCAGGGGTGACAACGTATATCTGCATTTTGATTTTTAATCGAAGATAAATTTAGATGTCTATGGGCCGCAGCATCCACTTATCATCAGGTGGAATTTGTGCTCGTTTCTCAACTCCATTCTATAAAAAAAATTAACCGCTACTCAATTTTAAGATTAGTCTCGTGGTGTCACGGTCTCTTTGACTTAAAAGTAATGGAGACCGCACGAGACTTAACGGCATCTTCAAATCTTAATCACTGGGTATCATTTACTTGACCTGTATGTATATATTAATGTAATGATTTTTTTTTAGTTCAGGTTGCGTCTATGTCCATTCTTCTATTTTTTAAATATTCAGTTATACGCCTACTCAACATTTAACGTTTAATAAGCAACTCAACATTTAATAAGCAACTCAAGGATGTGTCGGTTCTGTTCCATAACGGAATAAACGCCTCTACACATCCTAACTGATTGCGGACCCTTAATGCACAAACGTAACACTCATCTGGGAAACTATCTACTTCATCCAGAAGAATTGAAATTGCTCACAGCTAAGCAACTCCTTCTACTCATTGAAGACATAGGGATTAGCAGTGAACTATAGCCATAGCAGCGATCACAATAGATCTGTTAGGTCGCAGTGATACTGGCCTCTTTCCCTAGACCTGCATAGCTGCTCGCACATAACAATAAAAAAAAATATACGCCTACTCTCATAACGGATAAAACTCCAACAAAGAAAACGAATTCGGGCCTCGTAGCTTCCAAGGATATCGCTTGTTACGCAAATCGAACGGCCGGGGGACCTTGTACGGTGCGTTGGGTTGCAATTCGGAATACCGGTTGGCGTGTAATGTGGTGGGTAGGGGGGGAGTGACGTCACGGTGCTGGCTCCCGCAACGATAGTTGGGTCGTGAGGTCGCATAGTTGTGAAATTATCATATATGATATAAGTTTATTGCAATCTTTAATTATCGAGAGATGCTAAAAATGTACCTAACATGAAGTCTATAATTAGTTTAGTATAATTAATGACATATTTTAGTTAACGGTAGATGGTTTTCTACCCATCTATCGTTTGCCACACATAAAATTGAATAATATCGATGGGTAGTTCATTTAAAACTTTTTCAATTTAATTACGGCAATGGTTTAGTAATCAGAATCTCTCGCTATATTGAGCCTGGGAGCAAAATTCGAATCTTAGCGACACTATTATGTTTTCCAAAATTGCAACTAGTATTTGGATTTGGATACCTATACATGTTGATGATTGTGCATACGTCTGCATTCAAGTCTATATCCTCAAAAGTGTTATATCAGATAAGGGGGTATATTAGGTTAAGTGTATGCCTCTGATTGCGTGTACTGTACTTGTACACGATAATTTAAATATTTCAGTTATGAGTAACTTCTAAAACGTAGGTAGTGATTGTAATATACTCTTTGCTTCTTCTGTTCTTGGTCGATCTAATACAAAAAATGAGAACAGCTTTAGTTTCATGCCACTTGACGTCAAGTTTGATGTGATGAATAATAATTATCGCTGATATCAGATTTGTATTCCTAACAGTGGCTAGAAATTATTGCGTGTCATTAGTTAACGATGAAAACGCAGTTTTCGACTCTGGTGTTTTATTTCTCGTTTGTTGTGATTATTTCTCGGTCTTTGTTAATGAATCCTAACCACGTACACTGTATTCTAGCTAGGGAGGCCTCAGACCTAAATTCAGCCAATATATGTTTGGTACTATAAAAGCGAACTGTTCCTTCTCAGTTACTTACTAATAGATATGCACCAGTGTGTTAATTATTTCTATCTATAGTTATGGTAATTCATCCTTAAATCAAACAACATACAATCGACTGGAACAGAAGTTAGTTTAATGGAAGCCATTTCATTTTTTTTTCACAGTCGCTTTAACGATATGCACGAGACGTAATGATGTGACGGGTTCTCTTATGTACTGCCACCACACGTATATACAAAATATTATCATAATGAAAAAAAAACGCAAATGCGAAGTATTTTTCATCGACAAATAGTTCCCACCAAAGTAACACAATCGCACTGTATATCTTCTATATAAATAAATGATACGAGATTTGCAGTTGTGCGCGCATCACGGATATATTTCAAGCTACTGGATAATCTACTGGATAGATTTCAATTAGATTTTCTAAATTTTATTTCTTAGTCACTTGGTCCTTATCTAAAAAATAATTGCGATAATATCATTTAATATAAAGGTATTAAAGTTTTAACAACGCAGACGAAGTCGCGGGTGACAACTAGTTTTCTTTATAGTATAAGGGTGACAAACGAGCACACAGTCCACCTGATGGTAAGTGGATGCTGTGGCCCATAGACATCTACATTTATCCTCTATTAACAATCAAAACGCAGATGCGTTGTTACCCCTGAGGGCTAAGATAGAATGCCTCGTTTCAGAAGGGTCTCCTGATCTTTACACTCACCACACGAAACATAGCATTATTAAGTTAGTATTCTGTAATCTATATATTTTCATCTTGCATAAAATGGTTATACAGTGATTTAAGGCCTCACGGAGCCTCAAATTCATCCTCACATTTCTCTTTGATGAATTTACGTTGCTTTTAGAGCGAAGTTGCTGGCTTGTTACAACCATTATAGTGAAATTTTTGGACATGGTTTATTCCACGTTAAGGGGATTTATAAGTTTCGAGATAGTTTATAATCCCGCATATGTCGGACTTCTCAGTTGACTTCCGTGCTACGACACCCACGGGACGAGATATAGAGATATTTTTAACGTCATCTACCAGCGCATGGCGCAAAATATTTCAAATAAATATGTACCTAACTGCAAAAACCAAACCTCAAGTATATTATGCATATATTTGTCACGAATCGGGACACATTATTCTTATAATACTATGTATGCCCGTCAGATATAAATTGAAAATAGTAATAGAGTACGTATGTCGAGAAATTTAAATTGCTTTTCCAATAGCTGCAGTTAAAATTTTGATCAACGACACAGACACTCTTGCCTCTAAACAGAATGCCACGTAAAATGCTCATTAAAATACCTCGTTTTTATAAACAATATTATTTATTCAGTTAAAAGTAAAATCCAAGGTTTTTATTTGTAATTTGTGGGTAATCTGGATCCCAAACTAAGCTGAAGCTCGTATTTCAGAAAGTCAGATACGTGAGTTACACTGAAAGTTTTGCATAACTCGTAAATAAAACAATGTATATGTAAACTATTATATTTACTGCTCATTTTGTGAGTTACGTAAAACGAATTACTTTTTTAACCGACTTCAAAAATGAGGTGGTACTCAATTCGACTGTATGTTTTTTTATGTGTTACCTCGGAACTTTTTTCTGGCTGAACCGATTTTGATAATTCTTTTTTTATTTGATAGCTGACAAAATCAAAACATTGAACCCACTTACATACATTTACTTAAAAATATTTATATTAACAGTACCGCCGCAATAAAATTGAATACCACAAGAAAAATTGGGCAAAAAGGCATCAAGATCAGATCATAGAGGATAAGCAGTCTTAGATTTATTGATGACATTATTCTCTTCGCGTCCTCGGCCAACGAACTGGGAGAAATGCTCAACGAGATACGAATAGCTAGCCTGGATGTTGGACTTCTGTTGAATATGGAAAAGACTAAGTTAATGACAAACCATGTCAAGCATAGGATACAAATAGATGAAGTGAACGTCTCTTTCCAGACAAGGCAAGAAAAAGAGAGCGCCCGATAAACAGAAAACGTCTGGAAGGGCTATTGGACCTTAAAACATCTAATGAAGAGCGACGTACCATAAACCCTATAAACGCAGACTCATGGACATGTGCATCCTCCTCGTCATGACATATTTTTCCCAAACCTGGTCTCTAACCCAACAGCAGAGGTCCGATCTCGGGGTGTGTCAACAAGCAATGGAGTGTAGCATACTGGGAATCAGACTAACTGATTGCATCAGAAATACTACTTTGCGCTCCAGAACCCCAATTCACTGACATTTCCCGTAAATCTGCCAAAGTAAAATGGGACTGGACTGGTCATGTCTGCCGTATGTTAAAACTTTGGGCAAAAATTACAACTCAATGGACTCTTATAAATGGCAGATGACTTCGAAGCAGACCCAGAAAACGAAGACTGGTCCTCCATAGCACAGAACTGTAAAAGAGGGAAAGAGGGGAGGTCTTTGTCCAGCTGTGGGACGTTATGGGCTATTAAGATAAGAAGAAGAAGCTGGTGCTTCTCGTGTGGTTCCGTATAAATTTGATCAAGTTCTGATCAGTACTTTTTGAGTTATCCTTAATAATGTGTATTTGACTTTAAGTGCATTGATGATGTTGTCATTTTATTTATATTGAAGTCGGTTGTACACAATTTTTAATGTTACCACTTCTAAACACATTCTCTCTCTGAGAGCATGTTTTTCACATGCCGGTTAAAAACTAGCTTCGTAATGTCAAATCTCTCGTTCGTAGTTTTCTTGCCGGACTGTAACAATATAACCATGTTTCATCTCTTGTCACAATGTCATAATACCATTTGAACGTCCGTGATCATACTTACATACTTCTAACCTAAATGTTGATGTATATTTTTTTAATGTGATGCGCCGGTTTTCTTCATTTAGTCGCCTGATAGTAACCACATTTTCTCTCATCGCAGTAATTAAGGGTGGAAAGGGCACCTACCGGGTCCAACTATGCCTATAACCTTCGCGGAAGTGTAAGTAATATATTGTATAATAAACTAGCGATCTGCCCCGGCTTCGCACGTGTGATATCTGGATTCTGCAACAGCGCCACCTACCGGGTCCAACTATGCTTATAACCTTCGCGGAAGTGCAAGCAATATGTTGTATAATAAACTAGCGATCTACCCCGGCTTCGCACGGGTGATATCTGGATTCTACAACAGCGCCACCTACCGGGTCCAACTATGCCTATAACCTCCACGGATAGGCCAGCAATATGTTGACAAAGTTTTACCGCAATCTGATGAATGGTATGCCAGCGCATAAAATACGAATAAACGAAACTTTATTTTTATATATTAGATTATAGACTTTCCAAAATAATACAGCTGTTTGGGGTTAAAAAAGGTTTTTAAGTGGTGATATCACCCTCTTACCTAATTCTGCAAAGCGTGCCGTTCCGATCTGAAGAGCGATACATTTTTTTAAAATATTCCGTGCTATATATTATGTTTACGTTATTATTTATTCGAAATCTAGAATTTCTACAGGAAAATGACGTCTTACACTTTAATATAAACGCTACTCGCTTGTGACTTGTTCATGTCTCACTACCATGTTCAAAGGGGGCGCTAGGTTTTGTAGGGGGAAAAGCCTTACCCTCCTTGTTCCCCCTAGCCAACGCCCGTGCGAACTATTCGGTGTTGGGAAATATGGTGAAATGGAAAATAAGTCTACATGGAATTGAAACACGCAAAATGAAATGCTCCACCCTAACTTGACAGCATTCATATTTTTGTTCTTTTTGACCGCATTGACCTCATTATTATTACAGGAAATGGTTACTAATAGAGGTCATTGAGCAGAACAGTAGTTCGTGCTTTCGCCAGGATTCTGATCTTATGACCGAATCACATTATCTTAGTTTTTAGGAAAGTAAATTAGTAAAAACAAGGAACTGTAGGTTTTAGGAATTAGAACTACTCGATTTAGTGCTACTCGGTACTCGTACTCTCGCCTACTAAAATCAAATAGGATCTCATTCGCATTCGAGTGCTACTAATGTGAGTGACCCGTGATATGTTCAGCCGTATATGCTGCGGCTGAATAAGATTTGATCAACAAGCCAAAAAGAGGAGTCAGATAATTAAATAAAATTAAATCATCAATACCACAAGTTTTACTAAAAATTAGTCTTTATTTAAAAATGTAGTATATTGTTAAGTTTATCGAAAATATCGGTTAACGAATTTCGTATATGTACGTACGTACATATAGCTCTGTTAAAATCGATACTTAAGTACGTACGTAGGTCTCGACACTAGCGGCATATAGGTGGATCGTCCCTTCCCCAGGGCCCCTTGACCGAACCCCTCCACTTACAAGTCTGACCTAGATAGAATGTTTGATCGATGTCCATTTATGTTACCCATTTGAGTTATTGACTACCTGGCTGATATAATATTCCATGTGGTTCCACACACGTGCCTATTTTAAAACAATTAAACTTTTAATAAAAAATGAAAACCGATTTCAAAAACTAAAAAAATGTGCTAAAGCGTTTTATCTCTATTTTAACAATATTATGTCATTCATGGGAGACTGGTGCCCGTGTACAAATCCCGTATTACAGGTCACCAGGCGCCCCCCCCCCCCCCCTCCCGAATTCACTTGGCAATTAGTATAATATTATACAGAGATCACTTATGTTACGGTTAGGAATAATATTATAGGTATAGAGAAATTTATCAGTTTGGATACATAGACATAAAAAATACAAAACAAAAATTAAAAACCATGTATGTTTGTAGCGTAAGTATGATGAGAGTTTGTGACTGTTAGCATGTCTGTGTGTATGTTTGTGAATATTTGTGAGGTTATTTGGAGTAATTGTTCAGTGTCTGTGTATGAAAGAGTCTGAAGGTATTCCACGAGTCTATTTTTACATGACCATCTGTTGACTTCATAAATAGAAAACTTTTCGTGTAATTTATTATAATAAATACGGACCCAAAAAAGTGAAGAATCTCCTAGCAAAAGATGTGAAGAAATGCACTGACTGAGCTACCAGATGATTACGGCGGCCATGTTCCTAGTTTTATGCTGAGTGGTTTGCCTTTTTGTTATTACAGGCTATCAGTATTTTGCTATATAGTTGCCACGCTTGGCAAGGGTCGGCAATCGCAGTTTTTTATTTTTTACTTGTTATTAAGAAGTCGCTGCGGCCCATCCCCCTTTCCCTATGCTTGTTGCTGCAGTTCTGTAGATAATTTGTTTTAGGCTATGCTATGTATGATAGTTACAAAACGTAAGCTAATTACATTTTGTAACTATCATACATCGCTGGCAGCCTTTCCCGCACCGGCATATATTTCTGTTTAACTTTTTAACCATTGCAAATTCATAATAAGAGTATATTTATTATGTACATGGAATGGTTGCTTGCTTGCACTGGTGTATTCCGGTCTGACAGGTACGAAGAGCCAGTATTATTTGAGGTTGTAAGGCCTTCCACCTTATACCTCAGACGTGACAACGCATCAAGTTTCCTGGTAATGTATATATATATATATATATATATATATATATATATATATATATATATATATATATATATATATATATATATATATAGGTAAAATTCGTGGACTGCAGAAGCCACTTACCGCCAGGTGGACTATAAATACGCTTGTCATGTAAGTTTTATTTAAAAAAAAATGCAAACATTTGAAAATTCGAATTTAGGATTTGTACATAGCATTTAATTGACCGATTTTTTAGGTCCTGAAACGCTATTATCCATTTTACTGAATATCTATTTTTGCCATCAAGAATAAATTTAGTATTTCTGAAAGTAAAACATTTTTTTTAGAATAAAGAATACAAACGAGTACACGGTCCACCTGATGGTAAGTGGATGCCTGTAGACATCGATTAGGAATCAAAATGCAGATGCGTTATCACACCTGAGGACTAACATGGAATGCTTCGTTTCTAAAAAGGGTCTCTGGTTCTGTACACTTACCTTACGATATTTATACAAGGCAAGTTTTCTGCCTAGATGTCCGACTGATTTGCTACCAGCCTGTTATCTATTTCTATCGTCGAGCAGCAGTTAACCCACTATTCTGTTCCGTTTTGAATCCTTCGATTTTGTCATTATTTCAAATAGACGCCGATTTTTATGAATAAAGACCACCAGGGGGCCATGCATTAATTACGTAAATTTCCCGTGTTGGAGGGGGGTTAAAAAAATTCTACATAATGTAAATACCCAAAAATCGCCAAAATTATCCTTACTTAATCAATGAATGGCCCCTAAGCAGTTGCAGCGCAGTTAATGCAGCACAGTAATTGATGGCTTCCGACTGTTTGAAGTTGCCGCCGCAGTCGAAAATCAGCTTCGAGGACATAATATTCTATCGACGAAGATAAACAGAGATAAACTTTATGTTTGTGCCCAGACTTCTTCTCAGAAACACACTTATTGTCTGATTTTCTAAAAAAATTAGATACTATGAAACTAATGTGTCGAACGTTAGGATTTTCTCATGTATGAAATGAAGGATTCGAACTCGCGGCCTGAATCGCCACAGCCTAATGCACCACTGCGTTACCTGGCCGTGAATCTACATAATCCATATAATTATAACATTGTGTTTAGTATAGGAGAAATCAATTAGGACTACGTCAATAAGTGTGTTATATATTTAAAAAAAACAAGGTCATATCTGTCTATCTACTACATATTCACGGTCTATTACACTTATATATATGATCATACGGTGGAGCCAGGAAAAGAGGTATTTGCCCAGCCTTAGGATTTTGGGATTGTACAAGCTAATGGTAATATATTCGGTAAATATATATACATAAGTTGACTAGAAAAACATTAGTAACTTTAGTGAAATATATTGCAAAAAGTAATATATTTGAACTGTTAGTCCAAATTTTATGATCCAATGTTTAAAGTCAAAGAAGAGAAACTTTAGTTATTTTTAAACTACAAAATCCCTCGAAAGCGATCAATATGATATTCACTCTGCCCTAGTATAACGACTCGGCGGCAAGTACAGAAAGCCGTATAACCCCAACGACCTTTATAAGACCCACCCCTATTTTAGGCGATCCCCATGGGCATGTGCTTGCGAGGGGGCGAATAGGAGGGGTCAGGGAGACTAACCGTACTTGTAGGGGACGTTAGCTAGAGGGGGCTTTGAGGAACTCGATTTATACGGCGGTAGGGGAGTTTTGAACGTTGAGAATTTTTTCATTTTATTTTAACGGTTTGTTTTTTACAGTTAAAATATTTTTACTTTGTATATAGGCTCGAAAACTATTAATAATAATTGCGTAATCGTTACAATTTCTTAAAGCACAGAATAAATAATAGCTTAAAGTAGCTACTTCTTACCTCTGGCCATTGTCTTACTCTCTTTTCTGAGAGGTTTATGGAACGAAAGTGACTCCGCCACGCTGCTGATTCCTCATATTATTTTCCTTTACTTAAAAACGTATTGAATCAACAAAATTGTAATTAACAGTTTCTTTGCCGCCGGCGGGGATTAAACGTGATTTGCTTGCTCAAAAATATTTTTAGACGACTTCATTCTAGAAGGAGAAAGTTCTCCATTGGAATTCATATTTATTCGTGGTGGAGACACGCTGCAGCTATGTTATGGTTATAGCACAAATGTGTCGGCTCGACCGGGGAAGCACTACGTTTCACTGAATACCAGCGTAAAATAACAGCGTAATGCTGATGTGTTACGTATGGTGAGTGTAGAGAACCGGAGACCCTTTTTACTGGATGTTAGATATTTGTTAGAGATGAGAACACATTTTTCATTTTGATTCTTAATCGAAGATATAGATGTAGATGTCTGTGGGCCCCAGCATCTACTTGCCATCAGGTAAACTGTGTGTTCGTTTGTCACCGTTATTTATATAAGAATTGACTGTATGTCCTTTACTTATTTTGTATGTATTTTACGCGATATCTTCATTTATTTTAAACTGAATTTTAACATTTTTAATAGGTTACGCTAATATAGCGTAGCTTGCTCATGTACACTCTAAGGTTTCACTTTTTTCCTCAAAATTATATTTAGTAGATAACAACTAAGTAGAATGTTTTCTAAATATTTACTTTAGAAACTTCTTACCTATTTTCCTAAAGATATTGTGATATTGTATAGTCCACTCAAAGGTGTCAGAAAATTCAACATTTTTGTGAAAAAGTGAAAGCCGACTTCTAAGAATTAAAAAGACAAAAATGTCTACATAATAGCTTCTGAAGTCAGGGCTTCAATTCTTCTATTCACATTGTCTTTTAGCACTGACTTCAGTAGCTGTTAAGTGAAAAGTTATTTCGTTATTTTTAGTTCTTCAAAGCCATCATTTACTCATTATTAAAATATTAATTTGAAGGCTAAAGGCCTTGAAATATCCCAGCCCTTTTGTCGATAAATCATTAGTTTATGATATAGATAATAAAAAATGTTTCATAATGACTTCTTCACGCGATCACATATTGGTTGGGCTGTGTTTCAACTTGTAAGTAACCTTTGCCCTGTTTGGCCCACAGCATTCCACACGGAAGATCAACTGCTGACTCACATAAACCTGGTGCATATGAAAACTTATTCTATGGAAGGCGACCACGAAGGCATTTCCCGGCTAAAGATCATGCTCGGAGATAAAGTCGACGTGCGCATGCTGGTAAGAGTTGTTACAAATATTCTTAACCTTACATCTGAATTTAGTTAAAATGTTTTCTTCGGAGTGCTTGCAATATTATATTTTTAGTAGTTAATAAGTATTTGGTGGTTGTAATGGATGGCACCTGTGACTAAAACACCATATGGACTTGTATTATAAATGAATTTATCGATTCACTAAGCACATGACACACCGAGTAAGTACCTATTACGAGTATGAAACAAATCGAGCGTTGCTTCCTATTTTATAATTTCTCCTCCATAACTCCTCAATAAATTTGCATTGCTGTAAAGGGAAACAAGTATTCATGAGAATTTGCAGGAAATGTCTAGTCTATACCGGATAGATAAAATAATTGGATTACCGTTACAGCCTATTGTAATTCAATGCTAAACATAGGCCTCCCCCTTAGATTGCTGCGTAAGGGGGTTAATTGCCATAGTTGGCTACTAGGAAGGTTGGTTACTAGGAAGACAATGGTGCCCACTGACTTGTTTCCCTCTGCTGCCTCACGACAGCCACGAGACGATATGGGGCATTCTTAATTTTGTAATATACAATATACATATTATATAAAAACTTTATAACAAAGACTTAAAATTACTTAGATATATACTTACATTAGTTTAAGAACTTAGTTATTAAAGTTAGTTAAATATTCAAAATAATTACAAAAATATATACTCAGGTACACTTACTACTTAGTTATTAAGGTAAAAGGAAGAAGTTTATAATTTTTTGCGTTTCAGTTTTTTCGGCGGTTTAATTTTTTTGTTAAAAAGTTTTTATTTATATCTTTTTGTGGGTATAATCTACTAATTACTACATGTTTAATTTTTGATTACTTTTAAAATAGCTACTTACCTTACTTTAGCTATTAACTGTTATTTAATCCTACTTTAACCATCATTTGTTTAAAGCTGTATTCGACCTCGGAAAGAAAGTGTTTGCCAAAGGGCAGGCATATGTGGCACTGGGTAGAGTAAAAACACTTGAGGATATTGCTTTATCTGATCTAGAGCCAAGTAGGGTATTACAAAAAGCTCACGATGAAGGAACTTTAGCAGAAATGAGGTCTACACACAAGAGACATACAGGTCTAAAGCTCATTCATTGTGAGGTTTTTTTTGTAATGTAATGTAATTAATATGTAATGTTGTTGTAATACACAACTCAGCATTAAAAGTTTAAAAGCTGTGAGTAAACAATAAATCACCCCTATTCCCCACCCTTAGGGTAATTTTTTTCCAAATTTATATGAGACCAATTTCGAGGCATATACCTATCCAATAAAAAAACAATTATCAAAATCGGACTACTCTGTAATAAAAAACCCCTATTTTTCCACCCTTAGGGTAAACTTTTTTTCTAAATTTATATGGGACCAATTTAGAGGTATATATTAAAAAAAAGAATTATCAAATCGGACTACTCTTTACCCTTTTTTATCTTTACTACGCACATACTCGTAGGTGTCGCTATGATATTACCAAAAACAATACATTATGTTATTAAAAAAAAAAAACTAAACTGAAGTGTAGCACAGATATGATTATTAGCTAACTTGTGGGAAAAAATATATATTATTTGCTATTATTATGGCTGCAGCACGAATATGGGTCGGCTAGACTGGTGAATGAGCACGCGCTCACAGAATACCATACCTTAAAACAGTGGCATATGAAACAATGTCGCTGTGTTTCATATGGTAAGTTACGCGAACTGGATACTCTTTTTACTGGTAGTGTGGCATCTTAGCTCTCAGTGCCGACGCATCTCTTAGATTCTCAACTTCAAATTGTTGCAGATGTCTTCACAGCATCTACTTTCCATCTGGTGGACTGCGTATTCATCTTGACACACTTTTAATTTTAATAAAAAAAATGTTTTCCTCAGTCGGACGGTACTGATCTCCTGGTGCCGAGGATGAAACAACGCGACGACAGGCCGCACGTGTGCCGCATATGCAACAGGAAGTTCAAGAGGAAACAGCATCTGAAAGTGCACGGCAACGTCCACATGAGGTTGTCGCAGCCCACGATATGGTGTTCACTGTGTAATGAAGGTATGTGGCTTCGAAGCCGTAGTTAACTTCAAATCCGACCGGATACAGGATAGTAACCGCATATCCAATGCGTCTCTAATGATGATTACTGTAGAGGAGTGGTCTTTTTTTATAATTTGGTTAATGGACTTATACGTTTGTACTTTTGCCACAGTTTCAAGTAATATAAAATTATCCTTTATATAAATTTTGCTCAAAAACTTGTCGCATCGCAACATATTGTGATGTTGATGCGTTACATTGTTTTTGGGAGGTTTTGACGGCAGCTAGTCAGCAAACGGTCAATAATGACAGTATCTCAAATTCTTAAGACGTCCAAGGTTGTTGTTGTAAGGAATTGTATCAATTTCGGAGCACATGTTTCATCGTATCATTATTAATAGTTGATATGCGCAAACATTAATTACACCAAATCGCGCCATTTTTAATTATTAAAAACCACTTCAAATTATAATTTAAACAATACTACAAGAGTAACAATCCGCCGGCGGTAAGGTTACCTCCAAAACTCTCAGAGGAGTGTTGAGTCCTCGATTAAAAGAAGACAAACTCATGTTGTTCCTATGATTTTCTATAAAATTCAAGTGTCAAACGGCATTACTGCACATCTGATGGTAAATGGCTACTGCAGCCAATGGATATCTGCAACTAACTTCAAATAGAAGAAGCTACAAGTGCATTGTCAATTCTGAGGACTACTATGGAATGCCTCGCAAGCTGCAAAGTCGTGTATCGATTATGCGCTCCTAGAGGTCGAACATTGGCGCGCGTTTCAGCCGTGTGAAATAGATACCGACTTGGAACGCGCGCCAATTGTCCGTTGGAATCTTCGATCAGTATGGGACTATTATTGATCGAAGGTTGAAACGTGGAGCGGGAAGTTCCGTCAGGTGTCGGTATTTTACCGCGTATCAAAGTAGTTCAATTTTGGCGCGCGGCGGTTGGACGGTTTTTTTCATCATTCGTGTGTTCGTTGCGTTCCGAGCTATAGATAACCAAAGTTGCCGTAAATTGATACGATTATAATGATTCAAAAGAACTGCTGTGGAATAGCAAAAGTAGTTTTCATGATAACAAAGCGCTCAGAGAAGATGCATGGAGAAAACTATGGAAGTGGCAGCTGCTCGTGCACGAACGACATCCATGTTGAACGGTTAAACACCGGAATAGCTGCCGCGTGCGCCAGGCGCACTCCGTTGATATACTTGGAACATTTGGAACGCGTTTCGCAGAACGCACTGGTCGGCGCAGTCATTCATGGCGCGCGCGCCAGTTAGCTTAGTTATACTGCCTCTATAACTCTACTATATCCTTCAGATTCAGAAATACAGCAGTGCACAGAAATAGGTACCCAGACTTTCCTATGCAGAATAGTATTCACGGTTAGTAAATTTAAGGGAAAACCACCCTGCTCGTTAACTATTATGGCTCTTGTTAGTAAAGTTTTCTTTTTCAACTTTCAGGCTTCTACACAAACAGTCACTTCGAGCAACATCAGTGCACGCCGTGGGAAACAAATACAGAAGGCGCGGCGGACGACGAGCAAGTCTATAACGTACCGCAAGAGGCCAAAAAGGAGAACATATGCTCGCAGGATTACGTTGAGGTATTTTATATACTATTCGCGCTGACAATGAATAAGATTATAAAAGGAGTCGCCTTTATTCACCTATCGCTTGCACACTGTCGTTGTCTATACCCATTGGTAACTGCCAAAAAAAATTGATGCGTTGTGATAAGCGTCATTTCTGCTTCTAATTTCAGGTCTAAGTAACAAAACATAACAATTGCTGTTCAATATAATTTTAAGTATTGAATTGTTTTATGTAGTCAATGATTAAATTACTAAAAATGTAATATATTATTTATACGTCGATTTACCTCCTTATCATTATTATTTATAGGATGGGGTGACAAACGAGCACACAGTCCACCTGATGGTAAGTGGTTGTTGTGGCCCATAGACATCTACATCTATCCTCGATTACGAATCAAAGTGAAGATGCGTTGTCACCCGTGAGGACTAAAGATGGAATGCCTCGTTTTCAGTAAAAAGGGTCTCCGGTTCTCTACACTCATCATACGAAACACAGCAGCATTGAGCTGCTATTTTGCGCTGGTATTCTGTGAGAGCGTGGTCCTTCCCCGGTCGAACCAAGCTATTTGTGCTACAACTGTACTGCTACATAATTATATTTATAGGTGATAGATGACTCAAACCCAGAAGAGGGCGACGTCGGACATGACCAGCTGGAGCAAGAGGAGCAACTGGGGCCACTGGAGCAGCTGGGACAGTTCGAGCAACTGGAGCAACTGGAGCAGCTGGAGCAATTTGAAGATATGCAGGAGCCAGACTTTCCGGTGCCGCGGCGCGTGTACGTGTGCAAGTACTGCACCAAGCCCTTCAAGCGGAAGGACCACTTCAAGATACATCTGCACATACACACCGGCGTCAAGTCCTTCTTCTGTGAAGTCTGCGGGAAAGGTAATCTATTCCCGCACACATGTTTTCACTTGTTGTAGAGGCAGATTCTATTAACGTGGTAAATTTCCCTGATTATAAATAATAACTTTTTTAATATAATCTGATTATAAATAAGAAATTGGCAGCCATAGCTTTTTTATTTTCTAGTTATTAGGCAATTACTTGTTTTGTTACCCTATATCGCTTCTTATATAATATTAAGGAATTTATAGAATATAATAACACCTGGGAAGGCTGATCGCTACCAAGCTGTTTCTAATTTGTTTTGTGTTGTTAATTGTAACATGCATTGTAAGCTATTATTTTAAAAAAAAATTCTCGCTGGGTTTCTTGCTATTTCTTCCCAGGACAGAGGTTTTTTTGCGAACCAGTGGTAATGAAAAAAAAGTAACTTTCAATAAGTATTATTTATAATCCATATTCAATAAAAAAAATTCTGTTTCTGTTACGACACCCACGGGTAATAGATATTTTCACACCGCTCCACACCATTTTTAAGGCTGTCGACAAAATATTGAACAAAATACTATAGTTAGGTATATTTGTGATAATTAAACAAATTCGTTTAATTATCACGTTTCAGTTGTAGTTGCGTTGTGATTGTTCTATAATCAGTGAATGCCAGCTTGCTTCTAATTTAATACGAATAACTTTCAACTTCTTTTGTTAAGGATTTACTGATTTACAGACGTATGTGCTTCTAATTTAATACGAATAACTTTCAACTTCTTTTGTTAAGTATTTACTGATTTACAGACGTATGTGCTTCTAATGTAATACGAATAACTTTCAACTTCTTTTGTTAAGGATTTACTGATTTACATACGTATGTGCGTCTAATTTAATACGAATAAGGTAGAACTTGTTTTGGTAGGGATTTACTAATTTACAAACATCACTGTCTGATGTTTTAATTTGCACTGTTTTGTTTCATCTTGCTTTTTAAGTGCAATTTGAGTCTAGTAATGAACATATATAATATGTAGCTATAGCTGCAATAAATATTCGCAAGTTTTTATGTATTGCATCTGATACAGGCAGGTTCACCGTTAGGTAGACGATAGAGTGAATTTAATCACAGACAGTTGTGGTACCAAGTAAAGAATAACAATTAATTTTGGTCCTTCGAGACGATCAAAGCCTTTTTGTTTAAAGTTAGTTTTCCGTGGGTAATGGGTCACGTAACAACCTAATATTATAAATATATCTCAGGTTTCTACCGCAAGGATCACCTCCAGAAGCACACACTTGTGCATAACAAAGTGAAGCCAAAACCAAAGAAGGCGGTACCCGACCTCTTCCCCATCAGCATGCTGCCGAAGGAAATTATACCTGAAATTACGATACACGTGAGTTTTATTTATATAATAATGAATATAACAGCTATTCAAATATGCCCCAATCCGGGATGCTTTTTGTAGGGCAAATATATCTAGAAGACTATTTGTAGTATACAGGGTTACAGGTTAATTCGACCTAGATCCTTTAGGGGCTTGTAGTTTGCATCATTACCGACTGTTTCGACTATGAAGCACCATACCCAAATTTAACCGTTTTCGAGATATTGGGTATTTAAATTTCTTGTAAAAATTGCCAATTTTTTGTCTATTGTACTGTTTTTTTTTCGTTATTCGTGCATCTTGTTTTATGTTTCTTATAATTTTTGTGTAGTAGATAAGTGGCTTTATTATTTTAAACACCAAGATCTTAGGTAAATAAACATTCTGGGTTGTAGTAGGCGATTGATAGTTGAAAGAAATAAAAAAAATATTGTACAAAGCATTTTTTTTTTGAGGAATATTTAAAAAAGTCTTTGGCAGCTATGTTGCAGATGAACTTAAAAATATCTACGTTTCTTCAGCTATCCAACAAAGTATAACAATATAGGGTATTACCAAAATTCTTAGAAAAAACTTAGGTGGAACGCTCATAGGTAGTATTAAAAAATGACAATGCTCTTGCGTAAAATTTATCAAACAACGTGCAGGGCAACCGTCATGCGGAAGTCACACGTCAATCTGATTGAGTGTTAAATCATCCAGTAAGTTGGATAAATCTTGTATTAAAAAGTTTTCGTAGTGTTCTCCATTTAAATTGTCAGGTAGCAAGTGAAGCTCAATCAATCGGTTCGATATTATGCCTATCCAAACATTCAAGCTTAATCGTCATTGTGGCCCCTTTATCCGCTTCTTATTGGGATTACCCTGTTCTTTCGGTGCTTAAGCACCGAAAGAACAGTAATGATGTAATGAGCGTTGTGGTAATATTTTCATGTAGCCCAAAGTCAGGAAGTTGACGGTGTTTCACCCCTTGCCTGGGAAAGCACGGTAAGCCGTAGGTCTTCGTCAGATCTCTCTCCGATCGTGTCTGCATCTGAGCTTGCAGAGACACACACTATGGTTTTGGTTGCATAGACGGCTATTTCCTGCATAGTTTAAGGCCTTAGTCAAATAAACCTTTGCCTCTATTGAGTCGTCGTGCAAATGGCGTCTATTCCTATAATTATGGTCCTTAATTTTTCAATAGTGCGCTTTGCTCTCTTCTATAAAATGTCCGTAAATCCGTTTGCTGTAATGATCACGCAACTTAATATTATGTTTCTTCTCTACTCTGGTCCGGTACTGCATGCCCCCTCATTAGTCTGTGCCAGTCCACTACTAGACTTAGACCACTTCACCACCACACGTTGTAGGGCTCAACAGACTCAGCAGAGTGGGACAGTATTTCATGCCGGCACATATAGACAGTATTCCAGCCACATGGAATACTGTTCCCATATCTGGGCCGGGGCACCCCAGTGCCAGCTCCTTCCACTTGACCGCATCCAGCACAGCGCGGTTCGGCTCGTCGACGACCGAGTTCTTTCTGATCGGCTTGATTCACTGGCGCTGCGAAGTTATGTCGCATCCTATCGCATCTGCTGCGGGGAGTGCTCTGAGGACTTATTCGCATTAATTCCAGCCACCAATTTCACGAACGCACATCGCGTTTAAACTCAAGATACCATCCACTTCATTTGGATGCGTGGCGGTCCACCACTGTACGTTTTACTAGGAATTTTCTTCCCCGGACGACCCCTCTATTGAATCCTTTACCACCGGCGATTTTTCTGGACCGATAAGACTTAGGGACATTCAAGAAAAAAGCTTACTCCTTTCTAAAATACCGGCAACGCACCTGCAATTCCTCTGATGTTGCAGTTATTCATGGGTGTCCTTAATCGATTAATTAGGAACGATTTGCCTTAATCGGACAAACGGATTGGTGATCTCAGTGTCAAATGACCTTAAACGCTGCTCCCTGTTACCAGTTTGAGTATTTAACTAGTATCAACGACATAGTTAAATCGCTATCTATCGGTCGCCATGACATTTCTGGCATCTTCCATAATTTTCTTTTACGACACCTACGAAGCGTAAGAGAAATACTTATGAAAATATTTTATTACACCGGCGCTGTCAGCTCAAGTAATTCAGCACGGCACTTCAATCAAATCACTGAAATTAAAAAATATATTGTAAAAGGTCAATCGTAGTTTTTTTTCATCATAGCCCTGTTTTTGTGACCACTGTGAGCAGTAGAGTTTTTAATTGTTTATATCTCTTCTATCTTTTTATATTAAAAAAACAATTGCTGTTCATTATTCTCGCTAAAACTCGGAACTGGTTGGACCGATTCTAATGAAATTTTATTCTGAGTGTTTGTTGAGTGAGTCGTTTAGATTTACAATTGGACCCAGTAGAGTCTTCAATAAATAGAAAGAGTTACTTAGCTGTGAGCAATTTCATTTCTGGGCGATATACATAGCTTCCTAGTTGAGTGTTACGTTTGCACATTAAGGTCCGCAATCAGATAGGATGTGCAGAGGCTGTCTTTGAGATCCGGAATTCACCCGTGCGAAGCCAGGTCGGATCGCTTGTATTTTATATTAATTGTGTGCTCAACAACAAATGTTGAGCACAAAATAACTTTATTATCAATAATTGCAATATTACGACTGTTGATGAGGTAAAGGAATGATGAAAAGCCGTAAATTAGAAATTCTTAAGGCTTAAGAAAGGCTTAATGACAAACACCACGTTTTTGTTCGAAGCCCAGAAAATGTATTATGTAGATTATAGAATATAATATATTGACTAATATTGACCCAAAGTTACTTCTGTAACAGCTTCGGCGCTGCGGGAAGTGCAGCCCCTTCGCCCTTGCGTAGTATCGGGATAGTTTAAATAGAACATTTCTTTCAAAAAATGTTCATCCGGGCCAGACAAAAGAAAAATTCACTGAATAATTTTTAACATTTAATTGTTACACAGGCACCATCGAACACAAAGCTACGAGTGCCGCTGCAGATAAAGGTACCGTATCAAATGGTGATGTCGATGGAGAATGGCGAGCAGCGAGCGGTCACCATCGACCCGCAGGCCAACACGAAGGTACTCTAACTTCAAAAGAGAAAATTTTGAATGTAGACCCAGCACCATTAGCAGTATACTGTGCTACAAGTTGCAGATTCATCATTTCTGTTGGAATACCTATACATAGATTTTTTTACCATGTTTTAATAACTCGCTTTCGTTCGGGTCAAATTTAGAAACTGATTTTAAACTTCTCAATAGCGATATCGGAGCTGGATTACAAAATATATAGAGTGAATATGAAGGAAATAGACGTGGTATATTAAAAAAATAAAAAAATAACGTTTCTTAAAGGGTAGGGTTTTTATAAACGTGGAGCATTTGATTTTTACGTGCTGCATCGTGATTATATTCACGATGCAGCACGAATGGGACGACTCAATCGAAGACCGCGCTCGCACAGAACTGCTTCACAGAAGCAGTTCTGTGCGAGCGCGGTCTTTTTTTCTTTTTCTTTGTTCTTCGGCTGGTGAGTGAAGTGAACCGGAGACTTTACTGATAACAACTCATATCTGCATTTTGATTCTTTGCGGAGAATGGTCCGCAGCGACAGCGACAAAAAGATGTAGATGTCTATGCATCAAGTATCTACTTGCAATCATGTAGATTGTCCTTATATCAAAAAAAAACTGACTGCACGTCATAAGTGAAAACTTCTTATCTTCAAAAACTTGTAAACATTAGTTTTGTTTCGAGTTCAGTGCTTGTTCACGTTTCTGAAAGATTCCGAAGATTCTGAAAGATCCCAAAAGTGCTCAACGTGCCTAAAGAAGTTTTTACGTCAAAAAAAAAAACTATTGTGTTATTGTTATTGGTTAACATAATATAGTCTGGTGAATATAAATTGAGAGCATAATATCATATTTATTATGTTGGGTCCAAATAGCAATCACAAATAAAGATCTCGTGAAATCTCTCCTTGTATATTATTTAGTATTTATTGCTTAATTTTGTACATATTTTTGAGTAAACAAGTGGTTTAGCTATTGACCTAATATTTAGTAACGTAAATTTAGGTGATAAGTGATATTAATAATAGTTAATCTTTATAATATTAGCAATAATAATTAAATATTTGATGCAAATTATTTGATTGAAATTTTACTAATGTATGTATGGCGTAACTATAAAAAGAAAATGTGAGTCCATATATGATGTATCACATGTAAAGTACTTGGCTGTATCAAATATGTCCCTCTCTATATACTCATTAAAGATATTTTAAAAGTTATTGCTCAGACTACACAGTTATACTAACAATGACAGAAGTTACCAAAATTTGTAATACGTGTGATTATTGTTGTAAATAACTATCGAATTGAATTTGATCAATAAATTAGCTAAAATTGTATAATTGAGGATCACGAGTGGTAAAATTAATTATATTATTATTAATAGTAATATATTAAAGAATTTTTCCATTGTTAGTTAATAACTGATTAAGGATAAAATGTATTTGGTATATAATTTGTGTCAGAGTGCTGCCATGTCAAAATTTTTCGTATTTAAAGTTCCTCTTTGTCTTAACACAAATAATTTGTGATCTTACTAAGTAAGTTTTATTATTACATATGTAACAAAGTACAAAAATAAAATATTTTGCACATTCTTTATCGTTTATTTGAAATAAAACCTCTTATGTTATTTAAATAGGTTTATTATAAGAAAGCACAAGGTTGAATAAATTGGAAGCACGACTGTCTGTGATTTATATTGAAAGTATCGATTTAAAAAGTGAAACCACTACTGAAACAGGGCATGAATTGGATATTAATTTATCTACCGTCGCTGAAACTTTACATAGTCTACTTAAAGGTAAACGCAATTAGCTAACTCTACGTTAATTTTACTAATTGGAAAACTTGTGACTACTTTTAACAATTTATGGAAGATATTATTAGAATCAGATGTAACTTTTCGTATTTACGAAATATATAAAATACGTTAAAATTAATTAACTTAGATCCTCGTTAGAAATAAAATGGTGTGTCTCGGCAACTTTGAAGAGCACCTCCCCCTTTCCCACAAATATGTGCGCTATCTCTGGCCACCACTGAACTCGAACAAAATTAACCCTGGAAGAGACACCACCGTCGATAACCCGACATGTTTCATCTCTATCGCTACTTTCGGGCGAGTGGTGGGAGGAAGAGCGGTGCTCTTTAAACTAAGTAAGACACGCCATATTATTTATGACGCGGATCTGACCTAATTAAATTTCACATATTTAATTAATGGACGTACTTTACAATGAAAAAATAACTCAATTAATCGTAAATTAAATACAGACAGAAAGTACATTTACAAATGTTAAGGACGAATTTACTAAATACTAAATTTATTTTATCTAAAGGATATTTAAAGTTATATATTAAACGGCATGTGATGAGTCAAACATAAGTTTATAATGTTATCATATTTCATAGATATCACTATCACTTCAACCCTTCACAAATCCACTGCTGAACGTAGGCCTCTTGGGAAATTCTCGAGTGACAGCTCGTACCGGCAAGCGCAGAGTGATGATATATGAGAGTAAAAAAAGAATAGTGGAGTAACTCCCGCGCCGCGCGAAACTTAAATGCCTACAAATGCAAGGTTTTCAGTGTCTTTTTGTTTAACAACTTAGTCTTATTTAGGTCTATAAGTAGTTATAATATTTACAAACATAGTTCATACCGTTACGTATCTATGCATCATATTTGTTACTCATTTCTTTAGTTTCCTCTCAAAGAATTAATGTTTGTCAAAAAATAATGTACTTATGAGGTATGTATTTATGTATAGATATAGTAATATAACCTATTAATAAAAAACCAATTTACTCAAACAAACGCATATATTAATTTATTTTACAAAAAGAGAAAATAAAACAGAAAAAAACTGCTAGCAAAATTTTATTAAAAGTCAACAAAGTCTCAAACAAAAATGAATACGGAGCGCGGCGATGGGCATTCCCGACTCGGTCCGATCGTCCCGACTCAGCAAGTGTCGTTGTGTGCGTGCTGTGGCTCGTACGTACGAGTCCGTACTGTTTCGTGCCATGCACGCACACATAGCGGCGTTCGGTACATTTCTTAGAAGATGCCTACTATTTTGTTTTTACTATGGCAGAGTTAAGCAACCTCCACTAGATAAGTGATGACCTAATGAAACAAGTATGAAGTTGATGGATGCTGGTGGCTCAGGACTGAACGTTGTGGCAATCAATGGAGGAGGCCTATGTTCATAAATATAGAAACGTAAAAAAATGTTAACGACACGACATAGATTGGGGATTTTATATCAGATCATTTAATAAAGTATGAATCGATAATAAAAATATATTAAAATTATTTATACAAATTACTAAATACTTCGTCCATAACATAAGCAGACAGATAATCATGTTATAAAAAATAAAGCAACTGTTATTCTTAACTGAATAATGGATCAACCGAAATACGATTCCGTAGCAAGTGGTAACAAGCACGTTTACGTTTCATTTTCCTACAATTGTCATTACATAACCCTTTGGCGATGACAGACATTTCCCAATTATGTTCAATAAGACGCTTCGTTTCCAGTTCCGATCCGATATATTATTTACAAAGTGATTATAACAATAGTATTTATTACAAATTATTTGTTGTGTAACTTATTAAAGAGAAAATTGAAGAAAAAGGAAACATTTTTATAAGTTTAAAACTAGATTTTAGATTAAAAATATAAAATGATATTGAACTGGCCGTAAAGTTACTACATTTTACAATTCGTTACAAAAATTTAATGTTATATTTCTCTGTCTATAATCTGGTTCACGTATTGTTTTTTTTTTCTTTATTCTAGAGCTAAATAGATAATTAGCAAGTTATGCTTAAGAACATAAATATATCAAGTATTTTTTAAGTAAATCTTTATATTGAGAGTGAATACCTACATTAATTTCAAAGAAGTTTATTCGTTGTGTCGTTATAGTTCTCTTTAATTGTTTTAGATCACGTTGCTTGTCTTGTCTTCCATTTACTATAGGTATTTGATATATCTATTTAAAAATCGATATATCAAATTTTATAGTTAATTATTTAAGACTATAAGTGAATGGTGATGGATACTTACAATAATTGATATTTTTTTTAAATATCAAATAATTTATAAAAAAATATTTAAAATTTGGCCATAACGAGAAGACGCTCATGGAGAAATATTTCCAAGTTTACAGAACCAGATTATCAAGATTTACAATAATATATTTGTACTTTATCTCTGCTCGTAGAGCAAGAGGCAAATTTATACATTGAAATCTTATATTCTATGTCCTATATAAAAATATTTTGACCGATTTAACTCTTTGAATCAACCATAGATTTCAATCTACCAGAATGCACGAACAAACATTGAACAATACGCGGTTAAGCGTTATTATACCCAAAGACTTCTATGTACAAGACCGGCGGCTAGCTGACACGGTTAATATACCAAGATGTATTTTCATTTACGACAGTTATGGTACATACAGACGAGTTAAAAAAAGCATGCTCATAAGGTTGCTTGAAATGAGCATACTCTGCATCTGTTCACATTTGCCAGCAATAAGCAGATATACCTAGTGACAGTGCTATCCGTACAGAACTTAATAAAATAATCATATTGCTTGCAACCGAATGGTGTAAGAAGAAAAACCAAAATTTTTTCTTCCCCTCAACGCGACATATCGTGAGTTTTTCATTTTAAATTGACACAGAAACAGTCGCGAATCGAGATCGATTCGAAAAAACATGCTCATAAGCAATCCTGTCCAGTTCAGACGCGCTCGGACCACGCCCTCCTACCCGCGCCTCAGGTGGCATGCTCGAAAATCAAACGTCGATTGATTTTTGAGCATGCTCATTACTAGCAATGTTGCGACACACGTGCTACTTGAGCACTTGCGCAATAAAAGCGTGCTTCCGTGCTAGTAATGAGCACGTCTGTCCGTACCTTAACTGTTTTTCGGCAAATACGAAATAAAGTTACAAACTTATCTGAAATAAATTTCAATTCACGTGGAGAAAGTGCACACATAAATAATGACAGCGTTTCTTAGTTATATTAAACAAAAACAGTGTTAGATTGTCGAAAACAACGTTCACGGTATGGAGTGTACTTCTACACTCATTAGTTCAATTTCGTTCCGTGGCTTACAAAACAAAGAAGTAATTTTTCGCTCGCTTGCAATCGACTAAAGGAGTTACAGAGAATGGACCGTAACAAAATGCGCAATTTATTAAGACTGTAGAGCTAATAGTACCTATACATAGAAGATTTTGGTTATACCTACGTCTAGACAAATTCCGAACAAAAACAATTTAACGATATTATATATTTAAAGAGTTTTTTTAATTGAATTAAAATTAACTCTTTTAGAGATTACTAACTCATATGACTCCGATTAACATTAGCTCATTATAATATGTAATTCAATTTACAGCAAAAAAAACAATTAAGAAACGAATAATACATAAAACTACATCATCACAAAAATTTGAAAAGAATTTTGATTCGCTATTTTACATTTTAACTAATTTCTCTAGATATGAATACAAATAACGCGTACAGATGAACGGCATTTATATATATATATATATATATATATATATATATATATATATATATATATATATTGTCATGTTTTAACCCACAATGAAAGACTGTTTTTTTGTTTGCGTCGACTAAAGTCTATTTTGTAACCAGCTCTTGTATTTAAATTAGAACAGATGTCTATCCCTGTGTTTTGACGCCGACGTGTCGACTACAGCTTGCAGCCAACGAAATGTCCGAAATATCGATAATCGATGGCAGTAATTGTCTGTCCATACTTTTATTTATTCTGTGCCCTATCGTAAACAAAATGCCGTTCATATGAACAAGCGCCTACTAATTATATATTTACATAAATTTAATTTTAACAATTTAAAATTTGAATGTAACAATGTCTACAAGAAATGACTACAAAACTTCTTTTAAAATAAGATTCTTACATTTCAATTACTATAAACAAATTTGCGCCTTTGACAGCAATAATATTTTTTGATATACATATGTATAATCCTTTATTCACTTTAGATCAAAAACTACCTGAAACATCTCTAAACCTTCGCCATTTACATGATATTTTTGTCATTTGGTGGAAAAGAAAATATACCTCGTTTGCAATACATTTTCACATCACACACACGCACGCACGTACGCAAACACGCACGCACGCACGCACCCGCACACACTCCCCCCCCCACGCACACACACAGCATTACTTTACGCTGAGCGTTGAAAAAAAGCGTGTGTTTCAGTTCAGAAACTTATGAAATATTAGGATGACGTATGTCGCTTATTGTTGTTGTCCAGTGTTGTGATTAAATAATTGCTAAGTAAACCAATAGGTGGCGTTATCATTTACTTACGTAAAATTTATTATTCGCGAACTAGAATAAGCTTACAACTACTTAACGACAAGCATTTTTAACGCTTTTTCTGAAGAGTTTAATAAATATTTTTATTAAAGTTTTAAGACATCCGTCACGGGCAAGAGACCTCGTTTCATGTTTGACCCCCAAGTGCAGGAAAATGACTAAAATTAGATTAAATTAAATTGAAACGTAGTATTTTTTTAATGAAATTTGACTGAAATATAATTTGATTGAATAATTCACCCTACATGATACTAAAAATATATAACCAATAAAAACATTTACCAATTAGTTTTATTTAGATTACTCTAAGTATGTAGTCTATGTAAGCATGTCTAATTGAGCGTATTACTTCGCTTATGTGTAACGGATATTGCAATCGATTTGTTACAGAATGAGTTGGCTGACATTTGATGGGTTCAATTACGCATTACGCAATTATTGCAACTTTGCGAAATTGAAAAAAAAATGGGTAAAAATTAAAAAACACTAACTTCGTAACATCTTAAAACGAAAGATACTACTCTGTGTAAAAAGTATCGGGAATATGTCAATAAAAAGACCCGCGTAAAAGAGGTCGTTCTAATTATTTTACTGCATGTTGGTAGCACTGTACTGATTTAGCGCGCAAAGTTTGAGCGGGATCTGTCATTTAATTTGTTTTAAACTACACTTTTTGTTGGTCATAGTTTTGAGTTCTCGGCGATTTTTACAATGGAAAATATTGTTGAACAAAGAGTGTGCCTTAAATTTGTGTTTCGAATGATATTTCATGTGGTGAATCACTAAAAATGTTGCGAAATACCTACGGCGAATCGTGTATATCGAAAACAAGGGCTTATGAATGGTATAAGGCTTTTAAAGAAGGCCGAGAGTAGTAGTAGACTTGCCTCGTTCTGGTAGACCTTCAACCGCTACGACCAAAGAAAACATCGACAAAATCAAGAAGCTAGTGCTCGAAAATCGACGTATGAGTCTGAGAGAGTTGGCTAGTGAGGTGAACATATCTTTTAAGTCCGTCCACAACATTCTCATTGACATTTTAGGCATGAAACTCGTCGCCGCTCGACTAGTTCCAAAGGAGCTCAATTTTGTTCTATGAGCGCAGCGAAAGCATGTCGCTGAAGACATGGTTTCCCGAGCTTCTACGGATCCGACCTTTATGAAACGTATAATAACTGGCGACGAGACATGGGTTTATGAGTACGACATGCAAACAAGCCAACAGTCTTCAGAATGGCGTCTCGAAAACGAGCCGAAACCCAAAAAACCGCGGCAAAGTCGCTCCAAAATCAAGGTGATGCTGACAGTTTTTTTTTTGACTACCATGGTGTGGTTCACTCCGAATTCCTTCCAAAGGGAGAAACAGTGAATAAAGATTATTATTTAGGCGTCATGAAGCATTTGCGTGAGAGTATCCGCCGAAAACGTCCAGATTTGTGGCAACACAACTCATGGATGCTGCACCATGATAATGCACCATCACACACAGCCATTATAGTGAAAGAGTTTTTAGCGAAAAATTCAACAAAAGTTCTCGACCAAGCACCGTATTCACCTGATATGGCTCTGTCTGACTTTTTTTTATTTCCCAAGTTAAAATTACCACTTCGAGGAAAACGTTTTGAGTCGATAGAAGCCATAACAAAAATTCGCTGAATGAGCTAAAGGCCATACCGCAAATAGCCAATGAAAAATGTATGGAAGACTGGGTGAAGCGTTGGAGATGTTGTATTGCAAGCGATGGGGCCTACTTTGAAGGTGATAAAATAAATTTAGATGAATAATTTGTATTTTTTGTTTTATTGACAAATTCCCGATATTTAGTACACAGAAGGTATACTTAATTTATTGTACAGCGATTTCTTTGTATTCATTGGAATGGATCACCACGCTCGTATAGCAGAGTAGGTACTGTTGTGTTTCAGTAGAGATAGCTGCCTTAGGAGATGATTCCTTTTAAAATGAACTCCCAGCTATAAAGGGAGTCGTATCACAAGCGGGGTTAGCTAAAATAATCTAGTTAGTTTAGACAATTCGTCAGTTAGCTAAAACTACAAGAATGAGTGGTGACAGTCATGTAACTTAGCGTTGATTTCATTCCTTTATATAGTTTCCTGTAGTGTCAACGATTATAGAAAGTTGCCTTGTCTAACCCGACAGGTATCTTAAAGATACAGGTTACAAAACACAGTGAAGTTGCGAAGTGATTGCCAAGTGACATAATCACACGGCATTTTAGCTGAGTGGGTAGCGTAAAATCATGAAATATCACCGTACTCATGCAATCACAAAAAGACTACGGATCAATAATCAACAAACTGGTGCTAGATGAGGGGTAAACTGGCGTCCTACTGTCAGAAGGCGTCCTTGGCGGCGGCGATGAGCGTGAGCAGGTCCTGCTTGTCGTCGGGTCAGGAGGGCGCGGGCGGGGGCGCGGGCGCGGGCGCGGGGGGCTGCGACAGCGGCGCGCCGCCCGCCTGCTGCGACAGCTCCGCCTTAACCCGCCGCGCGATGTGCGACCGAGTGTGCTTGCGGAGGTGGTCCTTGCGGTAGAAGCCTGCACAGTTTTTACCGGACATTCAACACGTTTCCGATACTATCATGGTTGAAAACGACATCACTTCTAAAAATTACAGCCCATGTTCACCTTTTTTATAGACTAAATGTGACATATACAAGCACACAGTCTACCTAATGGTAAGTGTATTTTTAGTAATTAGCTTTTGCTCGCGATTTCGTTCACGTACAAGGTAGTTATATATAATATCTTCTCTTTCTTTCTCTACCTCACGTGATCACGTGTTAGAGCCACGTTGCATATAGATTGACTCGACCGGCAAACGACCACTCTCTTACACAACAGCGCAAAATAGCAGCTTAGTGGTGCTGCTGTGTTTCTTATGGTGGGTGTAGAAAACCGAAGAACCTTTTACTGATAACTTGGCATTTCATCTTCGTTGTTTAAGGTGAAAATAGATATTCACTTAACAACAGATAGACAGTTGGCCATTACCCTATAACGTCCCTCGGGTGTCATAAGAGGCCATAGAGAGAAACTACAGCAAAATCTTCCTAATATAAATACAAATCAAAGTCACATTAACTTCATTTTAAGATCTAGCTTACATACATTTTTAACCTAAAATTGTTTACACACAATATTTAAAAAAAAAACTATAATAAAGAAAAACCTAAACCAAAAATTTACATTGTCATAAAGTCCTATTTCCCGTGGTATCGTGCCAAGAACGCTGGCTACGTTTCGTCGCTGTATAGCTACAGCCTTTGAGCGAGAAAAGAACCAGCCCTCTTAGCACCAGCAGCGACGACCAGTCGCGGATACATTTCCTTTAGGAACTTCACTGCACTTCAAAATAATAAAAAACTACTGTTGCCAGTCCGCTTGTCAAGCAAGGCAACTAATCTATATAGGACTCAGTATTATAGTACAGTAGTATATTAATTTTGATGGCCAATAACGAATAATCAGTATACCACATATGTGTGCCAGATGTGGAGCCAGAGATGACTTACGAGTAGGTATGGGTGCCGTCTTGTTGACGTACATGATACTTTACTGCTGTCTGCATGAGCTTTATCGTGGGGAAATCCTCATGAGTACCTCTTTGCGGGAGCAACGTAAAGCTTATGCCAGACTACTATCGGTTAAAACCCCACGGTGGTAACCTTCTATTGCTTCGCTTTACTATTAGCACGACTCGGTGGTAGCTTCTATTACCCCCAGAACCATCGCAGTGTTATCACGATGTCACGGGACTACTTTCGAGTGATCGTCCTCCTCGGGGGTTACATCACTAGGCGTTCGTGTCCCCACCCTAACCACCCGCAACCCCACAGGCCCAGTTTCTGGTAAGGGAACACCGTCATGAAAACCAATCGTGTGCTCGCTCGAAATGACGATATCCGCAGTAGAACCGACATAGTGCAACAGATGAAGAAGCTTTTTTATATACGTCTGTACCATATGCCATAGACCACGTTGGTCTGGGACTTATAGCACAGATTAACTAATAGTTACCTTATAAATCCCATGTTTGTGTAGGAATTATAACAAAAAAGAATGTGTCAACTGTGTTATTTGCCTAGCATGTCGCAAAAGGCGAGAAATGGGATACTGTTCGTACATTTGTACGTGGTAAAGCCACGCTGAAGCTGTATTATAGTTGTAGCACGAATGGAGCGGATCTACCGGGGAAGGACCATGCTCTTACAGAATACCAGCGAAAAATAGCAGCTTAATGCTGCTGTGTTTTGTATGATGTAGTAGTAGGGTAGAGCTCCGGAGATCCCTTTTTATTGGCAACGGGGCATTCTATCTTAGTCCTCAGGGGTGACAACGCATCTGCGTTTTGATTCTTAATCGAGGAAAAATGTAGATGTCTATTGGCCACAGCATCCACTTACCATCAGGTGCACTGTTTGCTCGTTTATAACCCTTCTTCTATAAAAAAAACAGTTTATGATTGTGTAGGCTATGAGCTAGCCACGTGGTCCGAGTTAGCCGCTGCTCTTTAATATGTATATATGTATCTGTTGCACGGTACGTTGCCAATGGTATAAGTTTCATTCGTCTTCTTTTTAAATCAATACTTAAAATTTTATTTCAGTTTTTTGAAAGTTCACGTATTAAATAATGAAGATGAGAATTTAAATCGAATACCAAACGGGCGAAAAATCAGAAGCGTCAAAGGTGCAACGCAAAACACGTCTGGTAATGCTGTCTTCAATGCGGCTTCTAAGCGTGAGATTTCTATTTTCAGCAGCTGACTTTTGCTGGCCAATAGAGAAAGAAATGTACTATCGACGGCGGTGCCTTTCCTAGTGTAGTGGTGTTGGGATTAGCGACAGCGAGGATCGCGCAGACGGCAAGAGATGCCACAACACATCATTTTGAAGTAAAACTTCTATACCCACGCTTGACTTGGGGAGTAAGCTGGCGAACGCGTGACGAAAGCGTCACGAAAATCGTTATCGGGCGAGGCGAACGGGAGTTGAGTGAGTATAAGCAAGAGAGAGCAGTGCGCGCGCACATTTTCTTTCTCATAGTCATAGTCAGGTCATAGCCAGTTACGTTCCGTATTTTATAAATTAATATTTTGTTCAATACATTAAATATTCTACGTTTAAAGTGGGTAAAATTGTAAATTCATTTAAAAGTTCATGTTTTGTGAATTTTCGGGTGAATAATACCAAATTATGGAGGGAAGCCGATAGTAAATTTAAATATTTGTAGAAATTTATATATATATATATATATATAACATATTTTACACAACACACCAAGGTATAATCTCATATACCATATACCAAGGTATAATATCATTGTGGTAGCAATGAGTCAATGAGGGCTAATATATAATCTTCAGTTCACCAGATGTCACTAGTATGTCGCCAGATGTAGCTGTTACACAATGTCACATAATTAAGAAATTGCGTTTTAAATAAAAATTATCATCATCATTCATCATTACAGCCCTTCACAAGTCCACTGCTGAACATAGGCCTCCCCCAAGTAATGCCACAAAGCACGGTCCTGAGCCACCTGCATCCATCGAGGAAGTCGATGGATGCAGGTGGCTCAGGACGTCGTCACTCCATCTAGTGGGGGGTCGCCCTACACTACGCCTACCGGTACGAGGCTACCACTCGAGAACCTTTCTTCCCCATCGGTTATCGGTTCTTCGAGCTACATAACCGGCCCATTGCCACTTCAGCTTACCAATCCGTTGGGCCATGTCGGTCACTCTGGTTTTACTGCGGATATCCTCATTTCTGAGTTTATCACGCAGAGAAACTCTGAGCATAGCCCTCTCCATAGCACGCTGAGCGACCTTGAGCGTCCTCATACGGCCAGCAGTGAAGGACCACGTCTCTGATCCGTAAGTCATCACTGGCAACACGCACTGGTTGTACAATCTAGTTTTTAGAGATTGAGTTATACCTGACGAGAAGATATGTCGTAATTTCCCGAACGCTGCCCAGCCGAGTTGAATCCGTCGATTGACCTCTCGGTCGAAGTTGGACTTACCTAGTCGGACTATTTGTCCCAGGTAAACGTACTCGTCAACAACTTCGAGCATAGTGCTCCCAACAACTACCGGCATAGGTGTGACATGGACATTAAACATGATCTTTGTTTTGTCCATGTTCATCTTAAGACCTAGCTTAAGTCCTCCAGCGATTCTGCCATAAGGACTATATCGTCGGCAAATCGAAGGTGAGTGAAGTACTCGCCATTGTTGTTATTGCCGTATCATGTTAATACCGTATCCTTTCCAGTCCAGTAGCTTGAAAACGTCTTCCAATGCAGCGGTGAAGAATTTCGGGGATGTAACGTCACCCTGTCTTACACCTCTCTGCAGTTGGATAGGTTTCGAGCTCTGGTTCTGTACTCGGATAGCCATCGTAGCCCTACTGTACAAACACTTCAGCACTTCGATATACCGACAGTCAACTTGGCACCGCTGAAGGGACTGTAGCACCGCCCAAATTTCGACGGAATCAAAGGCTTTCTCATAGTCCACATACACCAGGCAAAGTGGCAGATTGTACTCTTCGGTCTTCTGTACAATCTGCCGCAGGGTATGTATGTGATCTATGGTACTGAAGCCTTTTCGGAAACCGGCTTGTTCGGGAGGCTGGAAGTCGTTGAGTCTGCGTGCGAGACGATTCGTAATGACTCTCGAAAACAGCACGTAGGCACGGCTCAGAAGGGAAATCGGTCTGTAGTTCTTTAAGAGAGCGTTGTCGCCTTTCTTAAAGAAAAAGACCATCGCACTTCTGCTCCACGCCTCCGGAGTAGTGCCACCATGGAGGACGGAATTAAAGAGCTTCTGAAGGACTTCAAGTACCGGTGTTCCACCCGCTTTTAGAAGCTCCGCTGTAATTCCATCCTCGCCTGGGGCCCTGCCGTTTTTAAGGTGCTGGAGAGCCATTCTAATCTCGCTCAGACTGACGTCCGGGATATCATCGGAATAGTGTCGGGTAAGACTTGCTCTTGGATCGTTACTCACACTTGCGTGTGGCTCCAACGATGGTGTGCACAGCTGCCCATAGAACCTCTCAATCTCACTTAAAATCTCAGGTGTCTCGGAAACGATGCTGCCACACTCAGTCTTCAGCTTTGACAGTTGGCTCTTTCTGGCAGACAGATCTCTGGCAAAGACTTTGGAGCCCTGGTTCCGCTCGATCGCTTCTTTAATACGAGCAGTATTAAAGTTGCGTAAGTCTCGCCGCATGCATTTGGAGATCTGTCTGTTCAGTTGCCTGTATGCTGTCAAATCTGTTGACGATTGCAGCCTCATCTCCCGTCTAACAGCCATGAGATTAAGAGTGTGATCGGAGATTTTTGTGTTCTTCTGCGGCGGGTCTTGCAGAACTTAGCTCCGACCGCATGGACAGTTTCCACGAGCTTGTCATTCATATCGTCCACTGCATTGCAATCTTCTAGGCACTGAAAGCGGTTACGTAACTCGAGTTGAAAAGTCTCGGGATTCTGGATTAGAGCACGAGGGGGACGGAGCGCTGACTTCATTAGACGAGACCCCTCCAACTTAACGTTTTGGTTCAGTGTGCCTCTAACCATTCGGTGATCGCTGCCGGTTTTCACCCTTGCGATCACTGAGACATCACTGAACAGTTGGCGTCTGGTCGTCATAATGAAGTCAATCTCATTTTTTGTCGAACCGTCGGGGCTCGACCAGGTCCACTTCCTGTGGGGCCGCTTCTGGAAGAAAAAATTCATCATAAAGAGTCCCTCTTTCTCCATAAAGTCAGCCAGCTGCTGGCCCCTACGGTTCCGTTGGCCTACTCCAAATTTCCCTAACTTCAGCTCACCGCCTTCTCTTGTGCCTAGTTTTGCGTTGAAGTCTCCCATCAACACTGTGTAGTGGGTTTTGGAGGAATGAATGGCTCTAGAAATATCCTCATACATTTCCTCCACCTCCTCATCGGGATGTGCCGAGGTTGGTGCGTAACCTGTATGACCTTCAGCGAATACCGTTTGGTGATTCTGAGTACCAGGAACGCGACCCTCGGCGACACACTCCCAATCTTTACAACGTTGTTGACGAGAGACTTGTGGACGATAAATCCGACACCTCCTTGGGACAGATGGTCGCCCTCCCGGTGATAGAACAAGTTGCCGGACTCGAGGATTACCGTGTCTTCCCTTTCTCTTCGGACCTCAGATAATCCAATAATATGCCAGCGCAACTTGTCTACCTCTTCTTCCAGCTCCAGTATCTTCTCGTCAGTCCACAGGGTGCGTGCGTTATATGTGCGGTATGCCGAGTCGTCGTAGGTGGCAACCGAACCTCCACCGGAGATTGTTAGCACCCCCTGCCCCGCCGTTACCATGGTCGCCACCGTAGCCAGAAATAGCGGGGCCGCCGGGGACTGCGGGCCGTTTGTTTGCGTCGTTGCTCATGGGGGGGATATTTGCCATAGTTGCCACGCTTGGCGAGCGGGTCGGCAACCGCAGATTTTTATTATGTTATTGCTGTTATTAGGAAGATGCTGCTGCCCATCTCCTGCCTGTCTCCCACTGTCACCTTACGACACCCACGGGAAGATATGGGGTAGTGGATTTTCTTACAACGGCCACTGCACGGCAAAAAACGCATAAAATGATTTATAATATAAATACACAAAATAAATAATGTCTCAGTGGTTTCTTTTCCTTAATATTTATTGCATTTTTTAACTCTTGTTTGATTTTTCTACCTTTAGGAATATCCGCAGTTTGTTTTATTCATTTCAAAATTAATTAATAAAAATATAACAAATATTACAGAAAGAAACATTAACCCTTACATTTTTTAGAAAAATTAACTTCCCTCATTATGAAAGTTGTTAACTGTTTGACCTCATAATTGAGTGGCGCCAACCAGAACAATTCGTGGATGCCCTGGTTCTCGCGGTGTACTGACCTTTGCCGCACTCGTTGCAAATGTGTCGCTTCTCGCCCGAGTGGATGACGAAGTGCAGCGTAAGCTGCTCCTTGCGCTTGAAGGCCTTGAGGCAGACGGAGCAGACGTGCGGTCGCTCGGGGTTGTGCGACTGCTTATGCCGCGTCAGGTGATCCTTGCGCTTCAGCGCCGCGTTGCAGATGTCGCAGATGAACCTGCGGGGATATTTCACATTATAACATCGCCTATGATAAATGAAAACTATGAAAAAACAACTGAAAACTAATTTGCACATAATGCGCTTCCGAAGTCGATAGAATCGAGATTGAGTATACTGGAATTACAGTGCCGCCTCCTGAAGGAATAATGTTATTCATTATAGTTTTTATTTTTTACATCCTTTTAAATGAACTTAGGAAACAACGTAAGTTCAAGGTAACAAGAAGAATCCCGTCTAAATAGTTACATTGGGAACACAATCCTCTATTTTCCCCGCCCTTAAGGGATTTTTTTCTTATAATTTTAAGGTACCGCCCATGAAGTATGAACTACTTAATTTAAAAAAAAAATCCCGAAAATACATAGATAATAGATATTTATACACAGACGAATTTAGCACCCCCTTTTTTGAAGTTGATTAAAAATGAAAAAAAAATCAGCGTTAAGTCATGTCACACGTCACGTAACTTAACATGGAGACTTTTAGTAGTGTAATGGCAACGTAAGACCATGCACTGTACCCCAAATTGTCCCATGGTAGTCGCGAGAGACGACGGAGGGAAACAAATCAAGAGATGGCAGCAGCGTCTTCCGGTCAACTGCGGTTGCTAACCCGCTTGCCAAGCGTGACAACTATGGCAAATATCCCTCTATGAGGGGATCTATGTGGGAGACAAAAGGTGGGCAACACCATCTTCCTGAATAACAACTCAAACTTATAAATTAGATGAAAGATTGATTGAAATTCCAATTTATTTCTATAGTTCTCCATTACCGTTAACGGATGCGGAAAATAAACTGGCACGTACCTCCGTTCCATAGTGTGTCCAACTAAGTGTTGCTCAAGCAATCCTCTCTCTGGATAAGCCATGTGACACTCGGGGCAGCAATACAAAGTGCTGCCATCTGTAATTTTATGTTGCCGTCATCATTATTCCACCCGTCAACATAACATAACAAACTAAATCAAAAATGTGAAATATTTGATACATAGATTTCAAAAAGCTAATATTACAACCTATTTATGTCCCACTGCTGGGCACAAGCCCCTTCTTGTTACAAAGAGGGTCTGAGTGTCGACGCGCTGCGTGTTAGCGGACTTAACATATCTTTGAAATATATACTTTTTAATTTCTCAGACACACAGGTTTCCTCACGATGTTTTCCTTCACTGCCGAACACGTAGTAAACCAGCGCTTAAACTTGCAATTTACAATATCACTAGTGCCGTTGAATCCGAATTACAGGCGTACTGTGAAATTTACAGAGAACGCCTAGCCCCTGAACTAATAATGACTAAACCACTGATTAGCCTACTCTAAACCTGTGTTCAAAATAAATTCAATCCCATTCCCACCAGAATTATAAGACTGCACTACTGGTTGTACTGTAATTATACTGGCTGATTTTTTTTACAGTATGGAAAAAATAGGGTGTAACAGGTGAACGGATTAGATATTTTACAATTTTTTAAATTATTTTACATTAACATATTATGAAATTGATCTATCAATAAATACTACAATAGAATACTGCAGGAAATAGAGTAAATGGGGACCTACACTCTATTGTGAAAAGCCAGAATGTGTCAAAAAAGCCACGTATTGACATAAAACGATTGTTACCAGTTGTGTGTCTGAAGTAAAAATTTATTATAAATTAATGTATTGTTGTCTATATTGAAGAAAAATGATCATTTTCTATTTCATAATACAAAAAGTATTTGTTCTTTTTAGTTTTTAGATGGGTTTAAGTATATTTTCTTCAATTCACAATGCTATGTTGGTCCCTAATTTAACGTATGTTAGTGAAAGTTGGGTGTGACAAAAGAAACACGAGAGTAGAATAAACGCAGTAGAAAGGCGGTCGTTAGGGCTGAATCTGAGTGACAGGGGGATAAATTGTGTGATAAGAGAAGAGTGTGGTTTGCAAGATGATGTTGTGACCACGATTAAGAAAGGAATGCTTTGGTGGTTTGGTCATGTGGCAAGAATAAAAAATTGAAAAACAAATTTATGTTGCAGAAGTGAACGGCAGAATCGGAAAGGGACGTCCTAGGCGAAAGTTTATCAACCAAATTGGCGATATATTGAAAACGGGCCAAATTAGGAGTACCTTTAACCGGCGAGCATGTATGCGTAGGTATATGGATGTGGAGGAGGCGAGAGAAGTGTGTCCAGATCGTGCCAAATGGAAGTCTGTAGTCAGGCGTGAGTGTTTATGTATGTTGTATATGTTAGTACAACTCATTAAATTGAAAATTGAAAATGTTTGTTTTTATTTTTTTACTACCGAAAGTTTATTTGAAATTAGTGATATTTATTGATAGTTCGATTTCATAATACGTTAATGTAAAACAAAAAAGAAATTGTAAAATAACAGTGCCGTAGGCTTCTATTTCGTTCACCTGTTTTACCCTATTTTTTTCCAGACGGTAAAAAAAATGATCCAGTATATCAAGGTGTCTTCCGAGACGCGAGTAGCAGTTTTACTGTTCTAAACTTTACCTATGGTACGGCCAACAAGTATCGATATGAAAGGTTATTTACCTTAAAAACGACTGTGGAGTTGACAACCTATTATCTATCTCTTTCCATCTTGTGTATTTGTCGTAATGTCTCGTTTTCCCAGCAAAAACATATCAGGGTCAGGGTCAAGATGGGTTCGCCAACATTCGGGAGAGTAATTGTGGTTTATTTAATTATAGTTATTTTGTTTTGTTGACAATTGTTTTTATTAAGAGTGGTTAATAGTATATAATATAATAGAGCCACAACCAAGTACGTTGAAAGATAAATCAACAGATTTTACGTCTCCGAAAAAGACACGTCCAAAGATATGTATAGGAATAGGATATATTATATGAATGTTATTTAGTAGTTTTAATTAAAACTTCTAGGTTCGGAGTCTACTTTAAAGTTATCTTAAAGTTATTTAAAAAAAAGCAACTGTAATAATGAACTTTTATTAATATATTAAAGATGCATGTGAGTAAAGTATGTAGATTATTTTAATTTTAGGTGACTAGTTTTACTGTGAATGAAAAAATATCGTTATTAATATTTACAAATATGTTAAAGAAACTTGGCCTAATGATAAATACTATCATAATATTATACCATATTATATAATTTAAATCTAAATTAAATATATGCTTTCTGCGCCATCTCTTTTTTATATGGGTATTTATCATTAGGCCAAGTTTCTTACATTTACATTACATTACACAATAATTCAAATTATAACAAAATTTATAATAGAATATTTTTTTTGGTTTGCTAGACATTTTTTAAAACTATATTGTCTACTTAAATATATATTTAAACGACAGTAGCCTAATGGCACCCCTGCTATTCCTAATAACCTTGCATTGGTTTTATTTACATTTGGTATCGCTTCTCGTTGGCCGTAGTATAGTAAATGCATCCACAGTAAATGAATCAATAGAAATGTGGGCAGCAACATCTTCCTGACAAAAACTTTAATTAATGAAATACTGCCGTTGTCAAGCGGGACAACCATGACAAATGTGAAACATTCCTTGCAGGGGGCCTACGTTCAGCAGTGGATTTTCGTTAGGCTGTATAAAAGAAAGAAGGTATATTTACCTAACGCAGTCGTCAATCGAATCTCTCCGGGCTTTGGTCTAGGCTTCTTCTCTTTCATCGATTTCTTCTTCTTTTTCTTCTTCGATATGGTGATGGTTGTTGTATTCGCGTTCTGGTTTACAATCGCGGCAGTTTGTACCACCACGCTGTTCACCGCATTTGAGGGCATCTGCAAGATGATTTTTTTTAAAGTTAACTCCATACTAGGCATTACTACTGTATCGTGAAGACAGTTAACATACATAAATAAATTGCACAAGAATAAATATACAGATCTGCAACAATGATTTTTAGACCATACAAACATTTGTTTCGAGGCGGGATTCGAACCCGCGATCCTACAGCGACTAAACGCTTCGCTACTCAAGTTTAGTCAATTCAAATCTTTTTATTTAAAATTGGCTCTAACAAAGCACTCTGAAAGTACTACCGCGGGGGAAACAACAAGAATGTCACGAGTAGACTATTTTTCTCCTTATAGTTCAAATATATTTGATAAATACATACGCAATTAAAAAATAAGAAAAAACTGAAAAAAGAAAAGAAAACGTTCAGAAAGAAAAAGAAAACTAAAAGAAAGCTTCGCTATGGAGCTATCGATTGATTTTAATTTTCATATAAATTATTTTCGGTTTGTTAATATTTCGATGATGAATGTAATGAATAAGATTCGCTACAAATCGCCATTTTAATAATGGCGATTTGTACAGGTAGGAAGATTATCCAAAGAGTGACGGAGTAACTCATTTTGCCTAGCGTGCGTTGGATCTTTGTAGAAACCAGAGGTAGGTTGTTAAATCGGGTAACCAGTTTCATAAAGACAAATTGAGATAAGAATAGTGGCTGGGAAGATTCCTTTATTCATTATCTAAAGTTGTGTCCAAACACGACGCGCAAGGTGCGCGGCAGCTAAGCGCGGCATTCGCAGGACGCAAATTGCCGCGCGACTAGTTTAGACCTACTGCGCGGCATTGCTGCGCATGAAATCGCTGTAGTAAAAACTGCCTTCACTATGATTTTCATTACAGAAAAGGTAAGGTAAGGAAGCCCAAAATAAAAACATATTTTTCTTAAACGGTTGTATATTATATATCTGCCAAATTTTTTTTGTACGATTTTTTTTTCTATTTCATCCCATAGATCTTCTCCTACGTTATTGTGATATACCTTTTTATTAGGGTTCCGTAGTCAACTAGGAACCCTTATAGTTTCGCCATGTGTGTCTGTCCGTCTGTCCGTCCTCGCTTAATCTCTGTGACCGTTAGCACTAGAAAGCTGAAATTTGATACCAATATGTGTATCAATCACGCCGACAAAGTGGTAAAATAAAAATTGGAATAAAATGTTTTATTAGGGTAGCCCCCCTATATGTAAAGTGGGAAGTGATTTTTTTTTAATTTCAACCCTGACGTGTGATATATTGTTGGAAAGGTATTTAAAAATGAATAGGGGTTTACTAAAATCATTTTTGATAATGTCAGTAATTTCGGAAATAATCGCTCCAAAAGTAAAAAAACAATGTGTCTCTCCCCCCTCTAACTTTTGAACCATAAGCTTAGAAAATATGTAAAAAATCTGAAAAGTAGAACTTTATAAGGACTTCCTAGGAAAATCATTCATACTAAAATTAGCAAAACTGGATCACTTGTAGATACACGTCGGTATCTGTGTCTGTCTATATTGGCAATATTATAGGTTACAGAAAGACACAAGTTAGTTGATCAGAATCGCATTAATATCATACGTCAAGCAACAACTTTTTATATCGTGCACGTCTTCTGATATGTTTTTATGAAAGGAAAATTTTCCTGGAATCGGAAATGCGTTATTTATATAAGATGCATAATTAAAGTTGATATAGTTTTGATAAAATAAGATTTAATTTCATGGTCTTTATTAATATTGGTACCATTGAATATTGTTTAGCACCACATGCCAGCACAACATAAAAACGTTCGAGTAGTCTTCGAAATTTCGTAAATGTAGTTCTTTTTACGGTGAACGTGTAAGAAGATTTAAATTCGTAAACAGGAGTAGAAATCTACATGCGTCTTTCTGATCATAGCTCAAAATCAAAGATGTTTTAGAGGTACAGATACCGTGTTGCTAACACATCGCACCGTTCACAGTGACGCCAGTCTTTGATTCATGTGTGCGTGAGTACCACGTGACGCGCATATCTTACGTACCATGCCTGCATTAGTGTGCGTGACTTCGGTAATAATAGTGCGAATCGATTGCCCAAAAATTTGGGAGATTTTATATTTCATTCATATTGACATACCTGAGTGTAAAATGTGTGTGCGAGGCGTGTGCATTTGTGTGCGTGTGTGTATGGGGATATACACACACAAGGGATATGGGTGGTTATGTGTGTTTTATGTAGGTACGAAAATCGCACTAAAATAGTGAAGATAAGTAATAAAACCTATATATATATATATATATATAAACTACTACACTTCCGTACCTTAAAAACCAAAATATTGCCGCTAAGACATTAATTATTTTTAATCTTAAGTAAAATGACGTACAAGAGTAAGTTTGGTTAAGTATTAACCTCGGGCAAGAGATAGCAAATGTTTATTTTTTTTAAATTGATATATCGATACAGTTTCATGACTAGATCAAATCATTGCGTGAAATCAATTAAATCCTGCTTTGGAAGACGATAAAAGAGTGTGTGTTTAAAGGCTACATTTTGTAATGTAAAACCTATAGGTAAATAAATAAAAAAGCATCTAAAAACAACGTTGACTGTGTATAAGTCCTTGACATGAAACTGAATTGAACATTATATTATAATAATATACCAAACAATAATATAACGTAATTATATAACAAATAATAATATAACATAATTATTATAATAATATAATTTAATCACACAACTAAAGCCCTCATTAGTAATGTAACAGTAAAAGAATTTTCAGAATCAGTCAAGTAATTTTCGAGATAAGCCAACATATTCATAGAAAGTAGTGCCATCTTTAATAAAATACATCCTACATTAGACATCTTTAATTGTACATAACATTCTAGTGGTAAAAGAATTTTCAAAATCGGTCAAGAACTGTACGAGTTTAGCTAAAATACATTTTCGTTGATGGTAGTGCCCCCTATGTTAAAATACATCCTACGTTTCACAGTCATAATAGCATTCTAATGGTGAAAGAATTTTTAAATAGGTCTAGTAGTTTTTAAACACCATTCCAAAAAGCGATTCAGCTTAGCCAACCACACACACAGTAAAAACATAACCATCCTTTTGCGTTTGTAGTCGGATAAACAACCGTTTCACAACGGTTGCGTATCGGCTGCTTTGGATAAATATCCGTTGTCAACTGTTGCTTTACATCTATTAATGACATTAAAATAAGGAAAAACATTTCATACGGTAGCGCAATAATATTCGAGTGTTGCACTCGAATATTATTGCGCAGTATTATTACTCGTATTAACATTCAGCTTTCGTATTATTTTATCAAGAAATACACCAGAAAATTGTATATTTACTTATGAAAAGTGATGTTCTTATCCTTATATTTTTTTCAAGAGTAATTTCTACATGATTTCGAAGCACAAACAGTCATTTTCCGAAATTAAAAACACCGGTGCGTGATGTATGTTCGCTGGCGTAATGGCGGAACGATCGACGGAATACGCCAATATTGGCGCCTTTTAAATGGAAGCGTTTTAGGCGCACGTACACGGTATCTGTACCTATAAAACATCTTTGCTCAAAAGAATAAAAATATGCGGTAAAAATGATTTCCGAAACATTTTTTTACTTCTCAGATATTCTCAGATATATCAGACAAATTTCTTTTTATTTTTCTTGATTAAACAGAAAAAACTGACAAAAAAATATCTAAAAACCACTAATTTGTCTTCAGTGGCCTTATTCAGTGGCTTTATTTAGCCCCCTGGACTTGTTTTTTCCAGAAAATATTAGAATTACAGACTCGACTTTTCTACAGATTTATCAAATGTATAGATTGTTGACGTCTAGCATCCCATATAATGCCGCGCTGTATTAGGACACACCCTAACAGTTAACTGTCGGCGGCGGATGATGAATGATTACATATGCGAGTTCTCCGAAGATATAACCGTTACCGAAAAGTTCATCTTTACTTACCGAAGTCAAAGAAGATATAGAAGGCAGGGTGTTCGCTGCGACAGCTGTCACAATGGTTGGTTGTTCTTCTCTCTTCGTTTCTGATATAGATGTCGCCGGTGCTGAATACTTCAGCAAATGATGCAGAGGGAGTGGCAGAGCCGAGAGGTAGTCCGCTACGCCTCCGCCGAGAGTTTGCCAAGTGGAAGTGTCAGTCATGTCGCCTATACCTGTTGTATAAAAGCTATTTTTTAAACTACCTGGAAAAATAATAAAGTTTAAAAGACGAGAAGAGTTTTTTTTAATTTGGTAACAAGGTGGTACAGTATTATTATTTAATTACCAAATAGCTTTTTAAAACAGCTTACTAGGTGGTGGGATTTTTCTACCTAGGAGTCCGTCTGGGTAGATAGACCCTTGGCTTCTTCCTGCCGCCAAAAACAGTGCTTATAGTGCTGAGTTTCGGTCTGATGGGTATAGAGCGCCAGGATAATTAGACTGTGAAGCATTCCAATTTAGTTATTTGGAGATGCCTTCTATTTTTATAGAATACTGGTGGCTAACGAGCACACAGTCCACCAGATAGTAAGTGGCTGCTGTGGCCTATAGACATGTACATTTATCTTCGATTAAAAATCAAAATTCAGATGTGGTGTCATCCCTGTGGACTGAGATGGAATGCCTCGTTTCCAGTAAAAAGGGTCTACCGCGTTGAGTCTCAACCAGGAACCACGCTCTCACAGAATAATAGTGTAAAATATCAGCTTATAGCGGCTGTGTTTCGTCTGGTGAGTGTACAGAACCGGAGACCCTTTTTACAGGAAACGAGGTATTCCATGTTAGTCCTCAGGGATGACAACGCATCTGCATTTTGATTGTTAATCGAGGATAGATGTCTATGGGCCACAGCATCCACTTACCATCAAGTGGACAATGTGCTCATTTGTTATCCTTATTCTATAAATAAATCTTACTGTTAGAACGTTATTATCTTATATAAGTTTTTAGGTTGTACCAGTTCTGGCGCACTTGTAGAAAGGTTGTACCAGTTCTGGCGCACTGAGTCAGAAGTGGTACAAGTACGACGTTCGTCGTTCGTTCGACGTATCTAATTGATATCCGCTGCGAGCCTCCACCGTCATTAGCGCTCCATTGTCCTTATCTACTTATCAATTGTTCATTGAAAACATTATTCGTCAGCGTGTGGGTCGGCTTATGCTATTGTATTATACTCCTTTGTTCCTATCTACAACACTAATCTGAATCATCAATAACACATTACCTAATTTTGTTAAAATTTTTATTTATAAAATACAAAATCTTATTACTTATTATCTATAAAATAGGAGCGAAGCAGTTTATTACTACTGTGTCCCGTATGGTGAATGTAGAGATCCGGAGGCCCTTTTTTATTGGAAATGAGGCATTCTATCTTAGTCCTAACGGGTGACAGTGTATCTGCATTTCGATTTGTAATTGAGGATTGATGTGTATGTCTATGGTCCACAGCACCCACTTACCATCAGGTGGACTGTGTGCTCGATTGTTACCCTTATCCCATAAAAAAGTAGGGTGTTGTTTTTCGAGAGTAATTGTGTATGTATGTCTATTTCTTTGGCACGCTCTGTGACCAAAACGGCTTGACGGATTTTAACATAATATGAAGAGTCGTAATATTGTCTTAACTGTGGGAGTCACGTGGGATATACATTTTTTTCTTTTCAGTATACTTTTTTACGCAGTCAGATTATTTATTCACTGTTTTATCCTTTAACCTTGTTTACAATAATCACCCATGACCATTTATTTATCAGTTATACGATTTGAAAGTATATATAGATACTTTCAAATCGTATAACTGATAATAATAATATATCAATAAAACACATTACCTAATTTTGTTAAAATTTTTATTTATAAAATACAAAATCTTATTACTTATTATCTATAAAATAGGAGCGAAACATCTCATCCACTAACATATCGTTGTACAATGTGTTCTCTGTAAATATACTCGTAAAACTATGCATTGAACATCCCTGAAACTTATATAGCAAATACATTAAGCAATATTCGCCACAAACTGAAGTCCTATCAACATTCCAGTTCCATCTTTTACAATTTCGTACACAGGTGCCCGTCCATATGAATCAAAATATTCACCGACGTCATTCGTATCGATATATAAAGCTACCCAATGTGACCCTGGTTTATCATCTGTACCCAAATTGCATATTACCTAGTCAGGTCATAAATTCTATCACATGTTTAATATAAAATAATTGAAACGAGTTTATTCATTATGTAACCATTTATATACCAAAATGAACTTAACAAAACATAGATTCTTATGACACTATAGTTTATTCAAAATGACCTCCGTAATTTCGAATACAGGCCTTCAAACTGCGCGGCCAGTCGTTTATCGCAGCCCGAACGAGGTCCATGTCATATCGGCGGCTGCCTTAATCAAGGATGTCTTGAGGTACTCCAAATTGGGATGAGGCTTTGAGCACGCCTTTTCCTCCAAGTGTTGCCATATCTTGTAATCTAACGGATTCAAATCTGGACTGGTCTTTGTGTCGGATGAAGTCGATTTCACGCGTCGCCAGCCAGTCTTTTTTTTTTGTTTTTAAAGAACGTTACCTCCACACTAGGTTTTTCTCCTGTATCGTGGGGGCAGTTTACAAACACAAATTTCACAAGGACAAACATCCAAACTCGGAACAATTACTTGTAGGTCGTACAAATACTTGTTCCGTGCGGGATTAGAACCCGCGAACCCCAAGCGCAGCCACTCATTGCTAAGCCACTACGCCACGGAGCTGTCAAAAGTCTTGTGTGCTCTTCGCTCTATGAGCTGACGCCGAATCTTGTTGGAATACCCAGTGCCTGTTATTGAACATGGTATGAGAAACAGGTTACACAAGGTTCGTCAGGACTGTATTTTGATACACAACTGCATTCGTTTTTAAACCTTTCTCACAAAAATGTACCTCTGTTAAGCCCCAATAAGAAACTCCCAACCAATGAGCGAGGATGGAAAATGACCCCGTTGGACACGCGGAATACGGTTGCTCGCTTCTTCACTACTGTGTGCGTACACCTTATCATTTTGTTTGTTGTAGCTCTCTTCTACGGTAAAAATTTTTCATCCGAAAAAAGAATTTCCCGATATTTTTTCCCGCGTACCGCTTCAACAAAGCGCGGCATCTCTTCAGTCTCAGATCCATTAGACGAGCATTCAAACGATGTCCTGTTTTTCTTCGATATGCCCGAAGCCCTAAGTCTTCATTTAACGCCGTGGTTCTGCTTAACCCCATCTGAAGGGCCAACAGTTTCTGCTTACGTTTGGGATTTCTTTGAATTCGCACCTTTACAGCTTTTATCACTGCTGGAGTCCTAACAAATCGGGGGCGACCACTTCTTGACCTGTCATCTACACTAGAGTCTTCATTGTATCTTTTGGTTATATTCAAATTTTTCAGTATATCAAAAAATTTAATTGGCGCGTAATCGCAACTGCAACACGGTCTTTTTTAAGTTTCCACTCCATATGTAAAAATGAGTAAAATTCTAAAAAGTATACAGTTTTATTTTCATGAACAATTCGAATTCAATAAACTTTTTTGTGGCCAGCATTCTAAAAGAAAAGTTTTTACTGTGTGACAATACTTATGACCTGACTAGGTATATACGTTGGTGTACATGGGCAGTCTGCTAGCAGCATAAACATTATTTTCTAGACTGGTGTGAATCTTTTTCAGATGTTGTTGTACATCTAGTGTATCCATGATATTACTGCTATTAGTAGATTACTACAGTACAATCTACTCAATGACTAACATAGGAATGATCAATTATGTGATTTCTAAATATTAAATTGCATTTTTTCTGTTATACAAAACGTATTTGAGTCATCAATACACTGAATAAGACGCAACACGAAGAATGTGAGATAAGGTTGTTGACGCATAAAGTTATTATCAATTCTACTGTAGAAATTCTTTAGATTAGAATTATTACTTACTGGTACTATATAAGACCAAGCAACTGCAGTCATGGAGTTAGTGTATGGTCGTTTGACCGCAGTGTATCTATCAATAATACATTTGTGTTACTTCAACGCATCAAAGGCCATAGATGTAAGTGTTTATTCTATTGACAAACTTACTTTTCTTTCTGTTATTTTTTACGTGTGTACGATTTTGAACGACAGGCCTGTTGGTCTAGTGGTTAGTGACCCTGACTGTTATGCCGGAGGTCGTGGGTTCGATTCCCACCCAGGACAAATGTTTGTGTGATGAGCACGATCATTTGTTCTGTGTCTGGGTGTAATTTATCTATAATATTTATGTATTTAGAAATATATAAGTATGTTTATCAGTTGTCTAGTACCCATAACACAAGCTCTGCTTAGCTTGGGACTAGATGGCGTTGTGTGATAGTTGTGGAATATTATTATTATTATTATTATTATTATTTAGTGTTAACAAATTATATTTGAATATTTTGTGTGTGTATATGATTAAGCCGTGGTAGCTCAGATGGTTAGCGCAAGCTGTAAATTTTACAGTACGTAATGCGGGTTCGATCCCCGCCGACACCAATTAAATTGTTAATTGCAATTTTAAGTGTTTATTCTATTGACACACTTACTTTTCTTTCTGTTATTATCTTACGTGTGTATGATTTAGTGTTAACAAATTATATTTAAATATTGTGTGTGTATATGATTAAGCCGTGGTAGCTCAGATGGTTAGCGCAAGCTGTAAATTTCACAGTACGCGACCCAGGTTCGAACCCCGCCGACACCACTTAAATTGTTAATTGTAATTTTAAGTGCGGATTTACCACGTGCTCGGCGGTGAAGGAAAACATCGTGAGGAAACCTGCATGTCTGAGAAAATTTCGAAGGCATGTGAAGTTCGCCAACACGCATTGAGACCGCGCCGCGGACATTTCCTAGCCATAAATACAAAGACAATAGCAGAAAGTAAAAAGTTAAAAAATACTTTTTTAACAATGACAGTCATTAGTTGATCATTAGTGAATGTGATTCTGTTTTCTTAAATTACAGGAAGAAAAGAGCAGAAGGAAGAAATGGGATGATGGGAAGTAATGAAGAATGAATTGTTATGTGAAGTTTGTTGGAACAAACATATTTTAGTCACGTGTAAATACTTTTAACATTTTGGTTCAAAATGACACAAAATCTAAAAAAATATTAGATACATCATCGACATGGACGGATTTTACATTACATATCCTCATAAACATTTTCAATGTAGAGAAATGGCTATTCTAGACGTATCCAATAAAAAGGATTCGTTTATCGATCATTATTTGTTTCGGCCAAGTTATCCTTTCTTGGTTGATTTGGTAAATGTCATAAATTTAAACAAACGTTATGTGTGTAATAATCATATATTTGCAAAAAATAATCACAAAATTTTACATTGTTCTTGTGACGAAGTGTGGGTTTCCTACAAGTGGTTATTGCTTGAAAATAAAATTTTAAATTAATCATAAATTTTGTTTGATTTCCAAAAAAAATTTGTCATACTATACGATATATTACAAAGGTGGTTCAACAGAAAAACAATTTTTAAAAATGTTGATGAATGATAGAATTTTTAATATTGAAGAATACAAATGTCCAAAATACAATGATTTGGTAAATGTCATAAATTTAAACAAACGTTATGTGTGTAATAATCATATATTTGCAAAAAATAATCACAAAATTTTACATTGTTCTTGTGACGAAGTGTGGGTTTCCTACAAGTGGTTATTGCTTGAAAATAAAATTTTAAATTCATCATAAATTTTGTTTGATTTCCAAAAAAATAATTTTGTTTGATTTCCAAAAAAATTTGTCATACTATAAATTATTATATAATACAAAAGTGGTTCAACAGAAAAACAATTTTTAAAAATGTTGATGACGAATGATAGAATTTTTAATATTGAAGAATACAAATGTCCAAAATACAATGATTTGGTAAATGTCATAAATTTAAACAAACGTTATGTGCGTAATAATCATATATTTGCAAAAAATAATCACAAAATTTTACATTGTTCTTGTGACGAAGTGTGGGTTTCCTACAAGTGGTTATTGCTTGAAAATAAAATTTTAAATTAATCATAAATTTTGTTTGATTTCCAAAAAAAATTTGTTATACTATACAATATATTACAAAGGTGGTTCAACAGAAAAACAATTTTTAAAAATGTTGATGACGAATGATAGAATTTTTAATATTGAAGAATACAAATGTCCAAAATTCAATGATTTGGTAAATGTCATAAATTTAAACAAACGTTATGTGCGTAATAATCATATATTTGCAAAAAATAAACACAAAATTTTACATTGTTCTTGTGACGAAGTGTGGGTTTTTTACAAGTGGTTATTACTTGAAAATAAAATTTTAAATTAATCATAAATTTTGTTTGATTTCCCAAAAACATTAGTTATAGTATACTATATAATACAAAATTGGCTCAACAGAAAAACAATTTTTAAAAATGTTGACGACGAATGATAGAATTTTTAATATTGAAGAATACAAATGTCCAAAATACAATGATTTGGTAAATGTCATAAATTTAAACAAACGTACGCATAAATTTAAACACATAACGTTTGTTTAAATTTATGACATTTACCAAATCATTGTATTTTGGACATTTGTATTCTTCAATATTAAAAATTCTATCATTCGTCGTCAACATTTTTAAAAATTGTTTTTCTGTTGAACCAATTTTGTATTATATAGTATACTATAACTAATGTTTTTGGGAAATCAAACAAAATTTATGATTAATTTAAAATTTTATTTTTAAGTAATAACCACTTGTAAAAAACCCACACTTCGTCACAGGAACAATGTAAAATTTTGTGTTTATTTTTTACAAATATATGATTATTACGCACATAACGTTTGTTTAAATTTATGACATTTACCAAATCATTGTATTTTGGACATTTGTATTCTTCAATATTAAAAATTCTATCATTCGTCATCAACATTTTTAAAAATAGTTTTTCTGTTGAACCACCTTTGTAATATATCGTATAGTATAACAAATTTTTTTTGGAAATCAAACAAAATTTATGATTAATTTAAAATTTTATTTTCAAGCAATAACCACTTGTAGGAAACCCACACTTTGTCACAAGAACAATGTAAAATTTTGTGATTATTTTTTGCAAATATATGATTATTACACACATAACGTTTGTTTAAATTTATGACATTTACCAAATCAACCAAGAAAGGATAACTTGGCCGAAACAAATAATGATCGATAAACGCATCATTTTTATTGGATACGTCTAGAATAGCCATTTCTCTACATTGAAAATGTTTATGAGGATATGTAATGTAAAATCCGTCCATGTCGATGATGTATCTAATATTTTTTAGATTTTGTGTCATTTTGAACCAAAATGTTAAAAGTATTTACACGCGACTAAAATATGTTTGTTCCAACAAACTTCACATAACAATTCATTCTTCATTACTTCCCATCATCCCATTTCTTCCTTTTGCTCTTGTCTTGCTGTAATGTAAGTAAACAGAATCACATTCACTAATGATCACTAATGACTGTCATTGTTAAAAAAGTATTTTTTAACTTTTTACTTTCTGCTATTGCCTTTGTATTTATGGCTAGGAAATGTCTGCGGCGCGGTCTCAATGCGTGTTGGCGAAGTTCACATGCCTTCGAAATTTTCTCAGACATGCAGGTTTCCTCACGATGTTTTCCTTCACCGCCGAGCACGTGGTAAATCAGCACTTAAAATTACAATTAACTATTTAAGTAGTGCCGGCGGGGGTCGAACCCGGGTCGCGTACTGTGAAATTTACAGCTTGCGCTAACCATCTGAGCTACCACGGCTTAATCATATACACAAACAATATTTAAATATAATTTGTTAACACTAAATCATACACACGTAAGATAATAACAGAAAGAAAAGTAAGTTTGTCAATAGAATAAACACTTAAAATTGCAATTAACAATTTAAGTGGTGCCGGCGGGGGCCGAACCCGGGTCGCGTACTGTGAAATATACAGCTTGCGCTAACCATCTGAGCTACCACGGCTTAATCATATACACACACAATTATATTTAAATATAATTTGTTAACACTAAATCAAAGTGTAGATGACGGGTCAAGAAGTGGTCGCCGTCGGCCTGTTAGGACTCCAGCAGTGATAAAAGCCGTGAAGGCGCGAATTCAAAGAAATCCCAAACGTAAGCAGAAACTGTTGGCCCTTCAGATGGGGTTAAGCAGAACCACGTTGAAAAGGGCGTTAAATGAAGACTTAGGGCTTCGGGCATATCGAAGAAAAACAGGACACCGTTTGAATGCTCGTCTAATGGACCTGAGACTGAAGAGATGCTGCTCTTTGTTGAAGTGGTACGCGGGAAAAATGTCGAGACATTCTTTTTTCGGATGAAAAAATTTTTACCGTAGAAGAGAGCTACAACAAACAAAATGATAAGGTGTACGAACACAGTAGTGAAGAAGCGAGCAACCGTATTCCGCGTGTCCAACGAGGTCATGAAGTGGTCGCCCTCGGTCTGTTAGGACTCTAGCAGTGATAAAAGCTGTGAAGGCGCGAATTCAAAGAAATCCCAAACGTAAGCAGAAACTGTTGGCCCTTCAGATGGGGTTAAGCAGAACCACGGTGAAAAGGGTGTTAAATGAAGACTTAGGGCTTCCGGCATATCGAAGAAAAACAGAACATCGTTTGAATGCTCGTCTAATGGACCTGAGACTGAAGAGATGCCGCGCTTTGTTGAAGCGATACGCGGGAAAAAAATAGCGGGAAATTCTTTTTTCGGATGAAAAAATTTTTCCTTAGAAGAGAGCTACAACAAACAAAATGATAAGGTGTACGAACACAGTAGTGAAGAAGCGAGCAACCGTATTCCGCGTGTCCAACAAGGTCAAGAAGTGGTCGCCGTCGGCCTGTTAGGACTCCAGCAGTGATAAAAGCCGTGAAGGCGCGAATTCAAAGAAATCCCAAACGCAAGCAGAAACCGTTTCCCTTCAGATGGGGTTAAGCAGAACCACGGTGAAAAGGGTGTTAAATGAAGACTTAGGGCTTCCGGCATATCGAAGAAAAACAGAACATCGTTTGAATGCTCGTCTAATGGACCTGAGACTGAAGAGATGCCGCGCTTTGTTGAAGCGGTACGCGGGAAAAAATATCGGGAAATTCTTTTTTCGGGTGAAAAAATTTTTCCTTAGAAGAGAGCTACAACAAACAAAATGATAAGGTGTACGAACACAGTAGTGAAGAAGCGAGCAACCGTATTCCGCGTGTCCAACGAGGTCATGAAGTGGTCGCCCTCGGTCTGTTAGGACTCCAGCAGTGATAAAAGCTGTGAAGGCGCGAATTCAAAGAAATCCCAAACGTAAGCAGAAACTGTTGGCCCTTCAGATGGGGTTAAGCAGAACCACGTTGAAAAGGGTGTTAAATGAAGACTTAGGGCTTCGGGCATATCGAAGAAAAACAGGACACCGTTTGAATGCTCGTCTAATGGACCTGAGACTGAAGAGATGCTGCGCTTTGTTGAAGTGGTACGCGGGAAAAAATGTCGAGACATTCTTTTTTCGGATGAAAAAATTTTTGCCTTAGAAGAGAGCTACAACAAACAAAATGATAAGGTGTACGAACACAGTAGTGAAGAAGCGAGCAACCGTATTCCGCGTGTCCAACGAGGTCATGAAGTGGTCACCCGCGGTCTGTTAGGACTCCAGCAGTGATAAAAGCTGTGAAGGCGCGAATTCAAAGAAATCCCAAACGTAAGCAGAAACTGTTGGCCCTTCAGATGGGGTTAAGCAGAACCACGGTGAAAAGGGTGTTAAATGAAGACTTAGGGCTTCCGGCATATCGAAGAAAAACTGAACATCGTTTGAATGCTCGTCTAATGGACCTGAGACTGAAGAGATGCCGCGCTTTGTTGAAGCTGTACGCGGGAAAAAAATATCGGGAAATTCTTTTTTCGGATGAAAAAATTTTTACCGTAGAAGAGAGCTACAACAAACAAAATGATAAGGTGTACGCATACAGTAGTGAAGAAGCGAGCAACCGTATTCCGCGTGTCCAACGGGGTCATTTTCCATCCTCGCTCATGGTGTGGTTGGGAGTTTCTTATTGGGGCTTAACAGAAGTACATTTTTGTGAGAAAGGTTAAAAACGAATGCAGTTGTGTATCAAAATACAGTCCTGACGAACCTTGTGTAACCTGTTTCTCATACCATGTTCAATAACAGGCACTGGGTATTCCAACAAGATTCGGCGTCAGCTCATAGAACGAAGAGCACACAAGACTGGCTGGCGGCGCGTGAAATCGACTTCATCCGACACAAAGACTGGCCCTCCTCCAGTCCAGATTTGAATCCGTTAGATTACAAGATATGGCAACACTTGGAGGAAAAGGCGTGCTCAAAGCCTCATTCCAATTTGGAGTCACTCAAGATATCCTTGATTAAGGCAGCTGCCGATATGACATGGACCTCGTTCGTGCTGCGATAGACGACTGGCCCCGCAGATTGAAGGCCTGTATTCAAAATCACGGAGGTTATTTTGAATAAACTATAGTGTCATAAGAATCTATGTTCTGTTAAGTTCATTTTGATATATAAATGGTTACATAATGAATAAACTTGTTTCATTTATTTTATATTAAACATGTAATAGAATTTATGACCTGATTAGGTAATATGCAATTTGGTTACAGATGATAAACCAGGGTCACATTGGGTAGCTTTATATATCAATACGAATGACGTTGGTCAGTCAATATTTTGATTCATTCGGACGGGCACCTGTACGATATCATCTAGAGTTATTAAAAAAGAATTGTAACAGATGGAACTGGAATGTTGATAGGATTCAGAATGAGTGGACTTCAGTTTGTGGCGAATATTGCTTAATGTATTTGCTATGTAAGTTTCAGGGATGTTCAATGCATAGTTTTACGAGTATATTTATAGGGAACACATTGTACAACGATATTTTAGTGGATGAGATGTTTCGCTCCTATTTTATAAATAATAAGTAATAAGATTTTGTATTTTATAAATAAAAATTTTAACAAAATTGGGTAATGTGTTTTATTAATGAGTCAGATTAGTGTAGATAGGAACAAAGGAGTATAATACAATAGCATCAGCCGACCCACACGCTGACGAATAATAGATAATGACGGTTTTCAATGAACAATAGATAAGTAGATAAGGACAATGGAGCGCTAATGACGGTTGAGGCTACACCGGATATCAATTAGATAAGAGTTAATTGATCTGCTCATCTCCGGAACCGTGCATCCTACGCAAAAATGGACCGCAGATTCGTGATCAGAGCATGCCAAAACCTTTTTTTTTTTTTTAGGATCGTGAGTCGACGAACGTCGTACTTGTACCACTTCTGACTCAGTGCGCCAAAACTGGTACAACCTAACTACTAGTATAGTAGTACTGACTAAGTGCGCCAGAACTGGTACAACCTAACTACTAGTATAGTAGTACTGACTAAGTGCGCCAGAACTGGTACAACCTAACTACTAGTATAGTAGTACTGACTAAGTGCGCCAGAACTGGTACAACCTAACTACAAGTGCGCCAGAACTGGTACAACCTAACTACTAGTATAGTAGTACGGACTAAGTGCGCCAGAACTGGTACAACCTAACTACTAGTATAATAGTACTCACTAAGTGCGCCAGAACTGGTACAACCTAACTACAAGTGCGCCAGAACTGGTACAACCTAACTACTAGTATAGTAGTACTGACTAAGTGCGCCAGAACTGGTACAACCTAACTACTAGTATAGTAGTACTGACTAAGTGCGCCAGAACTGGTACAACCTAACTACTAGTATAGTAGTACTGACTAAGTGCGCCAGAACTGGTACAACCTAACTACTTATATATCTGCAGCGTGGCTCTACCTCGTAAAACGTTCTTTATATAAAGTAGGATGTTGGCTTAGTGTCCATGACATGCAGTGTTCACTTACCATCAGGTGTATTGTAAGTTGGTTGTATAAAAAGAAAAAGTTTACAGGTTATAAAAACAAGTAGGCTGTGTACGTGTACTCTTCATCAAATAAAAAGTTTACAGGTTATAAAAACAAGTAGGTACTCTTCATCAAATAACTTCACGCAGTAAAGCCACGATTTCTTCCTAAGGTCCTGAGGATTTTTGCTAGGTAATTAATTTATTTTTACACTGGACGTAACATTTATTTTTATACATTAATGAGTTTTTTAGTGTAGTTCTAGTATTATGTCAGAAGCGTAAAGCGGTCTGCTCGACCGGAGAAAGACAACGTTCTTGCAGAATAGGATCTCAAAATAGCCGTATAATATTCTATTTATTTTTTATTTTATTTTATAGGATAGAGTGACAAACGAGCACACAGTCCACCTGATGGTAAGTGGTTGCTGTGACCCATAGACATCCACATCTATCTTCGATTACGAATCAAAATGCACATGCGTTGTCACCCGTGAGGACTAAGATGGAATGCCTCGTTTCCAGTTAAAAGGGTCTCCGGTTCTCTACACTCACCATACGAAATACAGCAGCATTAAGCTACTATTTCACGCTGGTATTCTGTGAGAGCGTGGTCCTTCCCCGGTCGAGCCGACCCATTCGTGCTACAACTATACTTCTAATATAACTGCAGCATGGCTCTACCACGTATAAAATATATTCTATATATTCTATTTTTATGGTAAGTGAAAAAAACCGGAGACCTCTTACTTGTAACAAGGCATTCATCTAAATCATGTAGGGTGATAATGCATCTGCACTTTGATGTTTAATCGAGGACAGATGTACGTGTCTATGGAACAAAGCATATTACAGTCAGGTGCACTTAATGATCGTTTTCCACCTTTAATACTATAAATAGGCAATTGAAAAAGGCAGCATATTCGTCTTAAAATGCCGAATTCAAAATTCCACAGGCCGGGAATAGAGAGGAACTGTGTCTGTGCGACATTACAGTCCTGTATTTTTCCACCGGTACTTTCAATCCATTTGCCCAGCGCGATGAGTATGGGCAGATCTTACAAAATAAACATACTATAATGTGTACTTGAATAGGTTTATATTGAGTTTTATATTATATAAAGGTAAATAAAAAGGAAGAAAGTCGATAGCTTTTGATCATTTGGAATTCGCCGTATTAGAAAAATTAAAGCCTACATTCAGATTTTTATAGGCTATGTTGTAATTTAAACCACCGAAGTATTCGTATCATCAGGAGATGGCGTTACAAGATAACTCACTTATGTATTCAGCGGGCGCGGCAGTGGGGCGGTCGGTGCGCGCCTCCTGCTTGATGGCGCGCGCGAGCGCCGCCGCCTCTTTGGGCTCGTGCAGCACCACCACCAGCTGCTGCGCGCCGCCACCACCAACCCCCCCTGCACCACACCACACCGTGTCAGTACGTAAGACGCTCCTCTACGTAAGACGCTTCAAATAGGCGGAATACAGAATATAATAAATAAATAGAAGATATAATCGAAATATATGGCTTCGTATTGTACTGAGTGCTTTTCATTTATTTTTTCAGAATAAATCATATTCATAAATCTATCATACACTTGGGATGGCCGCAAATATGATCCGACCAAACAAACTAATGATGATCCAGAGGCTGTTTATTCAGTTAATTTTTAAGTATGAAAGACTTCTGAAAAATAGCACGTAATTCCAAAATCTATTAATTTAATCTTTAAAATGATGTAGGTACATATCATATTATGATATAGTATGATATAATAGGGCTTCTGTCACAAGAGAACTGCATTAGTCTTTTAAATCCGAATAACTTTATATTGTTGAATGTCAGATCATTTTTGCACATCATGGTTCCATTTTAACTCAATAGATTATCAAGAAATTCTTTAAAGGTCATTTTATTATCTTAACACTGGTCCGGGAGAAATTTCTGTCTTGGGAAGAACCAGCATGAAATCTAGCGGCACTTAATCGCACAGTTATATTGTTTTATACTTAGGTATATTAGACAGATAGTTGGACTCTATATTGTACATCAAAACAAAAAATAAGTAAAGAATGAAGAAAAACAATATTATATAATAATAATAATAGCATAAAAAATAGAAAACACACTAATTTTATAAACAAACTAAAGGAATTTTTAATTTGTAAACACTACTACACACTAAACGAATACCTTAATGATAAACTTTAAATGTCTACCTAGAATACCTACAGTTGCTATATTATATAGTGCATTCATCATTATTGTTTCATTAAAATGGTCCTCCTCTCTCTTAATTGGCGTGCCCTGCAGGGCCCATGATGATCTCATAGTTTTAAGTTAAAACTTAAAATGTTCTCAACACCTTAACTGTTACGTTATGGATGCAATAAATAATATGAATATGAATCTATGGGGTAAGCAGTAGGCTACTTAACATTCAGCCTTGGACTTTTTGACGACTTTAACCGAATGAATGAACACTGACCTTGTTGCTGCATCATGGTAGCCATCAGATCCTGATGCAACTCCTCCCTATATTCCCGCTTGTCGGTCCTTTGCTCGGCCTTTAGCTGGTGCACGGTCTCTGCCTGCACGTATCCGGCCTGACCTCCATACGCGATGTTGCCCAGATTGACCGACGACGAGGATGCAGAAATCGTCTGATACTTCACTCCCGTGTTCACTGTTCATGAAAGGTATTAAATATTAATCACGTAGAAAGATAAAGGAAGGAAAACTAGGGTAGATGCAGATGCAAAGGCAAAACCTTTTGCATCATAAACGGAGCGGAGTAAAAGTCTAAAGTCATAACTATCTTTATTTCAACAAAAGATTCAATCAAATGGTGTGACATAGCGCAGATGTAATTTTACCTAATTTATTAGATAGTAAAAAAAATCATATTCAGATTTTTATTGTTTATAAACCCTGTCTGCGTTGAGCTACAAATATTGCCGAAAAAAATATGTAAATTGCCTTACGGGTTACGGAGGAGATAGATTTCAAAGAATCGTTTTCTTGCGCCATTGGAGCTCAGCTCCAATAAAGTAATACATATCTCTGTTTAACTCAATTTATCGATAACTAGCATCTGCCCACTGCTTCTTAGAAACAAACACTTTATATTTATTTTTGCAAATTTAAAAAAGAAAAGGAGGCTATTTTGATGATTCTTTTTATATACAATATATTTTAATATATCAGGGGTGATCTATTGTAAATTTAGAAAAAAATTGCACCACTAAGCATGGCAAAATAGAGGATGAAGTTGTTAATATAATTATTACGACGACATTGAGGTTATGATATGCTTTAGTCCACTCAATAAGGTAAAAACAAATTAATGAAAACTAAAAGCCGACTTTCAATGAACTAACAAGATTAAAAACTATGACATTCTAAATCGGGGCACAGAGTTAGTTTGTGGGAGGAAGAATTCAATCTTCTACGATTTGGCTTATCACAGACTTCAGAATGTAATTTTTTTAATTCTTTTTAGTTTTTAGAAATCGACTTTTACGTTTTATTAAGTTATTTTTTCAGTGGTAAAATAGTATAATGGTTATTGAAGGCATGGTCTATCTTTATGTCAAATTTCATTTGAATAGATTTAGCCGTTTATGCGTGAAAACTTCCATATTCACAAGTATTTACATTAAGTGCCTAAGTAAAGTAAAGATACACTTATAGGTACAGGTATACGTGCTACATTAGTTATGGCACGAATGGGTCGGCTCGACCGGGGTGGGACTACGTTTTCACAGAATACCAGGAGCTAATAAAGGCTGCTGTGTAAAGAACCGGAGACCCATTTTACTGAAAATGAGGCATTCCATCTTAGTCCGCAGGGGTGACAACGCATCTGCACGTTGATTCTTAATCGAGAATAAATGCAGATGTCCATGGACCACAGCATCCAGTTACCATCAGGTGGACTGCGTGCTCGTTCGTCACCCTTATTCTATACGTCACTGCTGGACACAGGGTTTATCTCATTTCTGAGAGGGTTTTAATGTCTGCTGCACTGCCCTATTGGCGAACTTCACATGTCGAAAGTATTTTTTAAATCTCTCAGAAATGCAGGTTTACCTCACGATGTTTTTTTTTCACAGGTAGCGCGGCAGATCTTTCTTGTCCTAAACCTCACAAAAACGAAAGAAGGATAGTGCCCAGTAGTGGGATGATACAGGCTGTAACTTTACATCATTTTGATTTATGGTACCTACAAATTTTGATATATTAGGAGATAGGAATTTTAAATTCCTTAGGAAGTGGTAGAATCACGCTGCAACTATATCATAAGAGTAATTGTAGCACAAATAGGTCGGTACGACCGGGGATAGGACCAGGCTCTCACAAAATACCAGCGTAAAATAGCTGCTAAATCCTGCTGTGTTTCGTATGGTAAACGTAGAGAACCGGAGACCCATTTTACTAGAACCGAAGCATTCCATCTTAGTCCTCACGGGTGACAACACTTCTGCATTTTATTCTTAGTCGAGGATAAATGCAAATGTCTATGGGCCACAGCATCCACTTACCATCAGGTGAACTGCGTGCTCATTTACCACACTATTCTATAAAAAAATCAAATAACAGCAGGCGTTATAATGGTATTGATTATTGGCAAAAGGCGGTCAAGTGCAAAAAACTTGCGCCCTGAATAAACGTAGCATGATTTATGTGCCTGTACGTGTACGTACGTAGTACGTGTAAGTATTCCAGTACACTAAAGATAGGTGTGGTATGAATCTTAGGGTGTTTGAGTCTATACGATTACTATAAAGTATGTCCGCAGTTTTTATTGAGTGTGCGAGTATCATGATTTCAACAAGTGATTTATCTAGAAGACATATTTTACCCTACCTTACGACCAGCGATTAACAGCTGATCTAACGCAAGAGTTCCGAATAGGACTATAAAGTTCCAGGTAGGACGACCGCCTCAGGAACCTCAGTGGGACTTATCTAGACGTACTTCTACATTTTAAGCTCTACAAACAACTTTAAAGTTACCCTAAAAAAAGTAAAGTCACAGCCTATATACGTCCCACTGCTGGGCACAGGCCTCCCCTCATTTCTGAGAGGGTTTTAGGGCAAGGAAGTGTCGTCCGCCGCGCTGCCCCAATGCGTGTTGGCGAACTTCACATGTCTTCGAAAATATTTTTTTTCTTATTCCTCAGACATGCAGGTTTCCTCACGATGTTTTCCTTCACCGCGGAGCACGTGGTAAATCAGCACTTAAAATTGCAATTAACAATTTCATTGGTAACAGCGGGGATCGAACCAAAAAAAAGAAAGAAAAAGTTATCCTACAAGAGTAAAATTCAAAATTTTTAAATTAGTAAATCGAAAACTTAAAAACCAATCTGGCGTCGCGTCGGTCTGCCTGTTTGTCATAAGCGATTGTCTCTAAAATTATTTGGCATAGTAATTTGATATAAATCACAGAAATGAGAGCGTGAGAAATATTACTGGGCAGTCGACTAGGATATCCCTTTCAGCTTTGTTTCTTATGTTCTTGTTTGATTATACATCTTATTAAGGTGTCGTAGAGTGAAAAACAAACGCAAAGTTCAGCGTGTGGTAAGTGGACCTTCAATTAGGAATCAAAATGTAGGTGCGTTGTCAGACCCGAGAACGAAGGTCTAGAAGGTCTTGATGCCATTAAAAAGGGTATAAGTTCTATAGCTGCTACTTTACGCTGGTAATCCGTAAATGCGGAGTCCTTCGTCGGTCGAGCCAAACCACCTTAATCCCTTATCTTATACAAGCGATACCACTGCTTAACCTCAGACCAATAAGGAAGTGCTTAAATCATATTACGATCTAAGTTTGCTCATCACATCCTGTTGAAACAGCGAAATAATTTTCATGTACCTATTGTCTTTCTGATTTAATATTTTTCTTTTATTACCATCGTTTAATATGAGCAAGTTTTTAAATGTCATACTCGTATAATACATACATATCTATATATTGTAGGTACGCGTAACATACCTATGGTTCCCTGGTAAGTACTGGCTATGGACGAACTATATGTTGCGCGTGGTCCAGCCCGCTATGAATTAATTCATGTGTAAACCGTACATGACTAAAAAGTATCAGGACATTGATCACGCAAAAAAATATTTCAAACATATTTAAAATTAGGAGGTAGGTACTGTAAGAAAACTCATCTTTTCAGATTTATCAAAAATAAAACTAATATTGTTCAAATGTGAAAAGACCTATTGACGCTCCTGGCTCCTGGGAATGAGATGACCGCTACCAAGCTATTTCTAATCTGTTTTGTGTAGTTAATTGTGTAACATATCTAATATATGATTTTAAACAGTCCTTTTCTCAAAAAACAAATGTTCCGCCGGGTTTTTTTGCTGGTTCTTCCAAGGACAGAGGTATTATTTTATATTCTATAATGAATAAAAAAAATTCTATTTCTATATTACTCCTACCATAAAAACTGGAATATATAAAGATTAAAATTACCAGTGTGCAGGGGCGCAAGTCCAGCTAGAGTGACTGCTCCTGGTTGTGCGGAGCTGACGACCACGACGCTCTCAGCCTGTCGGAACTTGACGCCGTCCACTACACCAGCGGTCGGGGCCACCGCGAACTGGACGCCGCCCGTGCCGCTCGTCGAGTAGCGCGTGTCCTGCACCACGCCGCCGCCTCCGTTTCCTTCGTACCCGAACTTCGCCGCGAACTGGTGGATGGTCGGGATCCCCGCCGCCGACGGTATGTGACCCGTGAACTGGGCGAAGTTCATATTTCAGCGTATCTGAAAGCGCGACAGACATCTCGGTGTCAAGGTTAAAACCACTCGTTTATACTGAGAACACGCACCATAACAAAGGGTGCGGCCCCTAGTAGGGCGCTCACTCAACCCCCGCCATTCTGCCTCACCCCAAGCGCCGCCGACATTTCTAGCGCTCTATTTTTACCGACCCACGCTCCCACACCATCGGTCCTTCAAACAGCACTGGGACGTCGAGGGACTGACTTAAGGAGTTACGTCAAATTGTTATTGAATAGTTACCTGTTTCCTGGCGATATGAACTGTTTTCATAACGTTTTAATTGTTGCCCTTCGACGAAATAAGCGAAGTCAAAGAGGGCGATGTGCGCGGACATGATGCGCGGAGGGTCAGCACGCCTGCGCTCTCGGCAGCAGCCTCAGGGTGTGAGAGGAGCGCGGAGTGGGCACGGGGGCTGAGCCGCGACTACACGTGCTCGACAGGGAACTTGTTGAAATCCTTGCGATCACGGCTTAATTTATAGCTTCTTTTTATTCAGTCCGCCGTTTTCACGTTTAAATGAATAATAAGTTATTAAGACTTATGAAATTTTCGCAAATTTGGAATGAAATGGGTTCAAATAACTTTACAGCTTATCATTCGTTTCATTGTTATTCAATAAATTAATTTTAACCAAACTTTGAAATTCACAGCTGAATTGCCTATTGAAGAATGCGCCAAATTACGCATATCAGGAAACAGTCGTCGCCCGTAGTTTATTATCTCACATCACGGTCATCAAACTAGTCCTACGTCTCAATTTTTATATGTATATCTACATTTTATGTTGACATTTGGCGAATGCATTAGAACCGCCATAAAAAAGAACTTCTTTTTGCGCCAAGTGCTAATTCCCACATTGCTCAACAAGGATGATAAACGTCGTGAGGCATGCATGAGTGAAGTCCACCAACACGCAATGGGTCAGCGGACAATTTTTTTGCCCTAAAACCCTCTCAGAAATCAGAGGAGGCCTGTAGCCAGTAGTGGAGCGTATATGAGCTGTAATTTTACTTTTTCTTTAAATAAAATGTTTCCCCCACACTAGGATTTTCTCTTACATCGTAGAGGTTTACATACATAAATTTCACAAGTACAAACATCCAGGCCCTCCTTATTTCGTGCGGGATTCAAACCCACTGCGCAACGAATCCGTCAACTTTACTCATTTACTTTTTACGACTCAACCACCATTTTCAGGTATTACAAATCCATTATTTGCTATAAATAACTACACTACATAATGACATAATTAATTGAAAATATTAATTAAGGGTACCATTTATGTATACGCTGCACAAAATTATATCGAATCCTTTTGATTTACTGAAATGCTACCGATACCGAAAAAAACAGAACTTTCATAACTCATTGGCCGAATGTACTCGGTCGGTGTCAATTATTATTCATTATGGCGGCGAACAAGTTATAAGAGGCCAACGTAGCTTAGTGCTCCAATTAAAGTAGGCTGGTCATGTGTGGAATTCCAAATAAAGAGAGCCAACCAAAGACTAGCTGTTATCTTTCGTGTCTGACTGTGTTATGTTACTGTTCCCGTGCCAAAAGAACTTACCGCCATAACTAAGTTTAGTTGTAATTTCACCTATCACCGCAATGGGCTGGCTGCACGGCAAGTCATAGTCGGATAAACCCGGATGTATTCGCATTTCGCACCCGACGTATACATGCATTTTCACATGAGTACCTAAACACTCGGACAAGTAGGTACCTAACAACTTTCCGTGCGCGCGGTGCGGGAATCGGACCCCAGAGCAAGGGGCAACCGATCCGATTCCGATTACCGCTAAATCCTACTATATAAGAAATCCGAATACTACAATTTTATAAGTAGGAGTAAATATGTACTATTTCAATAAAGGTTGTGACTGTGGCTGTTAATAAAGGCTCAAAAGTAAATATTAATTTGACTTTCCTTATAACATCTAGAAAATGAAAAGTTGCGATTGCCAATTTGCTTTCAATCATGACAACTACGACCAATATATGAGGCAATCTAATAAGTAGGCCTCTCAAGCAGCATGCAAGCTGTACACGAGCTGAATTGAAGTTCGGTTTTATGCTAAAGGCAGTATTTTCTGGATGTACAAAGGCTGTATAAGTATAGTATTATACAGTTCTTAAGTGCTTAAGTAAAAAATTGGCACAAGTTATGGAGCTTTATGCGTTAGTAGCGTTGTGCTGTAGCTGTACAAGCATAAAAGAGTTCGTATAGCTGCTGTATTACAGCTGTTATTTGTTTTGCAAGGAAACCATTACACTACAGATCTTGCCTTATAAATAACTTGTAAGAATTTTTTCTCTTATAATTATGTATACACCTATAAAGACATATCTAAAACTGTAGTGTTTTGATTGTAGCAATGTTTATTGATATTGTCAATGGTGTATCTATCTAAATAAATAAATAAAGTTAAGCGTTCTAAATTGGTTTTTGAACGGAATTACAAACGAATATACAACAAAAAGAACTATACTTTCGATGACTAGATAGTATACTCACTTATACGTGGTGCAGCCATAAATCCATGCAGCAGCTATATTATGGTTGTAGCACGAATGGGTCGGCTTAACCGGGGAAGGACCACGCTCTCACAGAGTACTAGCGTAAAATAGCAGCTCTACACCGCTGTGTTTCGTATGGTGAATGTAGATAACCGGAGACCCTTTTTACTGGAAACGAGGCATTCCATCTTAGTCCTCAGCGGTGGCAACTTATTTTCATTTTGATTCCTAATCGAGGATAGATGTGGATGTCTTCTTAAAGTCATTTGGACTGTGTACTCATTTGTCATCCTTATTCTATAAAAAAAAATATATACTTTAGGTAGGTATCATAAGAGACGAAGGGGAAACTGAAACAGAAGATGAGCATCAGCCTCTTCCTGACGACAATTCAAAATAGTTTAAGAAATACCTGCGGCTCCCATCCCGCCTGGCTAGCTTGACAACTATAGCTAATATCGATGAGGTAATCTGTGGAACAGGCCTATGTTTAGAAGTACACTTTGACAGGCTGCTATGATGTTGGTGATGGTGACGGGAAAAACCATTGTCCAGCCAATGGTAAATATTGGTTCCGCACGCGTTATGATCCGAAACCACGAGACAGTTCATTACGCTAGCGGTAACATAAATAAATACCAAGCACTCAAATATAATAGAGCCATGGTAGCTCAAGTGTTAAACGTAGCGAACCAGGGTTCCCATCCCCGGCGGCATCAATGAAATTGTTAATTGCTATTTTAAGTGCTGATTCACTACGTGCTCAGAGGCGCAGGTAAACATATTGTAAAAATCCGTACATATAGTAATAAAATATTTTCAATATATAAAATTAATATAAATATATTAATATTATTAAAATACTGTATATGATTCATAATGAAGTGTTAATCCCTACTAATGTGATAGTGAAAGTTAGTTGTGGCAGAAGAAGCACGAAAGTAAAGTAAATGCAGTAGAAATGCGGTCTTTACGGAGTATGGTAGGGCTGAACCTGAATGACAGGGTGAGAAATTTTGCGATAAGAGAAAAATATGGTGTACAAGATGATGTTGTGACCAGGACTAAGAAAGGAATGCTTCGGTGGTTTGGTCATGTGGAAAGAATAAGCGAGGAAAGAGTGACAAAGCAAATTTATATTGCACATGTGAACAACAGAGTCGGGAAGGGACGTCCTAGACCAAGATTCATCGACAAAATTAGGAATATATTGAAAATGGGCCAGAATAGGAGTACCCTTAACCCACGAGCGTGTATATATGGATGTAAAGGAAGTGAGAGAGGTGTGTCAGGATCGTGCCAAAGACCGATCGTAGAAGTCCGTAGTGTCTGCCTGCCCCCTCTGGGCGACAGGCGTGAGTGTTTATGTTATGGAACAGCGCGGCGTACGCATACCAATTGCACCATAACCCTCTAGGTATTTTTATATAGAATAGGATTGACTAAACGAGGACATATCCACCAGATTGTAAGTGGATGCTGTGGCTCATATACGATGTGACATTTATCCTCGATTAAGAATCAAAATGATGATGCGTTGTCACCCCTGAGGACTAAGATGGAATGCCTAGTTTCCAGTAAAAAGGGTCCTCGATTCTCTAAACTCACCATACGAAACACAGCAGCATTAAGCTGCTGTTTCGCTGGTATTCTATGACGTGGTCCTACTATGGTCGAGCCGACACATTCGTGCTACAACCATAGGTTCTACCACGTAATCAGAAGATGCCCGTGCCCTGCTGTGGTACATAGCAATCGGTTAATATGTTTGAACACAGGACAAGTTCAACGTCTCTTAGATATAACTCATTAACTCCAATATAAAAGGAACAAATTTAAAATTTAAATTATCCCAAATTGAATGTGATTTATGTTTTTGCCTACCGATCGAGCCATCGACCCTTATGAATATGTTGTGCGTGCGTAGTAAAGTCAGTTAAAATAATGCATTACCACGCAATTTGAATTTAAAAGATAAAAAGGACAGAATGTTTGAGATTTTATTTAATTAATTTTTCTTTACCATTTGCTTACAATGCTTATTCTGAGCCTTCTCTGCAAATTTGGTCGATTATAAAATAACCCTGTATAAAGAGAGTGTAAAAATTAAAATCGTTTATAAAAATCAGTGACTTTATTTTTTAATCTCATTAATAAATAAGTTTCATACAAAATTGTTTACACTTATAACCTTCAAATGAAAGTTTATCACCTATCTGTATACCTTAACTTATAATACTTTTAACTACTAATTTCAATAATCTTATAAAAAATACAAAAAGTAAGAATCAACATTGGAGAAAATTGCTGATTAAAAAATAATTTCAGTTGCACAATTGAAATACTTAGGACGACACACACAGTCAGTTTAACTGATCATTCCAACTGATCAGTTCAAACTAGGACTATTGATATTTTTTTAAATGTCGGATTTTCGATATACTTATCGATAATTATAAATATGTCAATATCGGAGTTTTATATATTATGAGTTTATTTAGTTTTAGTTTGAACTGATCAGTTGGAATGATCAGTTGAAAGGACTGTGTGTGTGTCGTCCATAAGAAATACTTACTACATGGTTATCTACATCGTAGTTCCTCAAATTCAAATTTACGTATGCGGAAACAATCAACTAACACAACTTGTGATGAACTGATTATTAAAAACTATGTTAGATGCTAGAATGTACAACTTAGTCTACTCTCATTTCAAAAAATATGGAATCCACCATACTGAACATCATGAGCACCTTTTTATTATTTACTTCAATACATCAGAACTTCTTAACACTATGGCTTGGAAAGTTGCAAGTAAAACTTCACGAAATTTACGCACACAATCTTAGCAGACCTTTTGAAAAATAAATACATTAAGAAGCCCTGAGAAAGAGATTTTAAAACAAAGCGATGCTTAAAACTTAATCTAAGTACAAAAATATAATTCGAAATCAATTTATAACTACATTAAAGCTGATAGGTTTAATATCGTGTGCTAGAGAACAGGATCAAAAAGGCATTTCATTTCTATAGTTGTTATTGCAGGAGTGATATGATGGGTGATGACTGTTTAATTCATAGTCGCAGTGTTTATCAGCATCTGCTATACTTTCCTCTACTAAGTATGAACGCAAATTTTAGTATTATAAAAAAATATTTTAAACGTATCTATACAAAATGAAATGTTCTTGAAACATGATCATATCACGCCTGTAAATCACTAAATGTTTTAATAATAACTAAACCTAAATAATTAACAGATGGCTTATAATTACTAAGGACCAATTTTCCAATGTTCAGAGTTATTCATAGGATAACTTAAACAAATTAAAAATTACAGTTGTATAAACAAAATAGTTCCTTAGTTTAACATTTATATTCAGTCAGATTATAATTTATTTGATGGATAAATTTTTTCTGACGATTGAAAAATGGGCCCCAAAGAATGTACTGAATACAAATCGGCAAATATCCTAAAACCATGATTAACAAATACAAAGACAACAACAGGAAATGGTATAAATATCACAGTTACGATGATATTTACAATGTCATAGGTTTTATTGCATTAAACGCTTTATATTGCAAATTCTAGCTTCGATCGGCTTTCCTAAGTTGCTTTTATACAATGTTGAAAAACGAATTCTGACGTTTAGTTTGTCCCAGGGTCTCGACCAATAATGTAAATATATAATATGTCACAACCAATTATTTGATCAACCAGCCGCTTAGCATTCGTCTAAACGCCTTTTAGTCGAATTACAATGACGTGTACAACGTTCCTTTGGCTGAAGGCTGCATCAGGAGACACCGAGTCTAAAGTTCTTCTTTTATGCCGTTTTGGCCCCCGCAGTCCTTTCTTTTAATTGATAATATGGATATGAATTCATGTGAATAAACTTATGAAACCTAAATTTTTCACATAATTTTAAACTGATTGATGACTTTCCACAAAATGAATGGTTAGTAATTGATTACCCTCCTAAACTGTAATGAATTCGATATTAAACGTGACATTAGGCGAATTGGCGAAGCTGTCTTTATACATTCAGTGAGGACATCCATTAATGCCACCAGGAATGACTGGAATGAGGTGAAATATTTAACAGATTTAATGACGGGGAAGTTAGTTTGTTAGAAAAGTATAAGCACTAAGTAATGTTTCTTTCTGAAACAATTTTTATTTTAATTAGATTTGAAATGAATAAACCAAACTACGGAGAATCCTAAATCTGGGAGAATAAAAAAAGTTAAAAGTGTGTGAAAATCCAAGAACACACCATTGAGGCATTGTTCTACGTATTTAAGCCAATCAAATAACTAGCTGGTTTAACACTTACTCTGTTCGATTTAAAGACACGATAGTAAGACAATAACGGGTCACGAGGCAGTGAGTGTTAAACCATAGGGCTGCGACATATTATATATGTATAGGAGCAAATGACATAAGAAAAGTAATTCGCTACCAAAATTGCCAAATAATATAATTTCCAAATAGTTATTGCTATCTTACGTGGCATTCGCTAATAAGCGACTCTTGTGATTGTAACAGGTAAAATTTACCAAAAAAACCTATCACTAGATACATACACACAAACATATGCTTAACTGGCAGTTTCATTTGCACAAAGAACACCGTATATCCCTTTTCACACAGACATGACTGTGTTAATGTCCACACTTCTACAACTGTCAACTGAGTGCTGCACGCCATGTTTAATGTCGTTATTGGTCCACAGTAATTAACTAAGTGCTTAAAAGGCTTGTGTAAACAGACTCCGTATGTAAAGCATTAGCATCACGTTGCGTTGCAAAATTGTCACCATCATCACAAAGCCCACTGCTGAACATTAACCCCCCCCCCCCCCCCTCCACCCCCCATAAATGGCACATAGCACGGTCCTGAACCACCTGCATCACAAAAATGTATCTGCCCTCCGCAGAGTGCAATAAGGGTAAAGGGGAGAGCGTTTGGAGAAAATTAATGCATTTTGAAATCTAGTGTATAACGTCTAAATTTATTTCTTTCCAATGACATAATAAAATAAGGAATGAGATTTCAAACGGAATTCATCACAACGATCCCAAACAAAAACCACATTGATAAAAAACATAATAATAATCAAGCTATATTAAATACTGCACAGGACGGCAGATATAATCGCTAGCAAAAATCTTTGTTAGACGTCTTCCGGGCTAATTTGAACTTGGCAATTTCATTAAATGACACAAATTTGTTTTGCACTAAGTTTCTATTCCGCGTATATTTTCCACTTTTACTTCCTCTTAACGCAATTCAAATATCATCTTTCACTTTCTAAAATCACGTGTGTTCCATGCATCCTTTCAATGAAATTGTTTGAAGCAAACATCGTTAAGACTTAACGACTGTTGCTCCAAACAATTCAATAGAATTGCAACATTATACATTATTCAGAATAGTTTTGTGTAGGGTGGAGGAGTAGGCGGTAATGGAGGCCCTTCACCAACAATCTCCCCACTGTATTCCAGCATCTCAATGCATTTAATAGAGAGGGAACCTTCACCGGCATTGTACATGGTGCTGAACTATGAGCTCAGATTATCAGAACTATCTCAACACGCAAACAATGCTGGGGATGAAGATGACGATTTTGATGTTGATGACCAACCCATTACACAATTATGATTCATACCACAAAATGAAGATCTGCAAGCGATATATTCGGCGATAAGTCAAGGCCGGTGATTGCATCCGGATCCAGCAGACGAAGTAGATGATGAGGACCTTTATTTTGATGTAAAACAGTTTGATGAAGTTTCAGGTGAGGAAGAGTTCGTAGATGCCGAAAAATTTGAAGCTAGTCCAGCCGAGCGGATGATACAACTGTGTTTAGACGTCTCTCACTACCAAGATCACAATCTTGGTAGTGACCAATCCCTTGAAATATAGTATAGTTACTATTTCGCAATGTAGGCCACTCATTATGTACGAATTTTCAGTCCCATAAAAAAATCATGTTCTTTTATATCTACGTTATTATCCTGTATTATCGTGCGATCAGCGAAGCGAACGGGTATCAGCTAATTCCTAATATCTTTAACAACTTTTCATAGTTGCGCGGGTAGAACAAAGTTGTAAGACGCCATGATGAAATATAATATATAGAGTTTCGAGTGATGTTTAGACATCTGGATGTTTCCCGGTCCCATTCCAATGCACAGAAACTTAAACATTATATAGAAGATATTACTTTGTATAAAGATTGATAACTGTCGACAAAGTGGAATCATGATCCCACTAGGTTATTCACAAAACATGTCATTATGATACACCTTACACATCACATGCTTGGCAACTCGGATGATGTCTCGACACCGTTGCTAACATTTTAAACTCCACCGGTCTTGCTTATCTAATTTAATACAATAATTTCACTTACAATATTAGTCTCTCTACTAAATACAATTAGCAATGTTGACAATAGCTGATGTCAAAAAAATGCCTTGATTGAAATTGCACAAGAGCTTCCAGCTTGAGTAAATTCATGCTCTGTTCAAGTAAATTAGTTCACAATTTTTGCTTATTTGATCAAATGGTCACAACATTGTTGCCAACAATTAAAGTTTTATAATTTATATTTTTCTGTCAAAATTATTTTATTTTGAACATTAGTAATATCACGTGATTGGCAATGCAAGGAGTCCATCCATCCAATTAATGCTAACATTTTAAGTTTGTCTAATGTTTGTCCATTTTGTTTATTTTATTAAGAATGCAGTTTATTCACATTTAGTTGCTTGGATGCAATTTATATAATACGTGCTGGCAATATATCGAGCTGCACAACTGCCTTGAGGTACTTTCACATTAAAGCTTTACGAGAGCATTAACAAATGTGTCATTATTTCAGTACCAATAGTTACTTAATTATATTACAGAATTTAAGTAATTCAAGTATTAGACTAAAAAGAGTAAGTTATACGTAACAAAATCATCGTTGAGAATCGTCCCATGGTTGTATAGATTAAAAAAGAAAAACTGGATCATAAAATCACATCAAGAAAGTTAACATAAAAATAACTGCGCTACCGAAGATGACCTACTAAATATAAACATGGATATTTTCACAGATTGACCATCAATACTGGAGCTTCTTTCGAACATGATCAATAGAACAATATCTTCTATTTTTACACATTATATAGTTTATTATAATTATCAACGTTTGGTTGTTAATTCAGAAATTGGGATTTTTGTATATCTTATAATTTTGTATAACTTGTAATAACATTCATTTTATGTACATATTAATAATCATACAAAGCCAGGCTCAATAAAATATATAAAACAAACGCATCAAATTCACCTACCACACAAATATGCTTGGGTTTGTAAACGTATTTGAAGGTGTAAATCTTATAAAATTGTTTAAAGCATAAATAGCTATTTTGTATGTAGTACTATTTATTGTATATTGTGTTGTGAGCTTAATATTGCTTAATGCTTCTGAACAATGATCAGGGAATTATACATTGAGTTAGCGAAGCGGCGCGGTGTTACATGGCATCACTCCATGTATGGCCAATGGTACTAAAAATTCTTAAATGCTTGGTCTCTATGGTACTTGATAAAAAGGGTTCTATTTAAGCAGACCGATATCATAAACTTCAATCTTGATGACCGGATATTCTTTCTTCACCACACTGTTTTATTTGTAGCCACGCAAACGGCAAAAGGCCCTATCAATAATACCCTACGTTATATTCGTTATATCATTTCAAATCTATACTTTTTGAATAGCATTAATTTAAAGGTATTAATATGTTAAAGGTAAGCACTTGTTTGGCATGAATTGTAATTTATATATAATATGTAATTGATAGTCGGTACTCAGAGTGGATAAATCCAGATGCACATTAGATACATTTAGATACAATATACGACCTTATAATAATGATTTAGAAAATGCTTGGAGTTGCTGTTTTTCTTTTTTTTTTTTAAAAGACAATAGAAAGTGACAAGTGGGTATTGAGACATTTAATGCTCAATTCAAGCGAGCGATAACTATCGATTATAAATAAGACCGTAGGTTTACTGTTAGTCGACAATGACAAACATCAGAAAGAGATAGATAATGATGTAATAGCACGCAGAGTTGGTAATAACGCCGTCTATAGGAAGACATAAGTTTTTATTGGTTTATTTTGTAGTCACCTACAACGGACGAGACGAAATGGGTTGGTGGAAGGTCAATGTTTATCAAGTATGAGCGGTTTTAAGTGCAATGTGTGTCACGAGTGGTCCAGCGGCGGCGCGCCGGGCGCGCCCTGCAGCTGCTGCGCCGCGTGCGGCAGGATGTTGATCTGCACCGGCATCTGCATGTTCGAGCTCGTCGGAACCTGCACACCAACGCTTTTATATACAACCTCAGACAAACAAACAATTAAACATGGGACGCTTGGGTATATTTCAAGTGAAGTGCCAAACCAAGTCCAAACTGTAGTGTACTGAGTTGTGCAAAAATATTTTAACTATAAACGTAAGTTTCAGTTCACAGTTATTACTCTATATTTAAATAAAAATAAACTAAAATTACACTCGTTTTCTTTTGTTTGAAACAACGAATTAATCAACTTAAAAAATTCCTATTCCAGTCCTCAGCACTACTTCATTCAAACATGATTATTAACAGAGCAAATTACATTTTCAATTGTGCCAAATACACCGCTCATTACTTTGTATGCTCCTCAAACAAATCACGCGCGAAGCCGCGGTAGTCGCTTGTAAAAAAATAAAATCTGCGTGACAAATATAACTATGAGGCAAGCCATGGAGGAGGCCAATGCACAGCAGTGTAAGTACTTTTTATAGGCTGCAACAGATAACGGACTATTGTATAACTTGTGGTCGCTAGGGGGTCGAAATTCGACCGAAAGTCTACGGTCTGAAAGTAAACAACCAAAATTTAATTTAATTTTATGTATTTTTAGTACATATTGTAAATAAATTCCAGCTTTCTGCACTTATTTTCAACAAAAATTTAAATTATGACAAATCTCAAACACCTCCGCGTGCGCGCAACATTAAACATATAAAAGAGGTACAAAGTTTTCCCATCACATATAAATATGTCGAATACTCACGTGTATAGTAATCTCAGGCATCATAGAGTTGTTGGTGGTTATCGTTGGTTTAACGTCACCCTGGTCGTGGTTCGCTTCGTCGCGCGCTCGTTTACTTTCGTGCGAGCGAGCGTGTTTGCGCAGATGGTCTTTCCGGTAGAAGCCTAGGGGCAATGGAATGCAACAGTTAAATTAATTAAATAGACTAATAGGTAGAAATACTCCTATCACCTAGTAAATGGAGGCATTTGAGCGAGGGTTAGTGTGCACGTGCAGTGACGGTGTAAGCATATCCACTATCCCGTGTCATCCCGCGGGTGTCGTAAGAAGCGACAGAGGGAAACAAATCTGGAGATGGCAGCACCGTCTTCCCAATAATGACTTAAAAAGCCCGCTTGCCAAGCGTGGCAACTGTGGCAAATATCCCCCCTATGAGGCAATCTATGGGGGAGGCCTATGTTCCCCAGTAGACTTAAATAGGCTGTAAGGGTAGTACGCACGTGTATTCATGTATTTACGATCATCATACAGAGCGATTTTGACGGAAGTGTACATGTGTACGTGTGTGTGTACGTACGTGCGTCTGTAGCGTACATGAGTGTGCGGGTGTTTATATAGTTAGCATTGATCAAAACAAATAAGGTAACTAGGAGTCACCTTTCGTATAAGATCTAATTTTTATAAGACAATATTTTCAAAATAAAATGATCAACCATGATTTGGTGAAAGTGGGGTAGACGACTTTGGTCCGAATAAATGAGTAAAAGTATTTTTAACTTATTGTGGCGAGTAGGTCTTACTTGTGAGTGCGGATGCACGATTGTCAGAAGTTACTATTGAGTACCAGAAGAACAGAAAGTAAATGGAGAAAAGTTGTTTACAGTGAAATAAGAAAATGATTAATGATCATACTTAATACCGTAAATGTGACAAAACATACTAAAATATGAGGAAAATATTAGGTAAGATAGTTCAATTTAAAAAGGGATAATTTTAAATTAGACTATCTCTAACTAATATTTTTCAATTACTATGGACTGGATAATTTTTAACTAAGCTTATTAATACTGCCTACAGTTAGGCACACAAGCAAACGTGTCCCACACATCACCAACACAAGTAAGAGCCGTCCATTATCGTTATATAAACATGTTTAGGGTTTTTAGTGGGAACTTGACCGGCGAGAATCTTGAACCGACTGCCGCAAGTACGTATATCAAGGTGTGTCACAAAGATACAACGTGTACCTTTGCCGCATTCGCCGCACATCTCGGTCTTGACGCCGGAGTGTATGACGGTGTGCAGGTTGAGGTGCTCGCGCCGCTTGAAGCCCTTGCGGCACACGCCGCACACGTACGGCCGCTCCGGGTTGTGGCCCAGCTTGTGCCGCTCCAAGTGCTCCTTGCGCTTCAAACTGCACACATATACACACATTTGTTGTTATAAAGGAACTATAAATATCAGCCCCGTGAGTATGTATTGTAAGAGATGGGAAACCCAAAAATATCATGACTTCCGACAAATATATAAAAATAAATTGCCGTGCGTTAGTCGCGCAAACTCGAAAATGGCTCTATCGATTTTGATGAAACTTTTTGTATGTTTGAGTGGGTACATGCATGGTTTAGATTCCAAAAAAACCGGTAGATGGCGCTGTTACCGAGATCCAGAAATGACCCGTGCGTAGCTGAGGCAGCTCGCTAGTAGTGGTTAAACACCGCGGATATGTTGATTTAAACTATTTTTACGGATTTTATCGCGTTTAATTTACTTGAGTTTTAATTCCTAACGTTTCGAATGGGCAAATCTTTTTTACAAAGAGCACGAGGAATATGTGACAGCAAACACCTGGTCGCCGAGCTTCAGCAAATCGAAGGTTCTGCACGACAACAAGCCTCGGGTCCCGCGCCTACGTCACAGTACTCCGCTCTATATACCCTTTAGACAGGAGCACAGCAGTGCAGGAATAAGCAAGAGGGGGGAGGGGGCACCAAACCAAACAGATACCTAAGCAGAAAAGGAGCTCTACCACTTAGTATATCTACATCCTTTTAACCACAAAGCACATAGTAAATCAGTCCTTAAAAATTGTGATTTTGTTTTCCATTCCTATGTCTTTACGCCTTTATATGGTAGAGTCACACTGCAGCTATAATGGTTGTAGCACGAATGGGTCGGCTCGACCGGGGAAGTACAACGCTCTCACACAAGAGTAAAATACCAGAGTAAAATAGCAGCTTATTGATGCTGTGTTGAGTGAGTGTAGAGAAGAGAGAGTAGTAGTAGTCCTCAAGAGTGACAACGCATCTGCATTTTGATTCCTAAGCGAGGTTTAATGTAGACGTCTATGGGCCACAGCATACACTTACCATCAGGTAGACTGTGTGCTCGTCTGTTACCCTTACCCTATATAAAAAAAATATATTTGGTAACAGCAAAGTATGTAGTTGAAACACCTGCTGGCAAGCTATTCCCCACTTTTGCTGTAAATATACAAAAGACAATGCAAATCTCTATCACCTAATGGAAGTAACTATGAAATGCTTGCCTGAAAGCCCAACAATGAACATAGAACAGTTGTAGAACTCACCCGGCGCCGCAAATGCCGCAAATGAACCGCCTCTCAATCTTGTGCACTATGAGATGCATCTCGAGCTGCTCCTTGACGGGATACGCCATCTGGCACTCCGGGCAGCAGAAGATGGCCGTGCCGTCGGAGGCCGTCGCTATCACAACTTGCCCGGGCTTCGGACGCGCTGGCTTCGGTGGCTTCTTCTTGTACTTCTTTTTCTTTTTGACCCTTAATACTCCATCTGTGGGATCACATAACGAAATCACTGATTAAAAAATATAACTTGTAATATAATTTTAGTGAAATTTATATGGTGTTTGTTAACAAATCTCTCTCTCTCTCTCTCTCTTCCCAAATCTAAATTTTATTTTAATTTCGCGGATTTATTCATAGCCTCTAAAATCACAAAATGTACTTTCGAGTAATGTTCCGTTAAGTTTCAAAAACCAAATAAAAGTTCTAACTAAGTACTTTTCATTATTTTTATAATAGAAAACAATGTAAGAGCTAGTCTTATTATTAATTAAATGGAATCTCGTGCCACCATATGTTTATTAACTTAGAGAATCAGCATAGTTAAATATTACCATCGTCCAGAACAGCCTCGGCCCCCGTGCATTCTTTATCTTCTATGGTGGGGGAGCTAACTTCCATCTGTAATGGGTCTTTCTTGATCTCAGTTGGATTTAACCGCAGAAATTGCTGGAGGGAAACTGGCAATGCTTGTGTTTGCTACAATAATAAAAATGATATTATGTATTTACCATGATACTGACAAATGAAATCCGTAATTAAAAATCAATTACAAAATTTGCACCGACAAACAAATAGGAAAGCAAGTTAACAAAACATATTAAAAAATTTACCTGTGGTGGCAACTGATTGAGATATTTAAGGAGATCTTGCGAGGAGTTGCCGAGTTGCCAAGACATTCCTTCACTTGTTTCCGTGCCTTGAGAGCTTTCCTATCAAAATAAAATATGGTAATGTCACAGTATTTACTTCACGTAAAACATTCATACTTTATATATTTACAATAATAGTAAGATTTATATAAATACTCACATCATCGTTATTATTTTCTACACACTCCTCCTTTATAACAATTTCAACAGAATTATTGTTGTCGCCGCTTGTATTGTTGTTGAGAGGCTTGCTGTCCCCCGGATTACCGATAACAATTTGATGGTCCGGAGTAATATACACCTGGAAAAAATAAACTAATATAAAAAACAGAAAATTTACTAAAAACATACTTCATCAAAGGAGAAAATCGCTCCAAATACGAAAGTGAAATTTGCATTATAGCATTGTGTGTAGTGTTGAGGGTAGATCCGCGTATGAAGTTATACCATCAACATCTTGCTGAGTAATAAAACATTTTTATCTTTTCAACAACGTACGGGGCAATAAATCGATCTAGCTAGGATTTATTGTTAAAAAAATGTCGCTTTGTCCGTGTTCTCAGGCAATGAAAAACTGCTACATTATAAGAAGGTAAATTTTGACACTGTGTTAATGATCGTTATAGCTCAAGTATATATCGGGCGTCGCGAAATCTAAGTGCCCTGGTTCGCGTCCTGTCCAACCCTCTGGTCCAACTTTTTTCATTTCTTTTTTCAAGTTCTCTTCTTTTGTGAGGAAATCTATTATTTCGACCCCTTTTTTTAGTATTTTTTTAAAAATACTAAAATTTAAATTTTACTAATTGCACTCATGAATTTTTATTTAAATAACGTGTTCAATTTTTTCTATTATGTCAATAAGATCAAAAAATATTATTCATGTTTCATCAGTATGTAATTTGTATCGAAATATAATTTCCAAAACACACGATTTCAAAAAAAATATACCGAGGAAAGCTCGGTCATCCAGGTACTACAAATAAATGTTTCAACATACATAATACAAAATGATACATTGTCATCATTTCATCTATGATTCATCAATTCATTCAGTCAACGGCTGAACACAGACCTCCCTATTGATTGCCTCGTAGGGAGGCATTTGGGCATAGTTCCCACGCTTAGCAGGCGAGTTGGCCACCGCAACTTTCCTATTTTCGATTGTTATTAGAAAAATGCCGTGGTCCATCTCCTGTTTCAGTTCCAGTTCAGGATGTAAAGTTTTATATCCTTTGACACTTTTACAATTACGATCGATGTAATCACATGTTACATTCGCACATCATGTTAGAATCCATCAAGCCGTTTGGGCTACAGAGTGTGCCAAAGATGTAGATATATATATACCATATTATGTACATATTATCACATATACGTGGTATTTTCTTACGTGGTAGAGCCATGCTGCAGTTATATCAGTAGTATAGTTGTAGCACGAATGGGTCGGCTCGACCGGGGAAGGACCATGCTCTCACAGAATATCAGCGGAAAATAGTAGCTTAATGCTTCTGTACTTCCTATGATAAGTGCAGAGAACCGGAGACCCTTTTTACTGGAAACGAGGCATTCTATCTTAGTCCTCAGGGGTGACAACGCATTTGCATTTTGCACTGCACTTACCATACATTATAGTAAACCAAGTCCTCTAAAAAAAACACATATTCTCGAAAAACATTACCCACCTTCGGGGGCAGTCTGATGATTCAGGTGATAAGAAGGTGGCCTTGCTCTGCCCAACAGCATAGCGTTGTTTTGGGTCATTACTTAAAGCCACACAAAAATAGAAACATTAAAAACACATAAAGACAACATACCTGATGCTGAACATTTTGTTGCATCTGATCCTTGTCCTGAGTCTGTGTTGGTTGTAACAACTGCATCTCTTGTGGCAATGCAAGCACTTGAAGGCCTAAGATTGAGAGATGATGAATAAATATTATTCTTCTGACAAGTGATATAGTTAGGGTTGCCACCTTTTATTAAAGAAATATAGTATTATTCCCAAAAGGTTCAAAATTATAACATTACTTTGAGAAATTCAGGAGAAAAAAGTACACTTTTATTTTTAATCTTAGTGTATTTTCCATATACCTGTATTTGTTATAGCTCTTTGCTTTGCAATTTAGATTCATATTAAAATAAATTAACTTTTAATTAAATTTATGAAATTAAATACATGCTCTATTTCTTTCTTCTTTCAATTGTACATTCATCATCATCATCATCATTACAGCCTTTCACAAGTCCACTGCTGAACAGTATTATTCCGTATTTCCGAACAGAATTGTGTACGGATTGTACATTCATGACAGAAAAACTATTTATGTAAACGTTACTTGTGCCAGATTTCTTAAAAAGCGCGACTATTAAATTAAGGATAAAAATATAGTATTTTCGTACTATATTATTTTTCTATTAATATATATGTTACAACTGACTGATATATAGCCCAATTAATATATATATATATATATATATATATATATATATATATATATATATATATATATATATATATATATATCATCATTACAGCCCTTCACAAGTCCACTGCTGAACATAGGCCTCCCCCAAGTAATGTCACAAAGCTCGGTGCTGATCCACCTGCATCCATCCACTTCCTCTATATATATATATTCCTCTATATATATATATATATATATATATATATATATATATATATATATATATATATATATATATAGAATTAAAAGTAAAATTTTGAAATTGATTCATTATTCAAATATCATCACTATCGAATTATCATTCATACTAACAACAAGTAAATAAGATGATATTGTCAAGTAAGATCATGGATTTATCAACAAATGTTTATATGCTTTTTGGCATGCATGCTATGCCATGTTTTTTAATATATTGAGACCCATGTAAGGCTAAAGCTCGGGCCCTATAGGGACGTAGATATGCATATTTATTATTATACATTATTAATTCTTCAACTATTAATTCTTCAACTATTTTGTGCATTGTTAATCTACATGTGGTAGAGCCACGCTGCAGCTTTACTATGGTTGTAGCATGAATGAGTCAGCTCGACCGGGGAAGGACCACGCTCTCACAGAATACCATCGTATGGTGAGTGTAAGCCCGGAGACATGTTTTTACTGGTAACGAGGCATTTCATCTTAGTCTCTTCTTTTATTCTCCCCAGGTTTAAATAGTACTCCCTTGATTTTGATATTATTTGATTGAAGCCACTAATCTTTTTCATTAATTTCTGCTTCCATCTTTATGTGTTTCTTTAGAGATGATATTTTTTGCTCAGCATTTTCAACTACTTGAAGTCTTTTTTCAAAGCTATCAAGCTTTTCTAGCATATTGTTATTAGATTCTCGTAGGTCTGAAATATCGTTTTTGAAAATTCGAATATCATTGATGACTTCTTGAAGGGGCAGTAATTGGCACGAAAGCTTCCGCAGTTCGATCATAACATTATCAGGAGTAGGTTGACGTGTAGTTTTAGGAAGTGGTGATCCAGGCTGGGTTAGTTGTTGAGACATCTTACAGGAAACACAGCGCCAAGATGACTTTTTATCTCCTAGCTTACGATATCCAATTTCAGTTACCCCAGAACATGGGTAATCAAAGAAATAACGACAGGCAGCCCATTGAATGGCGCTAGACATTTCCTCACATTTACCACACACCATCATATTGAAGTTAGTATGAAGAAAATATTCTATAAGTTTGAGAAACACTTGGTAGTGGACATTGTCAATGGTACTTATATTTTTACTAAAACGTTTAGGAGTGAAGTATAGACACACGTCTAAACATATTTATAGAAACAATATATTCCATAACAATAACTTGAAAAATGAAGGAAATGTAATGTGGTGAATCACAACAACATACCTTCAGGTAATGAGTTTCCCACCAATTGAATGCCCCCATTTTCGTTGTTCTCCGGCGAATACGCCATTGTCAGCACAGCACCACCTTTCAAACAATATGTCCCTTTTAATTAATCAGTTGTGGCTTAGTCAAGAGTACTGAAGTGCTAAATCGCGGATAGAATAGACTACTTATATAATAACTCATAGATTTCCAGGTCTATTAGGTCACATTGCAAATGTTCAACACTGTATTTCGGCTACGCATCAACACCGAGTAAGGATATAGATTAGTTTAACAGGAGAGCAAGGACACTGAAATCAAGGTGGTCTTTTAAAATTTTTAATTACATATATTATATTAAAGGATTTAATTTCCGGGGTTTTAATATGGGACCGCAGGCCTACCTTAGATCGCAAAAGTTACATCGTTGCATATAGTGTACCTATTATTAGAATTATTAGCATTATAATTATATATAAAAAAATATATATATAATATATATAAAAAATAGGGTGTAACATGTGATTGGAGTAGAAGCCACTGATATTTGACAAAAAATACAAACAAATTTTAAAATTAAATTAATTAATTAAAATCTATTGAAATTCAAATCATGTCCAACCTGGACAAGATCAAAGATGCCTACTTAATTTAATGTTTTATCGCCGTTCGTAAAGTAGGGCGGATATGATTTGAATTTCGCTAGATTTTAATTGGTAATTTTTTATTTAATTCAAAATGTTTGTTTTTATTTTTCGCAAAATATCAGTGCCATAGGCTTCTACTTCGTTTACATGTTACACTCATTTTTTTCCAGACGGCAAAAGTCATCCAGTATATATCGAATGATCTTTTTTACAGTCTATATATATATTGAGTGATCTTCTTTACCGTCTGTCGATATTTTACAAAAAATAAAAACAAAAATTTTGAATTAAGCATTTGAGAATTTTTTTGAACAATTACTTTCACCCTTTTAGAGCAAAATAAATATTTACAATTCAATCATTTTTTATCACTGATTTATAAGATTATTTTAACACTCCATTACGCGCGCCCCTGTTTGGGGCGCGAGTGCTCGCGCGCTCTACATGTGTAGAACTATTTTGTGTAAAGATTTTACAGGAACAATAAACAAATATAAAAATACTTTAATATCATATGAAGAAAAACTTTAATAAGAAACTAAAATAGACGAAACATAACTGTTACCATTTATGAGGCACTTAATATCAGACTTCTTGTGAATTTTGAGAAAAATCAATGATTTTTTGGCATCAAACCTTCTCAGTCTCCTTTTTTTTACTCGCTCATATCTTCCACACAGTCTTTATCATTTTTACAACAGTCAAGGCATTGAAGAACTTGATGTTGAGGACGAATCTACTTTTTACAAGTGTCATATTGTTTTCTAGTGGACTTATTGCGCGCTCTGCCACAAAAGGAACATTTCCCGACTCGACCAGTGTTGGGGAGTTGTGCTGGGCATGGTTGTAATTCCGATGGCTCTTTCATGCCCAAAAGCATTTCCCTTTTATTTTCAATGATTTTGGAATACTTTCAACATTTATTCTGCGTTGTATGCATGGCGCGACTAGGTGAAAACCAAGTTCATATAAAAAAATCCTTCCTGGCCTTATTTCTGTACTTCTTGTTTATTGTATGTACAATATAACCGTTTATAGCACTTATATTTATTAAATTAAAAAAATGGTAAGTGGCCATCGCCTAGAGTTTTTGGAGACGTCATAAATACTACAAATTTTGTCTACAATGTCCAGGCCATATTTGGTATTGTTGTAAAAAGTTATTATTTCCGGCTTACGTTTGCTGTTTGTAAATCGATATGATCATCATAGTGCATAGTTGAGTATATAAGCACCACTTTCTTTGATTTTGGCATGTAAGATACTAAAGTACCTCTTTTTTGAAAGCCAAAAATTGAACTCGTTTTGCTTCTGTTTCTTGCGATTTTGAATTCTTTGAGAATTTGTGGCTTATCTTTCTTCACAGTGCCTACGACAGTAATTTTGCAAGCATTGAGGTATATTCGTGAACCAATTGTGTATTGTGACGTTATAACCTAAACCATCCAATGGGGTAAGCATTCGTAGCACAATGTCCACAACTTTATTTGATGTGCATAAAGACCATCTGGCTGAGCACCTGCGTATATTTCCATATGGTAGGCATTAGGTGCCTTTGTATCCGTTAGTAAAAATATGTTTATCCCATACTTTGCTGGTTGCTTCATCAGTAATAACTTCTTCCAACCATCTCAAAATATGTGCCATCATTGTGTGAAATATAGTTACTTCGGTTAAAAATAATATTATCGAAGAAAAAAAATTCATAATAACAATATTTATACATAATATAAACACTTACATAAAATAAAAACGATAGGTAAACTTCCGACAAAAATGACACGCGAGTGCTCGCGCGCTCTACTATTGTAGAATTTTACTTTTAGTGCGAAATTTCTAACAAGTGGGATCGCGCAGTTTGCCGAAAGGGTACTAATTGTGATCACCAGCTAGTAATAGAGAAATACTGAGTGTGTGCGTTAGACACCCACAATTAATGTTAAAATCCCACGAAATGCATGCCTGTTCTACAATAGTAGAACGCGCGACTAATGGAGTGTTAAAATAAAAATGCTAAATAACACTACTATGGTAAGGTTCTCTTTCTATACAGACCCTAACTTACGATCCAACATGAAGTTTGAACCTGCAGGGCAATTATTATCAGTTACTTTGGTGGGAATTGTTGTCAGTGGAATCACACTGTTATCAGTTTTTTATAAGTATTTTTATAATAACACTTTGTCACCATAAGTAAACTACTAAATTTTGTGTCACACCTTCAATCAATCGATCAATTCATTCACATCTGTGTTCGGCAAGTTTTTATTTTACCATATTACTCTTTGTGAGTGGCTACAATCTATCATGAATCTTCAATTATTGTTATTCTTTCATACCTTGTTGAAAGCCCTGTATTGGTATTTGCATTTGATATTTGGGCTGCTGTTGTGCCTGTAGCGTCAGATTAGGACCCAGAACTTGTATCTGCACGGTTTGCTGAGGATCACCTGTTAAACCAAAAAACATCAAATTTAACTTTACCTATATGAATTAGTAACTAAGTGGCAACACGTAAAATTCATGGAAAAGAAAGATTCTCACAGGTGCAAATGGACTTAACTAGATAGAGTACAGCTTTATGAAAGTAGTCTCAGTGCATGCACTTATCTTCAGCAACGGACTATGGGGCTATAATGATGATTACATTTGAATGAATTTTATTTTCATAGAGGTGTCAGTAATAAAAACATTTAATTATATTACGTACAACACTTTAGTTAACATTTTTCAAAATCTGTAGTTAACTTTTTAAGAAAAGAAAGAAAATTAAGATGTACTTATCAAAGGGACTAAAACTACAAGTACTACAGTGCTAGTATAGTATATACTGTACTAACTACTACTATAAGATTTTTTGAGGTTTTATCCAAAACATAGATTTGCATTATTTTGCACAACAATTTTAAGGTACATAAAGTATATTTTTTAATTTAGCTTCAAGAAAGATAACAGTTGTTGTGTAGTATAAGATTAGAGTAGTGAAACTTTGTACAAACCAGGCTTGGCTCCTGGTAATGTAATTGGTACAGAAATAAGTTGTGGTGTGCTTTGCAGTGTAGCGCTGCCATCCAAGGCACGCACATATTGCACTCCTTCGGGCAAATTAACTCCACCAACCATACCAACAACCTGAAAAGAGTTCAAACACATTTTCTTTGACATAGGAAGCAAGGAATTTAAAAAAAAATAATGAGAGATTGTTTTAAGGGTGTCTATTATAGAGTCTACGTAATCTTCCTGTCATTTCCCTAAGTTAACTACTACGACACCCATGAAATAAAATTATATGATATTGGTCATCAAATAACTTGAGTATTTACTTTTTTTAGTAAATAAGAATAAAATGGATCATAAGCTTGTAGAATCATTACTTTTTATTATTCTTGAAATTATACCTGTGAGAGAGAAGTGCCATTATTTGTAACATTCTGCTGAAGTTTTGTAACAGGCAGCTGTCCGCCGGTAGTCACAAAATGAGTCCCACCACCTCCCACAGCTGAGAAAGCAGTGAAATTCATCTCCGAATCTTCTTCACTGTGTGTGAAATGAAATTACATTTTATATTAGGAATTCTTGTAAAGTGTCTTGAAAATTATAATATACTATATAACACAACAGTCGGACATTTGAATTAGACAGAATTTAGATTTTTTACCTAAAAAATCTAAATTCTGTTAATCCTTGAACAAGCCAATCAGACTTACTCTACTCAATTTCTCTGTAAATTTTCTAAATTACTTTACCTTTCAATGATATTTATTAATAAACCATTTATTTATAAAGTAGCGGTAATATACTATAATTTTTTTATATACTTGTCTAAAAAATTAATAACAAATAGATTAAATAAATATGGTATTATGATAATAAACATATTAAAATCTAGAATGCATGTCAGCTTGCTTGATTTTCAAAATTGTCATACAATAGTCATACATACAGCAGTATGTGTGAGCATGAAGTAATAATTAAATAATTGCTTTAAAAATTGTTCTAAGTTATTTGTTTACATAATTATTTTTGTTTTAGGTATTTAAAATGTAGATATTGGGTATAATGGTATGTATGTAAAATAATGATATAACATACATTTTTAATGAATAAAAATTCCTGCTAAATTAATATTATATAATATCATATTCATAAATTTAATTCAGATAAAGTAATTGATTTTAAAGCTAATTCTGTAATACATATTGTTTAAAAATCATGTTAAAAACATGTCCCCATACCAAGAGGCATCCTCTCTTGTGGGCATTTTCTGCATGTCGCACATGTTACACCCTCCTCTTCGCGGCCGCCCAAGCGGGAGAAAATAAAATTAAAACCACTGTCCCACTTTCGTCATTCGGTAACCACCCGCGTATCCCCACGTCCCGCGATCCCACCACTTTTCGCCACTACGGGACTACACAGGGAACTAGATGGTAGGGCACATACTACTATTGACCACCGCACACAACACTACAATAAAATTACTTTCAACAATGAGGAGAAGCAAAAGATGTTTGCAAACTACTACTACTAATAAGAAAGTGGGTTAAAGAAAGTTTTTTATGCTGGCTCGATCGTCGACCAGCAAGTCAGTTATACACACTAGCAGCCAATTTGATTGTATGTGTGTATGAACATATAGCTCTAACATGCTCCTCACTTTCTCTTTGCTGTACTTTCACAAGACTTACGTGAAGTGTGGTTGTGGTTCAGTTGATGTAGGAAGCCTGTTCATTGTGTAATCGTGTGGTTGCGTAGCTTGTGAATTTAAATACTATAATTTAGTTTTTATAAATGTCTCTGCTTATTACAATTGGCCATATCTGGTCATAAATAGTGTGTCAATATTTTATAAAATAATTAATTACTACATCTCTCACGTTTTCTGAATATGTTCTTAATATATTATATATATATTATGCTTAGTACCTATATACAATATTGAAAACTTTGTATTTTGTATCTAATACATAAACAATAATTACCAGGTACCAGTTTGTAAAATAATGTTAAGTGGGATACAATTACAATCTCTTTGCCAGAACAAATATTTACTTGGTAAAGTGAAAGTAAAGTTATTAGTGCCAATAGCTTACCTATTTATAAGTGGTATTGTAGATGATGTAAAAATTTATAAATAAAATTTAAATAATATTAATAAAGTTATATATGTATACATAGTCATTTTTATATTTTTATTGATGACAATATACCTATTCTAGTAACAGGTTTGTGAACAAAAATGCGAATACGAAACAAAGGAATAAGAAACTAAACATGTTGTTCTGCATTTTGAATAATTTTTGTTACGCAATTACCAACAAATATTGTGAATAGCAGGTACGATTTTTAATTCATAAAATTGTTTCTGATCCACATGCTCGTGGGCGGAACCAGACATAGACCGAAGGTTGTTCACCCCTACCAGTTTCTGCGTCCATCACGAGCGGCGATACGCATCCCCACCAAGGTGCGGGATCCCCTCCATATACTTTTGATACAACACCAAAACACTCCCGCTCCCGACTCCTTCCTCCACCAACAGGAAATTCGCGAGAGGAGGGGTTGTGCGGCCTTCGTGCGCGGCACTCTCGCCTCAGCGCTCAGGGACAGCCACGCGCCCGTCTAACGGTATAACAAAGTACCGCTACCGAAATAAGGTCACGGATTTTCACATACTATACGCAAAAATATATTATAACACATACCTCGTACACAATTTCTCTTCGGGCTCATAAAAATTGATCCTTTTGTCCTACTTAAACAAATTATTAAACATAATTGCATAAAGTATCGTAAATACAAAGTTCTCTCACTAAACAAATCAAATCCGCCATTACTATTACCGACGTTTAGAAAAGTTAGCACCAGGTGGCGCGCAAATCCTACTACGTGATTGGATACTAGTATGTTTTGTTTTGATTGGCGTAGTTTCGAAATTGATCATGATAATCAACTGATAAAGTTAACTAAAAATACGATATTATTAGCTAGCCATTGTTGTAAATCGTTTTAAGAATTGAAGTTAAATAAATTAATTTTTTTTTTTGAAATCTGTTAATTGGTCTCTTGTCAATGCTCACTTTTAAAACTAATTATTAATAATCAACTAAATAATTCACAGAGTACCAACTTAATCTGCATTAACTACTCATCATTTTATTACTATGTCAAAACTTAGAATTTATTAAAATAGGAATTTTCATAATAAGGTAGCATAAAATGTACTTTTTTTATAGTATAGGGTGACAAAGGGGCACACAGTCCATTTGATGGTAATTGCTGTGACCCATAGACATCTACATCTATCCTCAATTACGAATCAAAATGCAGACGTGTTGTCATCCCTGAGGACTAAGATGGAATACCTCTTTTCCAGTAAAAAGTGTCTCCAGTTCTCTACACTCACCATACGGAACACAGCAGCACTAAGCTGATATTTCATGCTAGTATTCTGTGAGAGCATGGTCCTTCCTCGGTCAAGCCAACACATTTGTGCTACAACTGTACTATTAATTTTGCTGCAGCATGGCTGTACCATATATGAAATCCTACCCTACTATCAGCAAAGGATGGATAAAGGATAATGACAAAAATGTATGTTGAAAATAAGACAAAATTGAAAATAAGTTTTATTTCTAAATGAAATCATTATACATTACCTAATTTACCATACAAATATGTTCACTCAACTAAACAACATTAAAATGCAAATCAAATAGCATTGTTTTTGTTTTATTATGTCTAGACTAACATTACAAAGTAATAGATATTATAATACAGGTACACAACTAATACATGCACTATCCCCATACAAATATTTTTCAAAAAGGAAACTGTTGTCCTGATCGCTGTATTCTTTCTAAATGCAATTCGAATAATAGCTTATTTTCATAAAAATATCTACTCTGAGATGATGTAACTCCAGGGTCATAACTAGGCCTTCTTTCGGGATTCTGTAGATGGCTTGTAGACGAAATCATCGGTGTTTCGGTATTAGCTCTGTTGCTTATCCCATTAACGTGACTGAGTTCTGCAGAGCGACTAAGAGGTTGGTTGGAAAGGTTGTTATTTATGTGCAAGTTATTTATTCTCTTAGAGAGTGGCATGAATTCACATGATTCTTCTTCACGAGATCTTTTCCTAAAAAAAAAACACTCATCGTAACATAAATATACACGGGCCTTCTGGTTAATAGTAGTCCTCAGGCGATGAACTTATACCTGTTTTCTGTCATAGTTCTAAATATATAATTCCCATTACTCCCAAGGAATGTGTTCCAATTAAGCATGGAACTCCGTCCAAAAGTCATCGGCTCCTAATTACTTTTGCTACTGTGACAATATTTATAAAATATAAATGTTTATTGTAAATATATAAACAGCAAAGTCTAACAGAATGACAGTACAATTTGTCAAAAAAGAATGACAGTGACAGATAACACTTGACAGACACTATACATGCATTCTTTTTTCTTTATTAAACTGGCTTTACGGATCTGGTTTCTAGACCTTCTGAGCCTATCCTTTCTTTTGGAATCTTTATTTTATGTTCTTTTTCTTCACAATATGCTGATGCGTCACATTGCGAAGCCCTTGAAAGATTTTAACAACAGCTCAACCTAGCGAACAGTTGATGACGACAACCACTCAAGTTCATAATGCGCCCAAGCGATCAAATAACTTGAGGTTTATATCGACATCAAAGCACTTGTTTCGTCGTTTTCTCTAATAGTTCACATGTGCGGGCACTTAATTCACAAAATCGCATCACTTTTACGAATCAAAATCTACTTCAAACCATTATTCAAGCGACAAAATAGGAGCGACAATCCGTCTACGGCCAAGTTCCCGCCAAAAACCAGCACTATACATGCACTATACCCATAGACATGGAGGCTAGGAACAGGAGCACGATCACAACGTACTAAAAATAGCCTGCCTGTCCTTGAAAATTGTAGAATTTATAGCGGCGCTGACGTCGGTGAGTAGTGACTGCGAAGTTAGCTGTTTATGAGTACAAGTAGATGAAGTTAGTTGAATAATGTACGAATTTTCTTCGCGGCATTGGTGAGAAAATTTTCATACTCCGCAATTTTGTAATTTTTGACACAAAGAAACATAAAAAAAATGGAGAAATATTTTATTGTGCGTGGATGTTAGACGTGGTAGAGCCATGCTGCAGTTATAGTTGTAGCACGAATGGGTCGGCTCGACCGGGGTCCACGCTCTCACAGAATACCAGCGTAAAATAAATCCTTAATGCTGCTGTGTTTCGTATTGTGAGTGTAGAGAACCGGAGACCCTTTTTACGGGAAATGAGGCATTCCATCTTAGTCCTCACGGGTGACACGCATCTGAATTTTGATTCTTAATCAAGGATTGATGTTGATATTTATGGGCCGCAGCAACCACTTACCATCAGGTGGACTGTGTGTTCGTTTGTCACCCCATACTATAAAAAAATGTGCAAGTGGTTTAGCATCTGATCGGAAAAATAGACTGAAAATGACTATTATTGAGCGAACATAGCGATCGCAGCTCTTCACTTATGGTGTCCATATTTCTGGGACACCATTTTCTACGGCGATCGTTCTCCTGTTCTCTATCCTTCATGCCCATAGACGTCACTGTACCAACAAACATCACAATAAGCACAAGCCAAAATGATCAAAAGAGTATTGTATAGATACAAAATATGAAAGCAACTGTTCGTGGGGTTCATGTGCGGAGAAGTTCTAAAAGGAAAGGAACCGTATCAGCAAATTGTCATCGTCACTGGAGATATTAAAGTAATCTGAAACTGACAATAGTTCTTTTTTCGTGCAAAAAGGATAAATATACTCAATCAACGATAAGACGCAGCCGAAGAAGCAAGCAAATTAAATGCAATTATATTGAATTTTACACGATTTGCGACTTACATCTTACGTGGCCACTTCTGTGTGTCTCGCTTTATACAGTGTGTATTGGCATAAAAATGCTATTCACATAATACAAAGGATTTTTCATTTATTCTAGGAAGGCAGGTTGGCACCAGCATTTTTTTACTTTCTAGTTGTTAATCTAAAAATAATACTGTTAACCGGTGGTTTTGGCGAAAACTTGACCGTCGACGGATTGTTGTTCCTAATTTATTGTTTAACCTTTTCAGCGCCAAAGTCGCCTATACTTGACCAGCACCTGAGGGCCCTGAGCGCCAACGACGTCTATAGTTGAAAAAAGCCCGGCCCACAAAAATATGAAATACATATATTGGAAAATTATTACTGGTACATATTTTAATTCTACACTCCTCAAAAAAGATTAACCCATCAACATGTGAGTTTAAAAAACAAGTCTCCTAGAGCCACAATTATCACAGAGATCAAGCTATCTTTTATGAACCATAAGAACATTGAACCTAAAAAAATGGATTTTTATCTAAACGAATATACTGTGTCCAGCACGCCAAAGTCGTTTATGTTTGACCGCTAGTGTTGTAATGCGTTAGGCATAGATTTATTGAAAACTATTCAAAATTAAACGCAAACGTGTTATTTTAAATTATTATTGATATTTAAATAAAACAAAAGGTAAGAAACATAAAACTATCATCAGCTATATAAATAAAAGAAAATTTCATCAAATCAACTTCGCATAATAAATCTAATATCTCAACTCTGGCGCATCCTTAGCGCGTCATCGATTATCAGTTCATAGGGCGCCGTGGTCAAGGATAGACCACACCCTAATGACGTCGTAAACGAATAGCGGAAAAAGTAGGGCAGTGCAATATGAACGATTCCTCAGAACTGATTTCGGAAAGCGTCGATGATGATGATTTTTTTTTATTTTAGTGATCAAACCCCCATTCCGTTGCTGAACACTTTGTCCATAGCAGGTCTTCCCTTAGTTGGTATGCGAAATTAATATTTATTGAAATCCTTAAGCAATATTATTAAAATGTTAAATTTTATCAAACCATAGAGAAAACCAGCATATGGGATATGGTATATAAAAAGCTAAAAAAAACTACAACTTTGTCTATAGCATTCTCTGTCTCAAAGACATTAAGATTACGTTTACATTGCATAGACATAAGATTGTGCACTCTGAAGAAGGTGCAAACGTAAAATGTATTCTATGCTTTTGAAATAAAGTCTACTTTCATATATTAGGCTCAATGGAAAAAAGGGCGGAGCGAGATGGCTCTATTAAGGAATTTGTCCTTGTCTTTCAAGTTGCAACAGTGAAATATTTTTTCACGTAGTAGAACTTATTGATATTTTTTATTTCTGTAGTAATAATTGTAAATAATTATAAAATAAAAAGAAAGAGTAGCCTTCATAAGAAAATATTTATACTTATGCGTAATTTTCAACCATGTGTTACTACTTGCTTTGTTTCAGAATCATAGTTTTGGCAATTTTTACAAACAATAACTGAGCAAAATTAAATATCTAACAATCTTCAATATGCTTTGTGTGAATCGATCAAAGACATTTTATTTTACTTTAAAATTTCATGTTTTATCATGTCCGAATAATTAAAATAATAAATAATAATCACTTTGAAATAATACTCGTTTTTACGGAATTTATCGCGTATATTTAACTTTTTAATACCCGACGTTTCGAGAGCTTTACAGCACCATGACCATGGGTGCTGTAAAGCTCTCGAAACGTCGGGTATTAAAAAGTTAAATATACGCGATAAATTCCGTAAAAACGAGTATTATTTCAATGTGTAGTGTTCGCGTAAATATAAGAAATCATTAATAATCACTTGTTGCGTGAAAGGATGCAAAAGTGATTCATACAAAGGAGATGGTGTATTCATAGGTAATTATAATTTTGTAATGCTTGAAGTAGGGAGTCCATGTTTATTTTAGTCAAAGATATTTTATTTGTTTTCTTTAAAATCAAAGATGTTATAATATATTTCTATACGAAGTATATTATGATATCTTTAATTATAGTCCATTAAAATCTTCTAGCTTTACATATTACCATATATAATATATAAAGTGATTTATGTTATGAGTTAATGTTTTGTTTGACAGTGTGTGTTTGACACGTTACGTCTTTCGTATATAACGCATAATGACATATTTTCAAAGCAATACCTTCTATCCGTCAAACATTCAATCCACATCTAATGCGCAGAGACCGTAAGTTCTATAGAAACATTGGTCAATGCGCCGGTAAGCCAGCCCGGTCTAGATTTCGGCCTTTGGCACGAGGTGATACAGTGAATTTGATTTAATGATCGTTTTAATAAATATTATCGTAGGAAATGAAGTTTAATGCATTTTTAAATAGTTGCACTATTTCTGGTAACATTAATTAATCAGGTAAACAAAAAACGCGATTTATAATAAATAGTTTAGTTCAGGCCCGTGACAGCTTAGTTCCATTCTACGCAACTTGGCGCTACCGTCGCAATTTATGCTCTGTCTACGGACGCCATTTTGAGACGCCATATTGTGTTAATGTCAAATGACAAAGCTTAGGGGAGGTTTTTTCTTGGTGGGAGGAAGTGAGAGATACAAGTGTCGTGCCTTTTTTGCTTAAAATTTATTATTTTATTAAGTGTTGTTGAGTTACTATAGTAAATTTTTCTGTCTTGGTGGAGGTTTTAATATCTGTAAATTAGTAAGTGTTTGTAGTTGTGCCGTTTTTATGTAATTTTTTGTTGTAGTAATATAATGGAGGACGAACCTCCCGATCCCGGAAGGGTTCGCAATGATTCCTTTTCCTTACCCATTAACATTGATAATGTAGAACTAATTAACCGTAAACGTGCCCAAGTAAGTAACGAGTCTGCCCATCCACAAAAAATAGTTATTACTGATCCAAAACAACAGTTTCCTTCAATACAATCCTCATATACCCATCCTGATTTTATTAATAAAAAAGTTAAGTACTCTCAAGATGATGCCGCTCCTTTTCTAGTTCACGTAAGTAAAATCTCAAATGATCAGCTGTCTGGAGTAACTCTTAAACCAATTAAATTCGGTCACTTTCTGTATCATAACAAGATTAAAAATATAGTCCATGATGGAGTCAAAAAAGTTGGACGAAATAGAATATCAGTGGAGTTTAAAACAGCTGCAGATGCAAACACTTTTATCGATCACCCAGCTCTCCAAATTTCTAAATATGAAGCAACCATCCCCTCATATAGTATCACTCGTATGGGGCTAGTTAGACAAGTTCCCATAGAGTGGACACTAGAAGAATTAATAGCAGCTATAGAAATTCCCTCTGGCTACGGTTCTATAATTAAAGCACGGCGACTTAATAGACGATCAGTGAGTGACAGCAATAGCGTTTCATGGGTTCCAACTCAGACGGTTGTTCTAACTTTTTCTGGACAAAAACTTCCTCCCCATATTTACTGTTTTTACACTTCAATGCCAGTGGAAAAATATATTTTGCCACTAATTCAGTGTCATAAATGCTGTAGATTTGGCCATGTTACTTCCCAGTGCCGATCATCCCCTCGCTGCTTTGTGTGTGCACAGAATCATGAAGGTTTATCTTGTTCTCGACAAACTCCTACTTGTCTATTCTGCTCAGGTCCCCACACCGCAAAAGACCCTACTTGTCCTGAACATTTAAGGCAAAAATCTATTAAACTTGTTATGTCACAAGAAAATATCTCATATTTAGAAGCTTCAGCTAGATTCCCTCAGACAAAAAGATCCTTTGCTGATACAACAAGAATCCAGCCTCGTAATTGTTCTCAACAGACCCCTTATACCATAACTGAGAGTCTTTCAACCCCTTCGGCTCAGCTCTCACAAACTGCATCATACAAAAAAACAATTTTTATCCCTCAACGTACCTACAGCCAATCATTAAATTCTGGATATGATATGGCAGCCCATCAGGCAATTGTTGAGAATCCTAATTCTTCCCTTCCTAATGGGTGTGCTCTACTGGGAAATGACAACAACTCCTCTAGTAATGATAATTTCTGCGAACTTATGATATCAATTCTAATTAACATGATCTCCCGTTTTAGTGACACGGAACTTCCTCTCAGCTTACACCAAAAACTTACTCAGCTTTCCTCCTTAGTCCGTAACATTCGCAGTCCCGCCAATTCTTCAATGGAATTGTCGGAGCATTAGAAATAAAAAAAATGAACTCATTTACCTCATTAATAAATTTCATCCCTTCATTCTTGCCATCCAGGAGACATGGCTTAGGCCTGAATCTCATTTTAGGGTTTCAGGCTACGCATGCCTCCGGGATGATAGGAGTGATGGTCGTGCTGGAACCTCTATTTTAATTTCAAGAACAGTTACATTTTCACAAATTCCTCTCCCTTCTCATAGTCCAGCAGTAAATGCTGTTGCTATTAAGGCCCTTGATGTCTCTATTCTCTCTGTTTACATTCCTAATCCTGATGCAAATGTTTTAACAGAACTTGCAACACTTATTTCTTCTCTGTCACCTCCTATGGTTATTTTGGGAGATTTTAATATGCATCATACTGTTTGGGGCTCCCATCTGTGTGATTCACTGGCTCCCTTATTTTTAGATCTTATTGATAATTTTAATCTCTGTATTCTAAATGACGGGTCTCCTACCCGTCGAGTATCCCCATTACAAAATGTTAAAAGTGCCGTTGACCTAACTCTCTGCTCCCCAGATATTGCTTCCCTTCTTCTGTGGCAAATATTACCTTCTAGCTATGGCAGTGACCATTTTCCTATATTCATCACTCCTCCTACTTCACCTGGAATAAATTTTACATTTTGCCCAAGACTAAAGTATAATCTATCCAAAGCTAATTGGCAATTATATTCTACAGTTTTGGAACAAGAGGTTTCAACTCTTCCCCCAATTAACAATGATAATATTGCTCCTGTATATATAGAGTTCAGAAATGCAATTATTTCTGCTGCTAATAAGTCAATTCCCTTAAAAAAACCTTTTAAAAATAAGTATCCTTCCCCTCCTTGGTGGGACCAAGATTGTTCAGCAGCTTGTAGGAGAAGAAAAGAGGCTGAATTAATATACTCCCGTTCTATGACTGCAGAGAATTATATCTCCTATAAAAAAATTGCTGCAGAAACCTTAAAATTACTGTCAGACAAAAAGCGAACTGGTTGGTTTAAATTCTGTGAGTCACTGTCACCTAGGACTCCCCCATCTTTGGTCTGGAGAAATGTTAAAAAATATCGCTGTGCAGTTTCTAGTGAAAATATAATTTCTAATGATCCTTCCCCGTGGATAGATGAATTCTCTAATAAACTTGCACCACAAACAGTCCCATCTTATGATGAATGCCTAGTTTTTAATTCAGCTCTTTTAAAAACAAATGATAAATTTGATTCCCCCTTTTCTTCTCAGGAGTTGTTTACTGTACTCAATGGCCTTAAAGACTCCTCACCAGGTATTGATGGGATTCCTTATTCATTTATAATTAATAGTAGTGAGAACACTAAAACTGTCTTACTATCCATTTTAAATTTTATTTATATTACTGGTGATCCTCCTGCTGAATGGAAAACCCAAATTATTTTGCCCATTCTCAAACCAGGTAAGTCTAGCAATGACCCTTCCAGTTACCGACCTATTGCCCTTTCTTGTACTTTGGCAAAAATCTTGGAACATTTAATAAAAAATCGCTTGGAGTGGTTTTTGGAAAGGAATAATCTCTTACCTAAAAGCCAATTCGGTTTCCGAAAAGGTTTAAGTACCATGGATAGCCTAAGTACTTTGGTCACAGATATTCATATTGCTTTTTCAAAACATGAATTTCTCATAGGAGTTTTCTTGGATATTTCTTCTGCATATGATAATGTGCTTCTTCCTGTGCTCAGGCAGAAAATGCTTAATCTGAGCATTCCAGTGAGGATAGTCAATTACGTCTCTAACTTTCTCTCTTCTAGATCAATATCTATAAATGTTAAAAATCTCCTGCTTCCCCCAAAAACTATATGGAAAGGACTTCCACAAGGCTCAGTTCTTAGTCCTCTCCTTTATTCTATATATACTCACGATTTAGAACTTTCAGTAAATTCTTTTTGTAATGTTCTTCAATATGCAGACGATTTAGCTCTATACATCTCCTTAAACAACTTCACAGTGGCATGTTCCCGTCTAAACTCATCCATGGATTATTTACAAGAATGGTTAACTAATCATGGCCTCTCTTTATCTGTGGCCAAGAGTAGTGTGGTGATCTTTTCCCGCCAAAGGCGAGTTCCCGATATATCTGTTATATATGATAAGCAACCTATTCCAGTTAGAGGCAATGTTAAATTTTTGGGAGTTATCCTTGATTCGAAATTGGCCTTCGGTCCATACATTGAATATATAACACAAAAATGCGAAAAAAACATAAATATTCTTCGGTCTTTGTCAGGTGTTTGGTGGGGGTCCCATCCTTTTTCTCAGAAATTACTGTACAATGCTTTAATACGAAGCCACCTTGACTATGGATGTTTTCTGTTGGAGCCTTGCAATAAATCATCCCTGAAGGTAATGGACAAAATTCAATCGAAATGCCTTCGCATTATTACAGGGGCAATGAAATCCTCACCAATAAATGTTCTTCAGGTTGAGTGCGTAGATCCTCCTTTAAGATTAAGAAGGCAATACCTTTCAGACAGATTCTTATTTAAGATCTGCCAGCTTTCAGATCATCCCCTAATTCCTAAATTGCACCTTCTTTCAGAGTATATCTCATCTGACCGATACTGGACCCATAAGGACTCTCCCTGCTTGTTTAAAAGTTTTGTAATTTTTCTTCAGCTTCCTTACCCAATCTTTCAATGTAAAATAAATCCACTCTTTGATGTTCCTTACGAGGCTATTGTTTACCAACCCGACATTCATCTAGATCTGGGTATAGAAAAGGATTCTCCAATGGCAAATTTGAAATTAAAAGAAATTATAGAAAACACCTTTAAAGATTGGCTTGTCATGTACACAGACGCTTCAAAACAGTCTGATGAAGACTGTACTGGAGCTGCTGTTTGGATTCCTAAGTTCAAAATCATTCTTAACTTTAAATGCCCCTCACTATCCTCCACTTTTACCGGTGAAGCAACTGCAATCAGTGAAGCTTTGTTATATGTAGAGTCACATAATCTTAATAAAACAGTTATTTTCACAGATTCAAAAAGTTGTTTGTCAGCTATTTTGTCCAATCAATTCCATAACAAACATAAATTTCCACTAATTCTTAAAATAAAAAATACCCTGTTCAGATGTCATCTTAAAGGAATCCATGTTTCAGTGGCCTGGATTCCAGGCCACAGTGGTATCCATGGTAACGAAACAGCTGATGTACTCGCTAAAAATGCAATTGCTAATGGCATTCTACAAAATTTAATTTACTCACATGACCTAATTTTGCTAGCTAAAAGGAAACTGAATGAAAATTGGAATAAGTTATGGGAAGTTTCCAAAAATGTTAAAGGTAAGCACTATGCTGCCATCCAAGAGGTTATTCCTCCCAAGCCTTGGTTCTTTAAATTTAACAAAGCAAATAAACATGCAACTTCAATCATTTGTAGATTAAGAATTGGACACGCCTGCACACATGCACATCTGGCAAAAATCAGAGTAAGGGATAGCTCATTGTGTGAATGTGGCTTAGATGAAGGTTCCACAAACCATATTTTTTTCAACTGTCCCAAATTATCCTCCTCCCTTTATGATTACCTTCCTCCTTATATTCCTCGACCTATAGATTTTAATTCTCTTTTAACATATACCAGTACTCCTTTTGTGTATATTTTATGTGATTTTATTAATACTAATAATATGAAACTTTAAATCCTTGTCACTTTTAACATACGGGTAAGAGTCTAACACCTGTGTTTGTCATATTTGTTCTAGGTAACTCAACAAATAGATTTGTCAAAATTCTCGGAGGAAAACTGAATCCTTGTATTATCACAGACTCTTATTTTAATTAAACTCATAAGCTTTCATTTTCTACTCAATACGTCATTGGCGAATTTTATCAAACCGCCACAAAAGAAAGAAGAAGAAGAAGAAGCTTAGGGGAGGCTTGGTGGGAGGAAGTGAGAGATACAAGCATAGAGGAAAGTAATATATCGTACAGATACAACAACTTACTGATCCAAAACAACAGTTTCCTTCAATACAATCCTCATATACCCATCCTGATTTTATTAATAAAAAAGTTAAGTACTCTCAAGATGATGCCGCTCCTTTTCTAGTTCACGTAAGTAAAATCTCAAATGATCAGCTGTCTGGAGTAACTCTTAAACCAATTAAATTCGGTCACTTTCTGTATCATAACAAGATTAAAAATATAGTCCATGATGGAGTCAAAAAAGTTGGACGAAATAGAATATCAGTGGAGTTTAAAACAGCTGCAGATGCAAACACTTTTATCGATCACCCAGCTTTCCAAATTTCTAAATATGAAGCAACCATCCCCTCATATAGTATCACTCGTATGGGGCTAGTTAGACAAGTTCCCATAGAGTGGACACTAGAAGAATTAATAGCAGCTATAGAAATTCCCTCTGGCTACGGTTCTATAATTAAAGCACGGCGACTTAATAGACGATCAGTGAGTGACAGCAATAGCGTTTCATGGGTTCCAACTCAGACGGTTGTTCTAACTTTTTCTGGACAAAAACTTCCTCCCCATATTTACTGTTTTTACACTTCAATGCCAGTGGAAAAATATATTTTGCCACTAATTCAGTGTCATAAATGCTGTAGATTTGGCCATGTTACTTCCCAGTGCCGATCATCCCCTCGCTGCTTTGTGTGTGCACAGAATCATGAAGGTTTATCTTGTTCTCGACAAACTCCTACTTGTCTATTCTGCTCAGGTCCCCACACCGCAAAAGACCCTACTTGTCCTGAACATTTAAGGCAAAAATCTATTAAACTTGTTATGTCACAAGAAAATATCTCATATTTAGAAGCTTCAGCTAGATTCCCTCAGACAAAAAGATCCTTTGCTGATACAACAAGAATCCAGCCTCGTAATTGTTCTCAACAGACCCCTTATACCATAACTGAGAGTCTTTCAACCCCTTCGGCTCAGCTCTCACAAACTGCATCATACAAAAAAACAATTTTTATCCCTCAACGTACCTACAGCCAATCATTAAATTCTGGATATGATATGGCAGCCCATCAGGCAATTGTTGAGAATCCTAATTCTTCCCTTCCTAATGGGTGTGCTCTACTGGGAAATGACAACAACTCCTCTAGTAATGATAATTTCTGCGAACTTATGATATCAATTCTAATTAACATGATCTCCCGTTTTAGTGACACGGAACTTCCTCTCAGCTTACACCAAAAACTTACTCAGCTTTCCTCCTTAGCCCGTAACATTCGCAGTCCCGCCAATTCTTCAATGGAATTGTCGGAGCATTAGAAATAAAAAAAATGAACTCATTTACCTCATTAATAAATTTCATCCCTTCATTCTTGCCATCCAGGAGACATGGCTTAGGCCTGAGTCTCATTTTAGGGTTTCAGGCTACGCATGCCTCCGGGATGATAGGAGTGATGGTCGTGCTGGAACCTCTATTTTAATTTCAAGAACAGTTACATTTTCACAAATTCCTCTCCCTTCTCATAGTCCAGCAGTAAATGCTGTTGCTATTAAGGCCCTTGATGTCTCTATTCTCTCTGTTTACATTCCTAATCCTGATGCAAATGTTTTAACAGAACTTGCAACACTTATTTCTTCTCTGTCACCTCCTATGGTTATTTTGGGAGATTTTAATATGCATCATACTGTTTGGGGCTCCCATCTGTGTGATTCACTGGCTCCCTTATTTTTAGATCTTATTGATAATTTTAATCTCTGTATTCTAAATGACGGGTCTCCTACCCGTCGAGTATCCCCATTACAAAATGTTAAAAGTGCCGTTGACCTAACTCTCTGCTCCCCAGATATTGCTTCCCTTCTTCTGTGGCAAATATTACCTTCTAGCTATGGCAGTGACCATTTTCCTATATTCATCACTCCTCCTACTTCACCTGGAATAAATTTTACATTTTGCCCAAGACTAAAGTATAATCTATCCAAAACTAATTGGCAATTATATTCTACAGTTTTGGAACAAGAGGTTTCAACTCTTCCCCCAATTAACAATGATAATATTGCTCCTGTATATATAGAGTTCAGAAATGCAATTATTTCTGCTGCTAATAAGTCAATCCCCTTAAAAAAACCTTTTAAAAATAAGTATCCTTCCCCTCCTTGGTGGGACCAAGATTGTTCAGCAGCTTGTAGGAGAAGAAAAGAGGCTGAATTAATATACTCCCGTTCTATGACTGCAGAGAATTATATCTCCTATAAAAAAATTGCTGCAGAAACCTTAAAATTACTGTCAGACAAAAAGCGAACTGGTTGGTTTAAATTCTGTGAGTCACTGTCACCTAGGACTCCCCCATCTTTGGTCTGGAGAAATGTTAAAAAATATCGCTGTGCAGTTTCTAGTGAAAATATAATTTCTAATGATCCTTCCCCGTGGATAGATGAATTCTCTAATAAACTTGCACCACAAACAGTCCCATCTTATGATGAATGCCTAGTTTTTAATTCAGCTTTTTTAAAAACAAATGATAAATTTGATTCCCCCTTTTCTTCTCAGGAGTTGTTTACTGTACTCAATGGCCTTAAAGACTCCTCACCAGGTATTGATGGGATTCCTTATTCATTTATAATTAATAGTAGTGAGAACACTAAAACTGTCTTACTATCCATTTTAAATTTTATTTATATTACTGGTGATCCTCCTGCTGAATGGAAAACCCAAATTATTTTGCCCATTCTCAAACCAGGTAAGTCTAGCAATGACCCTTCCAGTTACCGACCTATTGCCCTTTCTTGTACTTTGGCAAAAATCTTGGAACATTTAATAAAAAATCGCTTGGAGTGGTTTTTGGAAAGGAATAATCTCTTACCTAAAAGCCAATTCGGTTTCCGAAAAGGTTTAAGTACCATGGATAGCCTAAGTACTTTGGTCACAGATATTCATATTGCTTTTTCAAAACATGAATTTCTCATAGGAGTTTTCTTGGATATTTCTTCTGCATATGATAATGTGCTTCTTCCTGTGCTCAGGCAGAAAATGCTTAATCTGAGCATTCCAGTGAGGATAGTCAATTACGTCTCTAACTTTCTCTCTTCTAGATCAATATCTATAAATGTTAAAAATCTCCTGCTTCCCCCAAAAACTATATGGAAAGGACTTCCACAAGGCTCAGTTCTTAGTCCTCTCCTTTATTCTATATATACTCACGATTTAGAACTTTCAGTAAATTCTTTTTGTAATGTTCTTCAATATGCAGACGATTTAGCTCTATACATCTCCTTAAACAACTTCACAGTGGCATGTTCCCGTCTAAACTCATCCATGGATTATTTACAAGAATGGTTAACTAATCATGGCCTCTCTTTATCTGTGGCCAAGAGTAGTGTGGTGATCTTTTCCCGCCAAAGGCGAGTTCCCGATATATCTGTTGTATATGATAAGCAACCTATTCCAGTTAGAGGCAATGTTAAATTTTTGGGAGTTATCCTTGATTCGAAATTGGCCTTCGGTCCATACATTGAATATATAACACAAAAATGCGAAAAAAACATAAATATTCTTCGGTCTTTGTCAGGTGTTTGGTGGGGGTCCCATCCTTTTTCTCAGAAATTACTGTACAATGCTTTAGTACGAAGCCACCTTGACTATGGATGTTTTCTGTTGGAGCCTTGCAATAAATCATCCCTGAAGGTAATGGACAAAATTCAATCGAAATGCCTTCGCATTATTACAGGGGCAATGAAATCCTCACCAATAAATGTTCTTCAGGTTGAGTGCGTAGATCCTCCTTTAAGATTAAGAAGGCAATACCTTTCAGACAGATTCTTATTTAAGATCTGCCAGCTTTCAGATCATCCCCTAATTCCTAAATTGCACCTTCTTTCAGAGTATATCTCATCTGACCGATACTGGACCCATAAGGACTCTCCCTGCTTGTTTAAAAGTTTTGTAATTTTTCTTCAGCTTCCTTACCCAATCTTTCAATGTAAAATAAACCCACTCTTTGATGTTCCTTACGAGGCTATTGTTTACCAACCCGACATTCATCTAGATCTGGGTATAGAAAAGGATTCTCCAATGGCAAATTTGAAATTAAAAGAAATTATAGAAAACACCTTTAAAGATTGGCTTGTCATGTACACAGACGCTTCAAAACAGTCTGATGAAGACTATACTGGAGCTGCTGTTTGGATTCCTAAGTTCAAAATCATTCTTAACTTTAAATGCCCCTCACTATCCTCCACTTTTACCGGTGAAGCAACTGCAATCAGTGAAGCTTTGTTATATGTAGAGTCACATAATCTTAATAAAACAGTTATTTTCACAGATTCAAAAAGTTGTTTGTTAGCTATTTTGTCCAATCAATTCCATAACAAACATAAATTTCCACTAATTCTTAAAATAAAAAATACCCTGTTCAGATGTCATCTTAAAGGAATCCATGTTTCAGTGGCCTGGATTCCAGGCCACAGTGGTATCCATGGTAACGAAACAGCTGATGTACTCGCTAAAAATGCAATTGCTAATGGCATTCTACAAAATTTAATTTACTCACATGACCTAATTTTGCTAGCTAAAAGGAAACTGAATGAAAATTGGAATAAGTTATGGGAAGTTTCCAAAAATGTTAAAGGTAAGCACTATGCTGCCATCCAAGAGGTTATTCCTCCCAAGCCTTGGTTCTTTAAATTTAACAAAGCAAATAAACATGCAACTTCAATCATTTGTAGATTAAGAATTGGACACGCCTGCACACATGCACATCTGGCAAAAATCAGAGTAAGGGATAGCTCATTGTGTGAATGTGGCTTAGATGAAGGTTCCACAAACCATATTTTTTTCAACTGTCCCAAATTATCCTCCTCCCTTTATGATTACCTTCCTCCTTATATTCCTCGACCTATAGATTTTAATTCTCTTTTAACATATACCAGTACTCCTTTTGTGTATATTTTATGTGATTTTATTAATACTAATAATATGAAACTTTAAATCCTTGTCACTTTTAACATACGGGTAAGAGTCTAACACCTGTGTTTGTCATATTTGTTCTAGGTAACTCAACAAATAGATTTGTCAAAATTCTCGGAGGAAAACTGAATCCTTGTATTATCACAGACTCTTATTTTAATTAAACTCATAAGCTTTCATTTTCTACTCAATACGTCATTGGCGAATTTTATCAAACCGCCACAAAAGAAAGAAGAAGAAGAAGAAGAAGAAGAAATGACAAATCATATTGTCAAAAATCAAAATTATCGATATTGATTGCCGCCATTATTTATCCAAATTTTCCTCAATTAGTACAATATTCTGTTTTTGTGCTGCTCGTGTGAACATTGCATATAACATCATAATGGTATACGAAAAGTGTTGTATTGGTTGTTGCAATACAACACGTGAAACGCACCGGCTTTTCAGATTCCCTAGGAACGATAATTTAAGAAACTTGTGGATGTCTTTCATAATGCCGACAAATCCCCAGCTCATTGTACTTTCCAAAGAACAGTTACTTAACAAACGTGTCCGTGAAAAACATTTTGATATATTTCAGTTCGACAATGAAGGCAGAAGACTTCGATACTCTTACCCGTCCTTGCTTACTGACAATGAACCTCTGAGTGCAACAGGTGAGTCATTTTATTACTTTCAACCATGGTACTTAAAGGAGAGGGACACGTCTCTATACATTCTTAGGCCCAAGTATTAACAAGATAAAAGTACGACCATTTGTAAGCATATACTATATAGACAATTCATAGCTGAAAATCTCGCAAGATTTGTCAATGTAGGAACTGAGTTATTGTTGAATAAGTAAAAGTGAGATTATCTATTGGCTGCATTGTAACAGGTGATTTTTCACTATTATTACACAGTTACAGGCTATTTTTCACTATAATTACTTAAATATATAGATGCAAGATCAGTAAAAAATCACCAAAAAAGCTGTGGTTAACAATGAAATGATATGGTGAAACGATTAATGAAAGTTAAAACAACTAAGTGAAGTGAATATTAGGAATTCTGATCTTATAGATGTTCAAACTTGGAAAAATTACGAATTGATTTAATTCGAGTTGAAATTCACCCAACTCGAGTTAGCAGTTCGAATCAGAGTAAATGATTTGTTACAAATTACTTTTTTATAAATTTGTTTTTCTATCTAGCTCTTTGGTGGGTTGAGATAATTACAATTACCTTTTTATACCTATTAAAACTTATTATTTATTTAGGATTGATATAAAAAGGTATATTTAGTATATTTTTGGTTTAATCTTAGTTATAGTATGTACTTGTATTTGACAACAAAACTAGCTATATAGCAGTCTTCATGAAATAATATTAGTCTAGCTTTAAGATGTAGGTACATAAGCTATTAATAGTTTAATTACAAAAGGTTGAAGTCCAAATATTCTTAAATAAGTTCAATATATTTATTGTGAGTTAAGTGTTACATTTGGCATTAATTTAAAGTATGATTACACTATATTGATCATAATTAATCAAAATTATAAAGGGAATTAAATTACACAACTAGCTATAGTAAAATTCTAAATAACAAATTGTTTATACCAGTAATATACCTGCAGCATGGCTCTACCACATACAATTGCTATATAACTTAGTTATATGATAATATAGATCACTTTTAATTACGATTATACTAAACTGTTGTTAACAGTAGCCATACAGCATTAATACATACAATACAGAAGTATAACATTATATATTTATTCTTTAATTTTGGGTTTATATATAATAACATAAAATTCACAAATATTATTTGTTTTCAGGAATAGAAATCTAATGCTGATGTGGTGAGACAAATGACAATTAATAGTGAAACTGGTAAGGTCAACTCTCGCAATTCAAACTACCAGTTAAGTTTTAACAATAAATTAACTAAATCAGATCAGGATGTTGCAATGGTTTTTGAGAAATATTTTACTGATATTCCGATCTTAACCACTAAGTCACTGAATTCTTCTCCTACCGTCGCCGAATCATTACTTAAACAAAATGTAAATGTGTGTACAAAGAATTTTACATTTCATAAAGTTTCATCATAAGATATTGTAAAATATTTTAAGACTATTGATATTAAGAGAACCGCTCCGAACCGCCGATCTGTGGGGGATTTCTGTTAAAGTTATTGGGTCTATAATAGATACAATCGCACCTCAACTATCTATTATTTTTAATATTAGTATCAAATCTGGTGTGTTTCCTGATTTAATGAAGCATAGTAAAGTAATATAATAATAGCCTTTATTTCAGACATTATTTCATTTACAAATCTATCTGGATTAATCTATATCTAACACTGGATTATATGTTATACATATTTACACTTTCAACGCTTAACTATTGTACATCGACAACCCTGTCTGTATGCCACTTATTGGCAAAGGCCTCCCCCAACCTGTCCAATTCTTCTCTATCTTTAGCAGTTCTCGTCCATATGCCTCCTGCTATGGCTTTAATATCATCCTCCTATCTTCCACATGGTCTACCTTTTTTCCTTTTCATATGATGTATGTAATATATTTATAAATATGTAAATAAAGGTATTACTTTACTACTATAATGAACACATTATAGTAAAGTAATACCTTTATTTAAATCTTTATTTTAAAGACTTTATTTTTATTTATTTCTTTTCAGGTTACGTGGTGTAGAAAATGAAATTAAAGAAGAGAAGGTGTATCCCAGATGAAAAATAAATAGCATTGCTTCTAATAAAAAATAACTTGAAATGTAAAATATTAAGCACTTAAATGATTCCTGTGGTTTAATTTGCTTTATTTAATGAATTATAAATATTGCTCTGTTTCTCGTCAAATTGTACTTATTTATGTAAAATGTTATGCACAATTTTCTAATTTGTTTATGTAACTTAATGTGCCTTTAATTTAATCCTAAGATTACGTATGTATGTATATGATGTTGTTGTGCTTGAATAAAAAATAAATAAGTTAGATGTATTGTAATTGTTTCATTAAGTATTCCTGTATAATGCACTTATGTCGATATCGATAAAATAAGAACACCACTAAAATCGATATCGATAATTTGAAGGATGTGTGCTTGCAATCCCTAAGCTGTACATAGCTATACTAAATTGTATAGTCATTACTCATCTGTCAAATTGGGCGACTGCAGCGCCAAAAGGCGTAGTTGGGAAACTTGACTAAAAGTCGCTGTCGTATCTGTAGCTTGCTACATATTTATTTATCTATGGTTTAGTATATATAATGTACTCTGTGGTTTAGTTCGACGCGGGCACAGAAGCTGTCAAAACGTGTGAGATCGAGCAAAAAAATAGTGGCGCGCGTTCCTTTCAAAAGTACGTTGCGTGGTATATTTAATATGATTATTTAATAATGTGCGTATATTTCACTGTATAAATAACATAATACAGTTATTTGACATTGATTATTATAATACCTTATTGATAAAGTTAATAAATTAAGTGGCCGTAAAGTGACACATAAAATTGTCCTATTTTTTGGTTGTCGGCCATGTGGCCGAAAATTAGCCCGAGTTTAGCCTAAATGCATTCTTTTTAATTTATTTGGTTACGTACTATAATTCATCTTTCTTACTTATATTGAATCGTAGCGTGCGTAGACACTAACTTTCAGTTTTCGACCACCAAGTACTGCAATTTGAACAGTTAGTGATGAAACAAAAATACCCGTTTCGGTCGTGGCCGAAAACTGGATTTACTCTAAAATACTTACTTAGTTTCCGGCCAACTTAAAATTTTATGAAAGAATAAGGCGGTCGAAAATAGAATGCTGCTTTAGTTTACGTTAATAGCCATTTCATAAAATATTTCATTCACGTTGCGTTTTAAAAAGAAGATTCAATAAGGCATTTTTTTCTTCAGATGGCTCCTTCAAAGAAATATAAAAAGTAAATGGCTTCAGAAAATGCGGACTTTGTGAAATAGATCTCAATGCAGTGGATTACTCAAAATAAGTCCAGAATACCCTAAAAAGACTAATCGGTGATAATTGAAAGAAAGAATAAATATTTCTAAAGAAATAATTAACGCATACCTAGTTCCCACAAGAAAAGTTAAGAAACATTTAAAATCAAATTTGGCAGAAAAAAACATAAAAGTTGCTAATAGTAAATGGAAATTGAAAAGAAAGTCGTCTCAAATCAAATTTAAGCAAATTTAGCGATTTTTCGGATTTGAACTTTATTCAAATACGAAAAATCGCTAAATCCAAGAATTTTATGAAGGAGAAAAGGGTAAGAGTAAATTGCGCCTTGTGTTGAAAAAATAATGGTGGTGACTTTTGTACTAAATGGATTTGTACTGTTGATTTGACATGGTAACAGAGTTTGTTGAATTAAAATATTAGGAAGTACAAAATACTCTTAAATGAGAAGATTTGATTGCCATATTTAAAAGATTTAATTATTAGTTTATGATTCAAAGAAAAATGATTAACAGTCAGGGGGGTTTCATGCTGGTCTACCTTTCCGGTGATCCTGTTATGGAATACGGGTACGCGACCCCGGCTCCCCGAGCTACTGTTATTCTCATACCCTTTCCTGCCGAGATAACAGTATCCTTACACCTACGCTCCTACCCCCAACCTTCTTTTCCTTTCCCCAAAATGGTAGCTTCCTCTACCAACAATAGCATACCCAAAGAGAGTTGGTGTCAGGCAGGCGGCCGACTGTAAAACTTTTGCCAAATCACATGCAGTAAACCTATGAATAGTACGAGTTGTGGGATATATGATAGGGCTAGGGCGTACCCCGCAGGCGACGCGCAGGGGCAGCACCCGGCTCCTGTGGGAAGTGGGCAAGGGTTGTCGCACCTTATGGAGTGGGTGCGACGTAAGAGGCGAGCCCGGAGAGAGAAGAATGTCAGAGTGAGGTTTGCAAGCTGGAATGTAGGTACGATGACTGGAAGAGGAAGAGAGTTAGCAGATGTTTTGAAACGACGAAGAGTGAATGTTGCCTGTTTGCAGGAAACAAAATGGAAGGGCAATAAAGCAAGAGAGATTGGAGAAGGATACAAGTTTTATTATTGTGGAAGTGATGGGAAGCGAAATGGAGTAGGAGTTGTGTTAGATAGTGAAATGAAAGAACGAGTGACAGATGTGAAAAGAGTAAATGACAGAATGATAGTTGTTAAATTAATGATTGAAAACAAAGTAGTGAATGTTGTAAGTGTGTATGCTCCGCAAACAGGCTGTGAAGAGAGTGTGAAAGAGAAGTTTTGGGAGGAATTTGATTGTATGATGATGGGAATACCTGAGAGTGAGGATGTTTATATGGGAGGAGATTTTAATGGACATGTAGGTAGAGTGAATGACGGGTATGAAAGAGTACACGGTGGATGGGGGTACGGAGTGCGGAACCGTGAGGGGGAAGTTCTTCTGCAAGCAGCATGTGCTTTCGACCTGGCTGTAGTAAACACGTGGTTCCAAAAACGAGATCAGCATCTTATTACTTATAAAAGTGGCCACCACGCGACACAGATCGACTATTTTCTGATAAGACGGAACCAAATCAAGAGTGTAAAAAACTGCAAAGTGCTTCCAGGTGAAGACTTAGTATCCCAGCACCGAATTTTGCTGGCTGACATCTGCTTAACTGTTCACCTCAACAAACATAAGGATCGTCCCCCACCCAAAATAAAGTGGCATTTGTTGCATAAGGAGGAGTATGCAAGTGAATTTAGAGAGCTAGTTGTAAACAAGATGATAGAGATGGGTGATATGGAAGGAATGAGTGTGAATGAGTGCTGGAAGGAAATGGCTGATTGTATCCGAAGTGTGGCAAGGAAGGTGTTAGGAGAAACAAAAGGGAAGCGTATGATAGATAAGGATGGGTGGTGGTGGAGTGAAAGTATTAGAGAAGTTTTGAGAGAAAAGAAAAATGCCTTTAAAGAATGGCAGAGCGTAGAAGACTAGAATGAATCAATAAAAGAAAGTAAGAGAAGGGCGTATAAAGAATGTAAGAAGAGAGCGAAGAAGAAAGTTGCTATTTGTAGGGCAGAGGCGCAAGATAAATTATATCGGTCCCTTGAAAGCCCCGAAGGTCAAAAACGACTTTTTCAAATTGCAAGAGCGAGAGAAAGGAATGGAAGAGATGTTTCACATGTAAAATGTATAAAAGATGATTCTGGAAGGATTTTGACTGACGATGAAAGTATAAAGAAGCGATGGAAGGAGTATTTTGAGAAATTGATGAATGAAGTGAATGAATGGGATGGTATGCTTGAAAACCCACCAGTGAATATGGGCTTAGTGAGAGAAATTAGTGTGGAAGAAGTAAAAATGGCTGTTAGGAATATGAAGAATGGGAAGGCGGTCGGCCCAGATGGAATACCAGTAGAAGTGTGGAAGTTGCTGAGTGCGGATGGATGGAAGTGGTTGAGTTTATTTTTCGGTAAATTGTTGCAGGAAGAACAAATACCTGAGGAATGGTGCAGTAGTATACTGGTCCCCATTTTTAAAAACAAAGGAGACGTTCAAAACTGCAGCAGTTACCGGGGAATAAAACTCATGTCACATACGATGAAAGTCTGGGAAAGAATAATAGAGAGAAGAATGAGAGAAGAGTGTGAGATAACACAAAACCAGTTCGGATTCATGCCCGGTCGAGGTACGACAGATGTTATTTCGCATTACGCCAATTGTGCGAAAAGTACAAGAGCGTGCATAAAAATCTGCACATGGTTTTTGTCGACCTTGAAAAGGCGTACAATCGGGTTCCCCGTGAGGTTTTGTGGTGGGCGTTAAAGATGAAAGGTATGCCTGGGAAGTATGTGAGGTTAGTCCGTGCTATGTACAGAGCGCCCCGTACATGTGTACGATCTGCCGCGGGAACTACGGGCAGTATCGATGTGGATGTAGGGCTGCACCAAGGGTCGGCATTGAGCCCTTACCTCTTCCTACTGATTATGGACGCTTTGACGTCGGACCTGCAGGATTAGCCACCCTGGTGCATGCTCTTTGCCGATGACATCGTGCTTGTCGGGGAAGAAGGCATCGAGGTACAAAGCAGCCTGACGGGGTGGCAACAGAGGCTGGAAAGTGTTGGCTTGAAGATCAGCAGATCCAAAACCGAATATCTGTGCTGTGATTTCGGCGGTCTTTCCAGTCCTGTACCCATGTCGTTGGATGGCGCTATACTGCCTACCTGCTCAGATTTCAAGTACCTCGGTTCCCTCATTCAAGGCGACGGCGAAATAGATAGAGCTGTGCAGCATAGGATTAACGCAGGGTGGATGAAATGGCGACAGGTCACAGCCACAACGTGCGATCCCCGAATGCCAATAAGGTTGAAGGGGAAAATTTACAAATCGATCATCCGACCTGTCGTCATGTATGGAAGTGAATGCTGGGCCGTCAAGAAGAAGGATGAAAATAGATTGCATGCGAATGAAATGAGAATGTTACGATGGATGTGTGATGTGACAAGGATGGATAAGATAAGGAATGAGTATATAAGAGGAAGCCTGAAAGTAGCGCCAGTGGTAGAAAAGGTGAGAGGAAGCAGATTGGCATGGTTTGGGCATGTGATGCGGAGGGATGGAAGTCATGTCACAAAACGAGTGTTGAATATGAATGTGGAGGGACACACGGGCAGAGGAAGGCCGAATAAAAGATGGATCGATTGTGTGAAGAGTGATATGAGAATGAAAGGAGTAAGTATGGAAATGACGGCTGATAGAGAGGAATGGAACAAGAAGGTTTACTGCGCCGACCCCAGATAATGGGAAAGGGGCTAGAGAATGATGATGATTCAAAGAAAAATGATTAATCATGGTTATTACACCGATTGAACCGATTTACCAAACCGTTTTGCAATTTTCTGATTTTACAAAAACACTTTTAAGTTTGTACTACCTCTTCCAATACAGTGCTCGAAATCTAAAATTCTTGTAGGCCGAAATCTAATATTTTGGGCTGAAAACTAGCGTTTTGCATATTTTTCACGTCAAAAACTATTATATAAAAAAGATTTCTTTTGTAGCATCAATGAATTATAAAAGTGAAAACTACATTATATATGAAGTCACCATATCGGCAATTATTTTTTTTATTGTACCTTAAAATTGACAAGTGTAAGTGGAATATAAGCTATCCTTGAAAGTATTTGTAAAATATAACTACATAGGCAAAATTTCCGAATATCTAATATATATATATATATATATATATATATATATATATATATATATATATATATATATATATATATATATATATATATATATATCAAATATAATTTTATATATAAATAAATAATATAAATGGTCAGTGAAAGGTCTCCCTCCCAGTACTAGTTACTGCCTACTAATGCAAGATCACACAGTGATCAGACAGTGTATACTGGTTATAGTGTAATAATTGGTCGATAAAAGAAATAGACTAAAAATAGCAGCACATCTCATTACCATTCTTTCATGAATAATGCCGTCGCATGTCCAGGATCGAAATAAACTTACATATTTACTAACTACACTGATTGATAGTTACAAAATTGTAAAAGTAGTATACATTATTGTTATTTACAAATAAAAATTAACTTTTTAGCGCTATCGCAGTAATTGTTCTAAATGTCTATCGTTTCCTTCTAAGTACAAAGTAGCACGTCCTTGTAAATTGTTTGTTAAACTTCGAAGCGTGTCTCTATTACTTTTCATCAAATTAAATTTGTCTATTATACGCTGCTTTATGGCGAGTACATCACTCACCTTCGATTTGCCGACGATATAGTCGTTATGGCAGAATCGCTAGAGTACCTTAGCACTATGCTCAATGACCTCAATACAAACAAAACAAAGATCATGTTCAATGTCCATGTCACACCTATACCGGTAGTTGTCGGGAGCACTATGCTCGAAGTTGGTGACGAGTACGTTTACCTGGGACAAAACTTCGACCGAGAGGTCAATCGACGGATTCAACTCGGCTGGGCAGCGTTCGGGAAATTACGACACATCTTCTCGTCAGGTATACCTCAATCTCTGAAAACTAAAGTGTACAACCAGTGCGTGTTGCCAGTGATGACTTACGGATCTGAGACGTGGTCCTTCACTGCTGGTCGTATGAGGACGCTCAAGGTCACTCAGCGAGCTATGGAGAGGTATGAGGACGCTCAAGGTCACTCAGCGAGCTATGCTCGGAGTTTTTCTGCGTGATAGTCTCAGAAATGAGGATATCCGCAGTAAAACCAGAGTGACCGACATATCCCAACGGATTAGTAAGCTGAAGTGGCAATGGGCCGGCCATATAGCTCGAAGAACCGATAACCGATGGGAAAGAAAGGTTCTCGAGTGGCAGCCTCGTACCGGTAGGCGTAGTGTAGGGCGACCCCCCACTAGATGGAGTGACGACCTGGTAAGACATGCAGGAAGTCGATGGATGCAGGTGGCTCAGGACCGTGCTTTGTGGCATTGCTTGGGGGAGGCCTATGTTCAGCAGTGGACTTGTGAAGGGCTGTAATGATGATGATGCTGCTTTAAATCGCTAACACTTTGTGCTTCTTCTGTGTACACTAATCGATTTAGTTCGGCAAACAAATAAGTCTAGAGGTGGTAGGTCTGGTGATCTCTCAGTTCAGTCTCTCAGAGAGTTCACAAGTCAACCGCAACCTATCCACCTATCACCGAGTTGGCTTTCCAGATATGCGCGCACAGATCGTTCGTATTCACCAGACAAGACATAAAATCTCGTCATTGTTAAATACTCGACATTAGAATATTGGTACATGTTTACGATACACACGTGGAAACATAATCAATACGACAGCGACGCGAGGTCATAAGTAACTTAAATGAGCGTTAAGGGCGTGGGCGGCTTTGCCTTTGGGCCTGTGACCTTACGAAAGGACTGACAAAGACGCCTACTAAATTTATTGTTTTACTACCGCTCGTAAAGTAAGTACTATGATATATATATTTAAAAATTTCGGAGATTTTAATTGTTTAATTATTTTATTCAAATTTATTGTTTTATTTTTTGTAAAATATCCGTTACATAGGCCTCTACTCCGTTCACCTGTTACACGCTAATTTTTTTCCAGACGGTAAGAAAGGTCATCCAGTGTTTATGAAAATGTAATGTTACGTACACAAAAATGAGAGTAGTTTTACAAAAATAAGTGATATCTATTCTGTAAATACAATTCTGCAGACACAAGGTACCAGTTACTCGACTTCACCAAGTCAGTAATTCATTCTTGATGGCGATGATTTTACAACAAAATCCAAGAAAATATACAAAATTTGACCTTCACAGATTTCAAAAACTTTATTAAACTAAAAAAAAAGTTTAAAAAAAGTGTTATTATAATATTATAGAATTTATGGATGATAATAACCCCTAAGAAATATGAGCTATCAAGTTATTTCTAATTTGTTATGTGTTGTTAATTGTAACATATTTGATTGTTAGCTATTATTTAAAAAAAAGTCCCACTGGGTATCTTGCCAAAACAGAGAGCGTTTTGCGAACCAGTGGTAAATTAAAAAATAACTTTCAATAAGTTTTATTTATGATTTTTATTGAATAAAAAAGTTTCTGTTCCTGTTGGTTCACTTTTTCATTAACTAAGTAATTCTTGTATCAGTATAGAGCGTTAAAGCAAAATATCTCAGTTATGGTGAATACTTAGCTCGTGAGAGCTTCCCATTCCCACTTCTAAGATTTTCTTAAGTTGACACTTAATAAATTCTGTTTCTTCAACGCCATTTTTTTCAAGAACCATCCGTTCTTCTTTGTCTATCAAAAAATTTCATCCAGATTCTGAAAATTTTTTTCAACCCAGCAATTTTAAAAAAAAAATATTTTTGGCTTGGAGCCTTGATTTTTTTTCTGATTACTACTTGGCTGCTGCTACATTTTTCTTTTTCTTGGTAAAAATGCCATGGTGGGAATTTAATAATAATCTTAAGATTTTTTCTGAGATCGAACTTGAGAAACAAACACGCTCTATTATGCTGTTATTATCTTTCTATGCAGCTTATTCTATCTATCTATCTTAATCTTAATAAAATAATAGAAATTACTGTTTGATAAATATGTACCTTTGAGTATTCAACCAACTGGAGAGGCCGTGCGCGTTAATTCCTAAACAAAAAGTGTCAATTTCAGGAGGATGCGAGGAAAACACACTACTGAATACTTCACTACAAATGCAAAATTGAATCACGTCACTATACAAGCAAACTGCAGCATTTACGTTTGTGTTCATTGCATTTATGCATATCATCAGGTTGTACACGTGTCGATACACTGGTGTCGCTGTCCACATGCGTAAACAACGTAGGGCAAGGACTATGTCGATATTTTTAACGAAAAACAAATCATCATTTTCCGTATAAGTTCAGCGTTGGTAAAAGTGATTTTTAGTGTTTTTTTCATTCATTACAGCCTTTCACAAGTGCACTGTTGAACATAGGCCTCCCCCAGGAACTGCCACAAAGGACGGTCCTGAGCCACCTACATCGATTGGCTCCGTGCATGTCTTACCAGGTCGGCAAGACATGCAGGGAGCCAATGGATGTAGGATCACTCCATCTAGTGGGGTCACCCTACACTTCGCCCACCAGTACGAGGCTGCTACTCGAGAACCTTGTTTTCCCATCGGTTGTCGGTTCTTCAAGTATGGCCGGCCCATTACCATTTTAGTTTACTAATATTATATAAATTTAATAATATATACAATATTATATAATATATATATAATAATATAACCTTTGGGCTATATCAGTCACTCTGGTTCTACTACGGATATCCTTATTCCTAAGTTTATCATGCAGCAAACCCCGAGCACAGCCATCTCAGAGACTCGCTGAGTTTCCTCATACGGCTAGAAGTTAAGGGTATTTTAGTGTAATATAAAATTATAATTTTATTAAGTAGTTAAAAGAATTATGGCCAGTTTTTGAAAGACTGATCAAACTCAGATTTTAATTCAAATTTAATGAAATATTTGATTATGGGTACTTTCCACGTTGTGTTTATACCGACCAATAAAACACTAATGCGTCAGTAGCTTCATCGTAATTGACGGATATAATATCAACCCGTAGTCGACAAAGCCATAATGCCTTTGGCTGCTAGCATAGTTTTCCGTCAATTGCATTTTCATTTCATCCATGACCAAGGTTTTTTTTTTAATCAGGTTTACTCTCTGCTCTCAATTTTAATGTCGTCAGCAATTCTTGAGTAAACCTTGGTCGGCCACTGGTACTTGTACCACTTAGCCAACGTCTGTGGTTCAGGCTGTATTTGTAATTTAATACGTGGTAGAGCGACGCTGCAGCTATATTATATTTGTAGCACGAATGGGTCGGCTCGACCGGGGAAGGACCACGCTCTCACAGAATACCAGCGTAAAATAGCAACTTAATAGTGCTGTGTTTCGTATGTGAGTGTAGAGGTGAGATGAGGAGACCCTTTTTTACTGGAAATGAGGCATTCGATCTTAGACCTCCGGGGTGATAACGCATCTGCGTTTTGATTCATAGTCGAGGATAAATGTAGATGTCTATGGGCCACAGCATCCACTTACCACCAGGTGGACTGTGTGCTAGTTTGTCACCCTTATTCTATTTTAAAAAAGGGAAACATGTTTCAAAAGTTTAACGTACATAGCGATAGGCTTATCGTTAATAATTAAGTGGTAGGGCGAAACATCTTATCTCTGGCGAAGCATCTAGCTTTTAATGAATTGTCTTTTTAAAAGTTCGCTTTCTTCAGTTCTTATCTTTTCTGGGACCTGTTTGTTTTCTTTATTTATCAAAGATGTCTAGTATTTCTTGCAAACTTGGATTTTTTTTTGTTTAAGTACCGTTACTGTGATTGAAGCCTTTTTATGCTATAGCTTCAGATTTTCAGGCGTTTATTTTAGTATGATTTTCCTTGGTGTATCGTCTGCTCGCTTCGATAAAGTCGATTTTGTACCGCACCGCCTAGACACGTGCCGCACTTTGTTAAAGGTGCGACATCAAAAATCGTGTTGTAAAGCAACCGAAACGTTGGGAATAAAAGAGCCAAAATTAAACACGATAAAATCCGTAAGATCAGCAGTTCAAACTAAAACTGTTGATACTTTTTTTAAATATTGGATTTTCGATATATCGATAAATAAGCTTATATATAAAACTCCGATATTGATATATTTATAATTATCAATAAATCTAAATTCAATATTTTAAAAAATATCAAAAGTTTTAGTTTGAACTGATCAGTTGGAATGATCAGTTGAACTGACCCTGTGTTGCGTCCATTAGAAGTCACTATTGTAAACTTATCGAAATTGTAAAATATTTTCAAGAAGAATAATATTGGTGTCAAGGGTAATAATAAAAATATTTTATGTATTGGTATAATTACAACCAGACATTACCTCCCACAAGTTTAAGGTTGGTACAGCAGTATCGGCTAACCTCCTTTTATTGATACCTTGGTGTATAGATACGATTTATCAAAATTTTCAGATCAAATGGCGTTAGTCCGTTTAGGTATCCAAGATTCATGATTTCTACAAGCTGCAATCCAATTCTGCTGCCTAAGAAGACCTCTTGAATATATGTGAAATTAAACCAATAATAGAAAAATTTACTGCTTAATAATAATAATAATAATAATAATTTATTTAGTTCCAAACATATACACAAATTAACATAACATAATTATTTAATGGAATGAACTAAAAAGGCGTCTACTCAGTAGAAATGTTATAGAAACCACATAGTGGTAACTACAACTACTGATTTTCAGTAAACGCCACAGACATAGGTGGAATAGAATAAACTTAACTTATTACACTAATCACAGGTTCTAACACTCATGAAAATACATACTTTACTTACATATATAAAAAAACACACTTATAACAATTTAGAAATAAAAATAAAACTGTAAGCATTTAGGAAAAGGGCACAACAAAAAGCCAACACAACAAAAAGCGCAACAAAAGGCATGTGCAAGGCACAAGACACACAATTAAATTATTTGACAAGATACAGAAGCAAAATAAATAAATTTACAATTAAGCAAGTATTCGTTAGTTTTATAATATATAGACACATTATACTTTATAAGAAAAATGTGATACACCGACACTGAATTCTACTTACTTTGCAAATTTAAAAGGTATTCTTTTAGTTTTATTTTAAAAGTGCCAACTGTTTTGCTGCCCTTGATCGGAGGCGGTACATTATTCCAACACTTTGTGGCAGCATACCGAAAGCTACCACGAAACGCGGCCGTTCTGTGTCTTGGGTACAATAATCGAACAGTTTCCCGCGAGAGACGTTCCGAGAAACTGAGCCTTTCATATAAGTATTTCGGTTGTTGATTTTGTAATAATTTATAAAGTAAACAACTGTAATGAACCGATCTACGAGATTTCATATTAATAAGTTTGCCCTGATTTAAAAACGGTGTCACATGGCCTCTACGAGGAATTCGATAGCAGAACCTAGCGCATGCATTCTGTACTCGTTGTATAACAAGTTTTGTTCGCGCAAGCAAACACTCTCCCATGACAATGTCAGCATAATTTAGCTTAGAGAGTATTAATGACTCGCAAAGTTGAACCCTTAATTCTTCACTTAAGTATTGCCGGATATTATATAATACCTTTGTTACGGATCGCCGTAACGCCGTTCGAAAAATGAATAAAACGCGTTGTTCTTGCTTATATAGGAGGCAAGCGGCGGTGAGGAGGAACTTGTACTTTTTTCTTCTTGTAGTGCCTTTTCAGTGGCTGGAGAGCGACTGCCGACCCTACTTTTTTTTTGCGCCCGAAGCAATTAAAGGGCTACCCTATACGTAGGGAGGCGGAAAATGCATTACGCATACCACGATAGCCGGTCTATCGTGGTTATGAGGGACTCACTGTCCTACCGGGGACCCTAAGTGATACCCTCTAAAAACCGCCTTTGGGGACAGGCAACTGGCTGATTAAGCTGTATTGTGCCTTATCATGAGCGACCCTCTTTTGGGAAAAGAGGGCGCAGGCGGCTAAGAGCCGCTGAGGGAGTGCCTACGAAGGCAAAATAGTATTAGTTAATATAATAATAATTAATTTAATTAGAATTGACCTGAGCCGCCAGGAGGCAGTTCAGGTCGTTTGTCAGTTTATTAGGCGGGTCCGAGAGAGAGTTTCTCGGCCTACAGACTCGATAGCGAGAGGGGGGTGGGGCTGCATAAGTAGCTGCCTCACGAATTAAATGGTTTGGATGCGACTCTGAGGCTTTGAAGAAGTTCTCAGAGTTTTTTGAGAAATTGTTGAATTGTTGGGAGCTCTAGGTCCCGATGAAGGTCGGCATTACGGACGTACCAAGGTGCGTTCGCAGCTCGACGACAGAAAAGGTTTTGAACTATTTGGAGTTCATTAATAATTTTGGGGTTTGCGTGGGCAAAGACGGGGCCCGCGTAGGACATGACTGGTCGTATACAGACCTTATAAAGGGTAAGCTTGTTTCGAAGGGACATTTTACTGTGTCTGCCCAACATACTGTTGAGCCTACTCAGATAAAATCGTGCGTGACGGGTGACTCGTTTGACGTGGGGCCTAAAAGTGAGCCCTGTGTCTAGAGTGACACCTAAATATTTGGCGGACGTATGCCAGGGGACAGGTGTCCCTAGCATACGTATTGGTGGAGTGTTTTTGAGACGGCGTCGTTTATAATCGAAGTGAAAGGCGGAGCTCTTCTCCGGGTTCACATCGATGCGCCATTTTTTGAACCAAGCTCCTAGGTCATCAACTGACTTTTGGATCTTGTTCCGTATGAAGGGTAGTGAGACACCTTTACAGTAGATGGCAGTGTCGTCTGCGAAGAGGGAGAGTTGAACACCTTTCGACGTGATGGGAATGTCGTTGGTGAACAGGATGTACAGCAGAGGAGCAAGTACTGAGCCCTGAGGGACACCAGCCTTGATAGTTCGCTGTGAAGATAGTGTGCCTTCGTGTCTAAAACGAAAGGTACGATGTTTCAAATAGGAGGCCACGAGACGAACTAGACGATCTGGGAGACCTATTTTGTAGAGCTTGTAGATGAGGCCTGTGTGCCAGACTCTATCGAAAGCTTTGGCTATATCGAAGAAGACCGCGATGGTCTTATGAAGACGAGGGTAGAAACCGCTGAGGATATATTCCACAATGCGGTGAACTTGTTGGGGACATGAGTGTTTGGCTCGGAAACCGAATTGATGGGGAATGATAAGAGGGTCGCCGTCTGTGGGAAACAGATAGCGCCTCATACGCGTTTGGATGACTCTTTCGAAGAGCTTGCCCATTGCCTTGAGGAGGCTAACGGGGCGATGACTGGAGGGGAGGTTGAGAGGCTTGCCTGGCTTGGGAATTCCAATCACAGTTGCCTCTTTCCACGTAGTGGGAAAATAACTAAGGTTGAAGCATGCGTTGAAGATAATAGATAGAAAGGTTAACACCTGCTTAGGGAAGTGTTTTAGGGCTTGATTGGAGATGCCATCCGCGCCCGGAGCCTTCTTAGGCTTAAGTCCTTTGATGAGGGATGAAATCTCATCATTGTACAAAGAGATAGGTTCGGAGGCCGTAGGGGGTGAGTTCCGGCGGCGGACCTCATCCTCCACTGCCTGGACGTGTGAGGGGTCGACGGGTTGAGAGCTAGGCGAGCATTGAGCGGCAATGCTATCTGCAAAGCACTCAGCCTTTTCCTCGTCCTCGAAGGCAACCGTGCCGTCGGGACGGGAGAGAGGGGGAGTGTGTGTGATAGCGTCTATGTGGAGGGCTCTGGCCATCTGATAGTACGCTGTATGAGATGGAGAGATATTCTCCATGAGTTCACTCTTTTCGAGGTCTCGAAATTCAGAGAGGCGGAAGCGGAGTTCTCGTTGAAGACGATTTGCCGCGCGCCTATATTCGGGGGTGGGATATTTTGCTGCTCTCCGGAAGGCAGCTTTTTTGGCTTTTAATAGGTTGCTAATATGTAGGGGAAGCCCACTATTGTTAGCAACCGGGACTACCTTTTCGTTCTCCTTAAGGGAGGATTTAATTAGGGTGGAGAGTGAATCGACTGCGGTGTCGATTTTTTCGGGACTGTCTAAGTCCGACGGTAGAGAGATGGTAGAATCCTGTGAGTCCAGAGCTTTAGCTAAGGACTCCTTGAATCCCTTCCAGTTGGTGAAGGTTTTCGTATGTGTTGGGGGAGGTGGCTGATGGCCAAGAATGAGGGAGACCGGTCGGTGATCGGATCCTAGATCGTTTAGAGTCTCGATTGCTCTTAGGTTGAGAGAAACTCCTTGGAGTAACGCAAAATCTAGTACATCGGGGGCGTGATCGGTGTTATCGGGAAGGTGAGTAACACCGAGGGGACTATGGATGGTAATATCAAGAGACTGCGTGATATCGAGCAGTATCTTGCCGCTATGGGACGTAGTACGGCATGTCCATTCAGTATGCTTAGAGTTAAAATCTCCAAACATAATGACTGAATTGCCCAAGGATAAAATGGCCTCAAAATCTTTTTTGAGGGGATAGGTAGAGCGACTGCCGACCCTACCGGCCGGCCCGTCTTTTATATGATGCGGCCGCTGCTGGCCAGCGGACCCTTGCCTCACCCACGCGCCTTTCTTTATTTCGTTAAAACTCTTATTTATTAACAAACATATTTAACTATATAATATTCTTACATCTATTTCTTATACTATTATGTACACAATAATTATCTTACACTCTAAAAGGTTTTAAGGCCGAATACGAAGAGAACTGGCGAAAATTAATGTATTTCTCTTGACTAGAACTTTGACCTGAAGTAATTCTAAGCTTTAAAACATTTTTGTAGGTTTGTTCGGGTCCTTCACAAGGTCACCGTCATTTTAAAATTTTAAAATAAATGAATATACCAACAAATAAAAAAAATTTAAGAAATGATATATAAAATTATTGTTCATCCAAAACTCTGTGAATTTTAATTTAGGAAAAATTCTTTTACGTAAAAATGTTTGTATTGTGACTACGAAGGTACCTGCTATCTTTATTTTCGATACAAAATATTATTTATTAACATAATTCGTTTTAATTAAAAACACCTAATAATAATATCGTATATTGCCAGATAAAAGTTTGCCGTAATAAATTACCAGGCGCTTCGACGTGTGACGTAAGGTAACAACAGTCGATGTGTCTGTAGCGAAAATCGTTAATTTATTGTTTTATACGCGTTTAAGTGTCTATAAATGTAAATATGGGTAGCAAAAGAAATAAATGTTACCTAAGTGGTAAAACAAAGAGAGTTTATCGCATGAACGCTGCTCGAATATTGTATTTTGAGGTTAATACTTATATTTTTGTAAGGTAATTTTTTTGTTTGAGGCTGCCTAATAGGTTGCATTTTTACTGATTTACATTAGCCAAACTGATCATTTATACTTTTCTAGTTTCAAGTGAGAAACACTAAAAATGTAAAATATCAAGACCCAGTCGGAAAAGAATGTACAGAGTAGTGTAAGCACAGAGACCGCAAATAATGTCAGTCAATGTATTGTCCGAAAGCATGGGGTAAGTACATAATTAAGAAAAACCGAAATACTTCGGATGCGAAGTGATTGACCAGTCGGAGTAGTCTTGTTAGAATTTACATATACAGTACCTATCCCCACTATGGGGCAATCACTGACTTTTTAGTTTTTTTTCTTTATTATTTATGCAATTTGCATTACGGCATCTTGTAAGACTCACAAGAACAAACATTTTCAGTTATATGAGGTTCTTTACGTACGATGCACCAATTAAGAAAAAAAATCGTTATCAATTCAATAACTTTTCGAACAATATTTTATAACGAATAAAGTACAGAATTTATAATCTATAGGAACTAATATTTTAATAAGAAAAATTTATTTAAGAAGTAAGCAATGCTCTCTGTGTTGTTCATTACTCTGCATACTGAGCAAGCTCGGTCAAATATAATATAATCAAAGCCCGTACGGCTTTGATTATAGGTATTATACATGTCTATATATACAAAGCGTACCGGCGGCGCGTGGTTTGCTGCGAAACGAGCAAGGTCGTTCGCGTCGTATTCGGCCTTAAATCTTATAATTTACAATTTTTAAGCTGAGAACCCTGCCCCGCACCTCAGCACTATAAATATAAAACGTCGTGGCGCCCTCCTTTCTGACAAGGAGGGTCGCGTTCGTATACGGCTTAGAGATCTCTAGTCAGATCGTTCAGCCATTTCCTAAAAGGCGGTGTTTAGTGGGTAAAAGTCTCCACATAACCACGCAGCCGGCTGCGTGGTATGCTATGAGCATTCACCGCCTCCCTCCCCCGCTTTCCGGGGGGTTGCCCATATTTGCTTCGGGCGCAAAAAAAAAAGCGCCCTACGCGTAGCTTCATTTGCTCCGCGGCCGCGTCACGATAACATGCCCTATAGATGTTACAATTATCTTTTTTACTAGAAAGGTAATTTATATGACTGGTAATATGTAAGAAAGATAACATACGATAAAGGTGATATGCAACAAAGGTAAATTAACTATAAGAGTACAATTTACATTTTAAAATCTATGCTAACTCTCGTTATTTATTCGATGCCTTTATTGGGAGAGTTATTGCATAGTTACAACATCATTCTTTTTTATTATTGAGTATAAGTTATACATGTTTAACAAAAATAAATACAATAATTAAGACTACGGCTGTTTTTCTGTGTTGTTGTATGCACCCTCGCTAGTTGTCGAACCTCGCCAGTCGCGACCCCCGTGGCTCCGCCCACCGCCCCTGAGTTGCTCAACCAGTGCTGGTTGTACTAAGCAGGTATCTCGTCGTTTTGCGTCGTGCATATTCTCCCGCCGTCGCCACGCTGCGATCCCTCTGGTAGCACGACGATCTTCTTTGTTGGTCTGCGTAGTACATGCCCACTGCTAGTGGTTACGTCCACTACTCGTACCTCTCCGTCGACGCCAGGATATACGTTGCTTATTTTTCCCCTGGGCCAGATGTTGCGCGGTAGATTGGAGTCACAAATGATGACCAGGTCTCCAATCTTTGGCGATGCGCCTATGCTGCTGGGCTCCCGCCGGTGTTGGAGTAGGGGCAGGTATTCCTTCACCCATCTTCGCCAAAACACGTCGGCTAGGGCTTGAGCTCGTTTCCACTGCTGGCGGACCGTCACGTCGCTCTCGCTGAAGTGTCCCGGTGCAGGTACGTGTGAGTTGGGACCGATGAGGATGTGATTCGGCGTGATGGCTTCCGGGTCTCCTGGGTCAACTGAGACGTGTGTCTTGAATTGACCATGTTTTCAACCTCGGCGAGCAGGGTCACCAGTGTCTCGTCACTGGGATAGCGTTCGTTGAGGGTGACGCGTAGGGCTTCTTTCACGGAGCGAACCATTCGCTCCCAGGCGCCGCCCATGAATGGTGCTGATGGTGGTACGTACTTCCACACAATTTGTCGACATGTGGTTTCGTTCTCGAGGGCTGCGAGTGCTGCTTCGGCCAGCTCCTTGTCTGCTGCCTTGAAACACGTAGCGTTGTCACTCCAGATTTCTTTTGGGCATCCTCTTCTGCTCATGAAACGCCTAAGCGCTGACACGGCTGAGTCGGCGCTTAACGAGTGGGCCACCTCTATATGTATTGCTCGTGACGTCATGCAGGTAAATAACGCGCCATAGCGTTTTTCACGATGTCGTCCAACTGTGACTTCTATTGGCCCGAAGTAGTCCAGTCCGGTGTATGTGAACGGACGTGCGTGATGAGCGAGGCGTGCGGACGGCAGGTTTCCTGTAGACGGTGATGCAGGCTTGGCTTTTCTTAGACGGCACGGTAGGCAGCCTTTGATGACAGTTTTTACTACTGGACGTATTTTTCTTATGTACAATCTCTGTCTTAATTCGTTCACGACTGTTTTCACGCCTCCGTGATGCAACCTCTCGTGTACGTGTGCTATGTACAGACGAGTGTATGCGTGCTTCCCGTCTAGTATGGGAGGATCGTACGTGTCCTCCTCTACTTCTGATGCTGCTTTTATTCGACCTCTGAGGCGTAGGGTCCCCGCTTCGTCGACTGCTCAGGTGGCCTAATTTGTCGTCGCCTCCTGGAACACTTCCGTTGGTGATCCTCTTGAGCTCCTTCATGAAGCTCTCCCGCTGACTAGCTTGCACCCACAATCGTTCGGCTCTTATGTGATAAGCGGCTGGTATTCCTACAAGCGATGAGATAGTAGGTGTTGCCCTTTTCTCCTTGGTGGGGGTGTTGCGTCGGTTTGTTCTTTGCCAGCCAGGGTCGCTATCTGGTCTTGCTTTGTTGCGTTTACGCCCAGCCTTTACCACGTGCTTGTTTGGTCTGCACATGTCGATGAATAGGAGGACTCTCGCTGTCGCTCTTATGAGGCAAATCCATTTTGAAAATCTTTCTATTTGTGGCAGATGTGTTGTTGGCGAGTCTTCACTTTTAACTGTGATGTTACATATTTCTCGTTCTTTCCTAGTGTCGTATTGTGTCGTTTTCTCTTCCTGCGGCCATTCAGCCGGTGGACGTTGTAGAAACGGGGGCCCTCGGAACCACCGGTGCGACTCGTCGAACCTTTCTGGCGTGGTTCGGGTCGCGTCGTCTGCCACGTTTTCTTTGGACGGTAGCCAACGCCATTCGTTCTTTTTGGTCGTATCTTCTATTTCCGCCAGGCGATGAGCGACGAAAGCTTTGTACGCGCGGGGCTCCGACCTAATCCACACTAGTGCAGTACGAGAGTCGCACCAGTATGTCTTGCCCGCTATATCGTCATCGTGCTCACTGATCACGGTCTGCGCAAGACGAGCTCCCAGTAGTGCCGCTTGTAACTCGAGCCGTGGTATGGAGACTGGTTTTAGTGGTGTCACGCGGCTCTTGGCGGCGTTCAATGATATGTTAACGCTGCCGTCTGCTCGCTCCGTTCTCCAATACACGGCGGCTGCGTAGGCCTCCTTGCTTGCGTCGACGAATGTGTGTAGTTGCCGCGTCGACACTGGGTTGTAATCGTAGCATCGTGGTATTCTCAGTTGTTCTAGGGCGTGAAGTGAAGTAATCCAGTCTTCCCATTTTTCTTTTAACTCTATTGGCAGAGGGTCGTCCCATTCCGCCTTGTAACGCCATGTGTCTTGGAATATTCTCTTCGCTGGGGTAGTCACTGGTGATATTAACGCCAGCGGGTCAAATAATGCCATTATTATGCTCAGCGCTTCACGTTTAGTTGGCAAGCGTTGTTTTTCTTTTACGTCGATCGGCATCTTCATATTGTTTGTATTAAATCCAATATGATCGCTTTGTACATGCCAGAGCAGGCCGAGCGTCTTCTCAGTTTCTTTTCCGCCCAGGCGCACGGTCGCGTCGTGTTGTTTATGCTCTGTCGTTATTTCTTCTATTGTTTTTTCTTCCTTCGATGTCCACCCGCTGAGTACGAATCCCGCTTGTTTGTGGACGTGATCGACTGCTTTTACAGTTTGCTAGGCTTCCGTGATAGAGTGGAAGCTCTGCAAGTAGTCGTCCATATAGGATTTCTTTTTATGGCGACCGCAGCTTCTGGGTATGCCTCTGAATGTTCTTCAGCATTTTTATTTTTGATGTATAATACTGTGCATGGTGATGATGTCGCTCCAAAGATGATCGATGTCATCCTATATTCCTCCGGTTGGCCCTCCCGCCGCTTGCCTCTCCACAAGAAACGTAAAACGTCTCTATCTTCTTTGCGCACTTTGATCTGCATAAACATTTCTTTTATGTCGGCTTTCACTGCGTACGGATACTGTCGGAACCTCATGATTACTCCGGGCAATGATTGTAATAAGTCCGGCCCTGAGTGAAGCATATCGTTGAGACATATTCCTGCTGTCTTCGCTGCGGCGTCGTGCACCAATCTCGGCGGCTTGTTAGGTTTCGCAGGGTTGATGACTGGGAAGTGTGGTAGATACCATGTCTTTCCTTGTGGCGGTGGCATGGGCGCGCGCTCTGCGTAACCCGAGTTGAAGAGGTTCTGTATTCTTCGTACTGTATGTGTTCTGTGTTTTTCGTACTGTAGCTTGAGATTGCTGTCTCGGTCGAGCCTCTTCTCTAAAGTGTGCAGACGTCTTTCCGCGTCTTTGTAATTATTTGGTATTTGGAAATCCTTTTCTTTCCACAGCAACCCTGTCTCGAATCTGCCGTCCGCCGACCTCCTGCTGGTCTCCCTCAATATTTCGCTAATGCTCGCTGCTCGGGATCTTCTTTAGGTCTCCTTGGCTCGATGCACAGTGATTCTAATTTGAAATAATTCTTTATTTCTTCTTCTATTGGCTGTGCCTCTTCCCTTTGATGTAGTCTGCCGCAGAAGGTGACCGTCGACGTCAATGAGCTATGACAGCCATGCAGAACCCAGCCCAGGTTGGTGTATGAGGCGACTGGTTGATCTCGACGACCGACGCGCAGTTTTCTAGACACTATGAGGTGCCAGTTATCTTGCCCGATTAGTATTTTCGGTGAGGCGCGTTCGTAGGTGATATCCTCTTTGATATCCAGCAGATGTTGGCAATTCTCCAAGTGATTTTCATTCACGGATTCTGGCGCAAAGTCCAACCGCTCTACCGTACGCGCTGCTTCTATGTTGTGTTCCTCTTCCGCGTGCTTTCCTCTTATTTTAAGGCTGACGATCTTGCTCTTCTCATGCTTCACCTCCGAGCCAACCCCTTGTATCCACATTGCGTGGGCTGGACCGTCGGCGCCGATGACTTCAGCGATCGAGGCATCGACTAAGGTGACCGTGCTTCCTTCATCCAATAATGCGTATGTTTCGACGCAGCTTAGCGTCCCCTTTATTGTTACGGGCGCAATCTTTAGGTAAGCGCGGCGGTGTTTGTATGGTCGAATCGTTGTGATGACCTCCTTTGCCGATGTTGCGGTTTCCATAGCGGGTTCTTTTTCAGTTTCTGCCTTCCTGTCGTGATGCAGCAATTTATGGTGTTTCATCATGCATCCGTCTTTTCCGCACGGTGGAGCTTTACACAGCAATCGGCGATGTTTGCCTCGCAGACAGCGGTAGCAGATATTATACTTCTTTGCTACTTCCCATCTGTCATTTGTGGACAGAGCGGCGTATGACTTGCAATCGGGCAGTTTGTGTTCTTGTTTGCATTGAGGGCAGCGTTCTTCATATTGTTTCTTGCTTGTGGCGAAGGCACGTTCTATTTTTCTCGGCCTTCGCTCTCTCGGTTCGTTGTCCTCCGTGATGAATTCCGGCAAGGCATACGCGCTGCATTTATCCGCTTCTTCGTTTAAGAAGATTGATATTTTCTTAAGCTCTAGGATATCTTCTTTCTTCCTGGCTGCATAGTCGTACCATTTGCTTCTCAATATGGGCGTGAGTTTATCTGTGATAACTCGCGTCATTTCCGGACTATGCAGATAGTGTGCTTTCTTGAGTGCTTCCACGGTGCCCACTACGTTTGCTATGCGATTGGCGAATATGCATAGCTCCCTGGGATTGTCCGTGACTTTGTTAAGTAGCTTCAGCTTCTCTATTTCTAAGTGAATTAATGCTTCTGGTCGTCCGAATCTCCTTTCCAAAGCTTCTATTATTATTCTGGGGTCTGATTGGCTTATAAGTAGGCAGCTTGCGGCCTCTTTTGCTATCCCTTTTAAGCTTCGGCGTATTCTCGCTATGTTTTCGTTCATCGTGAAGTACTTTGAAGATTCTTCGTATGTTGTTTTGAAGCTGAGCCATTCTTTGCTGCTACCATTGAATGTGGGCAGCTCTTGCAAATATTTCGGCGGCTCCCTTGTGCTTTGTACTGCTTGTGATAAAGCAGCGGCTAAGGTAGCGACGTCGATTTGTTGCTGCGCCTGTCCATAGTCTTCTTTCTGCGGCGCGGTATGTTGTGGAACGTATTGCGGTGCATACTGTTGAAGTACGGGTGGTGCGATCTGCGGTGTTGGTTGCGACGTGAAGTACGACGTGGGTTGCGGTGCAGGCTGCGGCGCGGTTTGTGTTGCAAACTGCGGAGCGGGTTGAGGGGCGAAGTGCGACGTGGGTTGCGGTGCGGGTTGCGGTGCGGGTTGCGATGTAGGTTTTTCTTGCAACCATGTACTAATGCGCACTGATGCTAAGTCGTCTTCTATTTCTTCCTCTTCGTCCTCGGTTGATCCGACTTCTGCTTGTAGTCGCTGCACGTGTATTTCTTGCAATTCCATTCTTGCTTGCAATCGGGCCTGCTCGAGCTTGAGTTCGGCCAACCGCTCTTTCGCATCTAACTCCGCGAGGAGTCTCTTGCGTGAGACTACGGAGCGCCGCGACCTAGTCTCGCCCGGCTTTACTGTGCGCTGCGATCTTTGATCACTCTCTTGCTGGGTTTCTTCCGTTGCAGTCGTTTTATCAGTCGCAGAGGTAGCGGTTGTATCGCTGACCGTTGTGGTTTCGCTAGTGGTGTTTGATGAGCCACTAGCGGCTGAGTCGCCCCCGGAGGCCTGTTCCGTGGCCCCCTGGGTTATCTGTTCATCCTTGCGACGCTTCGATGATTCTCTGCTGTTACTACGCGTAATCACTATTTTTCTTCACAATAATATTTTTTCGTTCTTGCGGTTTGCTTCTTAATTCGGCTCTTCGAAGGAGCATTAATGTTACGGATCGCCGTAACGCCGTTCGAAAAATGAATAAAACGCGTTGTTCTTGCTTATATAGGAGGCAAGCGGCGGTGAGGAGGAACTTGTACTTTTTTCTTCTTGTAGTGCCTTTTCAGTGGCTGGAGAGCGACTGCCGACCCTACTTTTTTTTTTTTTTTTTTGCGCCCGAAGCAATTAAAGGGCTACCCTGTACGTAGGGAGGCGGAAAATGCATTACGCATACCACGATAGCCGGTCTATCGTGGTTATGGGGGACTCACTGTCCTACCGGGGACCCTAAGTGATACCCCCTAAAAACCGCCTTTGGGGACAGGCAGCTGGCTGATTAAGCTCTATTGTGCCTTATCATGAGCGACCCTCTTTTGGGAAAAGAGGGCGCAGGCGGCTAAGAGCCGCTGAGGGAGTGCCTACGAAGGCAAAATAATATTAGTTGATATAATAATAATTAATTTAATTAGAACTGGCCTGAGCCGCCAGGAGGCAGTTCAGGTCGTTTGACAGTTTATTTGGCGGGTCCGAGAGAGAGTTTCTCGGCCTGCGGACACGATAGCGAGAGGGGGGTGGGGCTGCATAAGAAGCCGCCTCACGAATTAAATTGTTTGGGTGCGACTCTGAGGCTTTGAAGAAGTTCTCAGAGAGTTTTTTAAGGAACTGTTGAATTGTTGGGAGCTCTAAGTCCCGATGAAGGTCGGCATTACGGACGTACCAAGGTGCGTTCGCAGCTCGACGACAGAAGAGGTTCTGAACTATTTGGAGTTCATTTAAAATGTTAGGGTTTGCGTGGGCAAAGACGGGGCCCGCGTAGGACATGACGGGTCGTATACAGACCTTATAAAGGGTTCGCTTGTTCCGAAGGGACATTTTACTGTGTCTGCCCAACATACTGTTGAGCCTACTCAGGTAAAACCGTGCGTGACGGGTGACTCGTTTGACGTGGGGCCTAAAAGTGAGCCCTGTGTCTAGAGTGACACCTAAATATTTGGCTGTCGTATGCCAGGGGACAGGGGTCCCTAGCATACGTATTGGAGGAGTGTTTTTAAGACGGCGTCGTTTATAATCGAAGTGAACGGCGGAGCTCTTCTCCGGGTTCACATCGATGCGCCATTTTTTGAACCAATCTCCTAGGTCATCGACTGACTTTTGGATCTTGTTCCGTATGAAGGGTAGTGAGACACCTTTGCAGTAGATGGCAGTGTCGTCTGCGAAGAGGGAGAGTTGAACACCTTTCGACGGGATGGGAATGTCGTTGGTGAACAGGATGTACAGCAAAGGAGCAAGTACTGAGCCCTGAGGGACACCAGCCTTGATAGTTCGCTGTGAAGATAGCGTGCCTTCGTGTCTAAAACGAAAATTACGACGCTTCAAATAGGAGGCCACGAGACGAACTAGACGATCGGGGAGACCTATTTTGTAGAGCTTGTAGATGAGGCCTGTGTGCCAGACTCTATCAAAAGTTTTGGCTATATCGAAGAAGACCGCGATGGTTTTATGACGTCGAGGATAGAAACCGCTGAGGATATATTCCACAATGCGGTGAACTTGTTGGGGACATGAGTGTTTGGCTCGGAAGCCGAATTGGTGGGGAATGATGAGAGGGTCACCGTCTGTGGGAAACAGATAGCGCCTCATCCGTGTTTGGATGACTCTTTCGAAGAGCTTGCCCATTGCCTTGAGGAGGCTAATGGGGCGATGGCTGGAGGGGAGGTTGAGAGGCTTGCCTGGCTTGGGAATTCCAATCACAGTTGCCTCTTTCCACGTAGTGGGAAAATAACTAAGGTTGAAGCAGGCGTTGAAGATAATAGATAAAAAGGTTAACACCTGCTCGGGAAAGTGTTTAAGGGCTTGGTTGGAGATGCCATCCGCGCCCGGAGCCTTTTTAGGCTTAAGTCCTTTGATGAGAGATGAAATCTCATCATTGGACACAGAGATAGGTTCGGAGGCGGTAGGGGGTGAGTTCCGGCGGCGGACCTCATCCTCTACTGCCTGGACGTGTGAGGGGTCGACAGGTTGAGAACTAGGGGAGCATTGATCGGCAATGCTATCCGCAAAGCACTCAGCCTTCTCCTCGTCCTCGAAGGCAACCGTGCCGTCGGGACGGGAGAGAGGGGGAGTGTGGGTGATAGCGTCTATGCGGAGGGCTCTAGCCATCTGATAGTACGCTGTATGAGATGGAGAGATATTCTCCATGAGCTTACTCTTTTCGAGATCTTGAAATTCAGAGAGGCGGAAGCGGAGTTTTCGTTGAAGACGATTGGCCGCGCGCCTATATTCGGGGGTGGGATATTTTGCTGCTCTCCGGAAAGCAGCTTTTTTGGCTTTTAATAGGTTGCTAATATGTAGAGGAAGCCCACTATTGTTAGCAACCGGGACGACCCTTTCGTTCTCCTTAAGGGAGGATTTAATAAGGGTGGAGAGTGAGTCGACCGCGGTGTCGATTTTTTCGGGACTGTCTAAGTCCGACGGTATGGAGATGGTAGAATCCTGTGAGTCCAGAGCTTTAGCTAGGGACTCCTTGAATCCCTTCCAATTAGTGAAGGTTTTTGTGTGTATTGGGGGAGGTGGCTGATGGCCAAGAATGAGGGAGACCGGTCGGTGATCTGATCCTAGATCGTCTAGTGTCTCGATTGCTCCGAGGTTGAGAGAAACTCCTTGGAGTAACGCAAAATCTAACACATCGGGAGAGTGATCGGTGTTATCGGGAAAGTGAGTAACACCGAGAGGACTATGGACAGTGATATCAAGAGACTGCGTGATATCGAGCAGTATCTTGCCACTAGTGGACGTAGTGCGGCATGTCCATTCAGTATGCTTGGAGTTAAAATCTCCAAACATAATGACTGAATTGCCCAAGGATAAAATGGCTTCAAAATCTTTTTTGAGGGGATAGGTTCCTGAAGGGATGTAACAGGAGGCTATGAGGATGGACTGATGTCCAGTCATAGCTAGCCTGCATACCGTGGCTTCCATATTGGTAAGCTGCGGAGTAGAAATGGGCGAGCAATGAAGTGTCTTCTTGTAATAGATGGCCGTTCCGCCGCCTCGGCGGTCGGGTCTGTCATTACGAAGAAGAGAGAAGTTTCTAATAGAAAGGCCTCTAGTGTCCTTAGCTTTAAGATTAGTTTCCTGTAGTAGGAGGAAATCGACTTCATGATTTCGAAGAAAGAGCTTAAGCTCTGGGAGGTTATTTCGCAAGCCGCGAATATTGAATGATACAAGCGATAAACCCTTAGGTTTGATACGACCGTGGAATCTTGGTAGGTTAATATTATTCTCAGACATTGAAGTTAAGTTAATTAAGTTAACTTAACTTACAACAGAGCTAGTAAAAGATCATTATGTTCGGCAAGAGCGATGAGACGCTCTTGAGGGGACTTCGCCGCGCGCAGTTTGCGTGAGATTACTGTAATCTCCCTAACATCTATATTCCTAATCGCGGAATATAGCGTGTTGTAGTCATCTATTGTGGGCTCTGCCTCGTGTGCGTACGAGGTTGTCCGCGGAGGGTCTGCCTTTTTGGGCCCCCAGGGAAAGACTGGAGGCTGCATTGGCTTTGAGAAGCCTGGAGGGGGCCGAATTATGCCCTGAGGGGGCCTAGGGGGACCCTGAGGGGGCCTAGGGGGACCCTGAGGGGGCCTGGGAGGACCCTGAGAGGGTCGAGGGAAGCCCTGGATAGGCTGAGGAGGGCCCTGGCGGGGCCGTTGTTGGAGGGCCGGGAATGAGCGGTCATTCACCGGCGGTGGAGCTTTCCTACTGGGGCGAGGTTGAGGTGCGCGTGGGCAACCCTTGTAGTTCGCCGGGTGACCTGTCTGGTTGCACAGGACACAGGCGGGCGGGGTTTCGGCGTCTTTGGGCCGGGGACACTCTTTGGTGTTATGTGGCTCCAGGCACTTCACGCACCTGGGTGGGGCGGAGCAGTTGGCCGCCGCGTGACCGTAAAGTTGGCAGCGGTGGCACTGCGCCGGGAAACCGGGCCTGTGTGGGGGCTCTACCTTCACCCTTGACAGGCCGCACACTGTGCGCACCTGCCGGAAGATGGCTTTCGCCTCCGGCACGTTGGACAAGATTACTAGGGCAAGGTTGTACCTTTTGCCCGTACGGTTGTGCATTTTGTGCACTGCTTCGACTGGGAAACCTTGGGACTTAAGGTCCTCAAGTATCTCCTCGTTGGAGAACTCAAATGGGACGCCTCGGATGACGACCCTGACTTTACGCTCTTCGGGGAGAGCGTACGTGTGGTAAGATACCCTTTCGGCTGTGAATAGCCGGGTAATTGAGCGGAAGTCCTCGATGGAGCTAGGGATGATTTTAATCGCCTCCCCGAGGTTGACTGCATGGTCATACTTGATGCCTGCGTCGTAGCAGGTCTTGGACAGATGGGTGAATTTAGCCTTGTCTCTTAGGAAGACAGGGGGCGGGACTTGCTTCTTCGCCAGCACTGGGGCACAGCGAGAGGCTGGTTTGGATGGTGTGGGGATGTCTAGAGACATTAGTGGGACGGGGGCAGCGTCAAGGGCTGCGGAGGTTGAAGGATCGGCAGGGGCCGCTGAAGTAGGGGGGGTGCGTTTGATCGCAGCGCGCTTTCCGTTGCGCTTGGAGGTGACAGTGGTGAAGTTGGATTCATCGGTACCTTCGGAGTCAGAGGACTCCGGATAACCGGAGCCTGAGGTAGTGGCGGGCCTCTTCCGGGAGGTAGACGCCGAGGATTCGGAGCATGCGTACTCCATTTCTGAGGGGGCTGACTGTAGCGGGGCAAAGGAGTTCCTCGTTTCGAGGTATGCCGCTAGTACTGGCGGCGGACGGTGTACCTCAGGGGCAGGGAGGGGAGCCTGGGCGGCGATGGTGGCAATGGCGGCGAGGACCGTGTCATTGCCGTTTAACCCGTATTGGGTAATGAGGGCGGCTAGGGACTCAGTAAGACTGGGGTTGGCCATATTGGGTTGAGTGAGATAATCTAGTAAAGATGAGGTGAGGTCGGGTCCCTGCTCTCGGTAGAACAGGGACTAGAACGCGAGGCGACCCTACCGGCCGGCCCGTCTTTTATATGATTCGGCCGCTGCTGGCCAGCGGACCCTTGCCTCACCCCCGCGCTTTTCTTTATTTCGTTAAAACTCTTATTTATTAACAAACATATTTAACTATATAATATTCTTACATCTATTTCTTATACTATTATGTACACAATAATTATCTTACACTTTAAAAGGTTTTAAATCTTATAATTTACAATTTTTAAGCTGAGAACTCTGCCCCGCACCTCAGCACTATAAATATAAAACGTCGTGGCGCCCTACGCGTAGCTTCATTTGCTCCGCGGCCGCGTCACGATAACATGCCCTATAGATGTTACAATTATCTTTTTTACTAGAAAGGTAATTTATATGACTGGTAATATGTAAGAAAGATAACATACGATAAAGGTGATATGCAACAAAGGTAAATTAACTATAAGAGTACAATTTACATTTTAAAATCTATGCTAACTCTCGTTATTTATTCGATGCCTTTATTGGGAGAGTTATTGCATAGTTACAACATCATTCTTTTTTATTATTGAGTATAAGTTATACATGTTTAACAAAAATAAATACAATAATTAAGACTACGGCTGTTTTTTTGTGTTGTTGTATGCACCCTCGCTAGTTGTCGAACCTCGCCGGTCGCGACCCCCGTGGCTCCGCCCACCGCCGCTGAGTTGCTCAACCAGTGCTGGTTGTACTAAGCAGGTATCTCGTCGTTTTGCGTCGTGCATAACCTTTAATCTATAAAAACAATTTTTCACTGTATGCATAACATGATTTTCAAACCTTAGTCTACTGTCCATAATTATGCCCAAGTTACGAACTTCAGATACTTGTTCAATATGGTTGCTACCAACAATAATTTTGGGCTTATGAGCATTCGTTCGTTCTATTAATTTCTTTGACCCCCAAAATCATGAACTTGGTTTTATTTGGATTTAAGATGAGTTCATTATTACTTGCCCATTCAGCGATCGTACTTAACTCTTGATTTAATTTGTTAACTGCCTCATTTGTATCACTCGGCCTAAATGATATGTATACTTGAAGGTCGTCTGCATATAAATGATACTGGCAATATTTAAAACAGCTTGTAATATCAGCACTGTAGAGAATAAACAGTAAAGGACCTAAAATTGACCCTTGTGGAACACCACGAGTAACAGGAGACGCAGCAGAAAAAATGTTGGTACCAGTTTCATTTCGAAGCCTGACTCGCTGTGTGCGACCATTCAAATAACTTTCAAACCATTTTAATGCGTTACAATCAAAACCATAATACACCAACTTCGACAGAAGCAGTGTAATATTTATTGTATCAAACGCACGCGAAAAGTCAAGTAGAGTCAAAATTGTAGCCTCTCCGTTATCCTGCGCTGTCAGAATGTCATCGACAACACTCAACAGTGCTGTAACCGTGCTTAGTCCAGCCTTAAAACCTGATTGTTTAAGAGGTAAAATATTGTTCTGGTTTAGATATTCTATTAATTGTAAGTAAATAGCCTTTTCAGCGATTTTAGTTAAAAAGGCAGTATACTTATAGGGCGAAGATGATTTAGTTCTACAGGATGATTATTTTTTGGTATAGGATTTATGATGGCTTCCTTCCAGATGTCTGGGAACACCCCTGTCTGTATAGACGTATTAATAATGGTGGTTATTGTTTTCAAAGTCCGTGGCAATGTTAAGAGAACCATATCTTTAGTGATACCATCAACACCCATAGCATTAGTGGAAATATTTTTCAAAATTTCTGATACTAAATTTTCATCCACTAATTTTAAAGTGAAAACCGACGAATTGAAACGGTTAGATTTAAAATAGCATAATGTTGAAGGACTTACACTATTGCTTCCTGGCACGTGTAGAAAATGGTGATTTATTACGTCAGGATCATTCAAGTTTGATGGCAAAGCAATATCTTTTTTGTTGAAGTCTACCACATTTTTCTTTATATTTCTCCAAAGTACTTGAGCATTTTTGAATTTTTATTAATAAAATATCGAAAGTAGGCTGTTTTTTCACTCAGTAAAGCAGCATTAACAGTACTCTTCAGATCTTTATAATATTTTTTGTCTCCTTTCGAATTATGGCCTTTACATTTTGCATGAGCTTTATCTCTTAGCTTCATCATTACTTTAATCGTTGGTGTGATCCACGGATAGCTTTGGCATTTTATGTAGGACGTTCTTATTGGTGCATGAATATTAAACAGGTACAAAATATGTGCATTGAAAGCCGTTAAAGAACTGTTTACGTCGCCGCAAAGCAACTCTTCCCAGAATACAGCATCAACATCAGAATTAAATTTTATTACGTTTATATCCTTAATTGGTCTATAAGTAATATGTGTTGAGGATTGCTTCGGCTTTTTTACGTTCAGCTCACAAGATAAAAAAGCGTGATGACTCAGATCTGGCACATAATCAACCTGTACATTTGATACATCACAGCTACTGCAAATTAGGTCAAGTAAAGTTTCCGAGTGATCAGTAAAATGAGTCGCTTGTGTGACGTACTGCCTTAGACCCATACAAAGAAGAAAATCATTGAGCTTTTTAGAATTAGGATCAGAAGATGCAAGCAAATTAATATTGAAATCTCCCAACAGTATAATATAGTCGTAGGCTGAGAATGAGCTGACTGTATCAGAAAGATCATTTATAAAATTATCAACGTGAAACCAAGGAGGACGATACGCGGTACCTATGGCAAGTTTCAGACCATTAGCTTTAACACCTAACCACATCTGTTCAATAGTGAGAATACTCGGATGGTCCAGGACGCGAGCGTGGATACCATTTCTAATGTAAAAACCAACACCCCATCCTCGTGCTCGGACGCTTGCAGGACGCGGTTTGTGTCGTAGCTTGTATCCTGGAGGGGATACAAGCTACGACACAAGCGCGCAGTTCCTCACCTGGCTTCAACCACGTTTCATTTATCGCCATAATATCTACCGCATGACGATCAAGGGAAACCAAAAATTCATCATGTCGTGTACATAAGGAACCCGGATTCAGAAAACCAAGAGATAATTTTTTTTACTAATAAATTGTATGATAAAAGAGTATGTTATCTGAACATATTTGCAATTAAATAAATATTTTCTTAGTAAAGTCAGATGTCGCATATCCACAAATGAACACGTCGATAAATGCAATAATAATTTATGAAAACTAACGAACGTCTTGTAATATACAAGTATATAGGCTATTCCTAGAGTAATTTTATTTACAAATGTTTTAACGCACACTGTGACATAGAAATTATTATTAAAAAAAAGACAATATAAAATGTTAGCGAAAAGAACAACACTTAAAACGAACAAAACATAAATCATATTAAAAAAACAAAGAAATATCACCTCCCACAACAATAGCACTAAATAGTTTAGAAAATAAAGTATACAAGTGATAAAAGGAATTTCTGTTGAAGATCTTTTAAGAAAGCTTAGACAATTCCATATATACAGGTAAAAATTTATACAATATATTATTATTAGGCCATAAAAACTATTGTAACGTATCACATATTTCACAAGATAATTATATGTGTAACATAATTTAATACTTTTTCTAACACATAAATAAAACACTAAATTGTAAGAAGATATCTTTGAGTACATAACCTTTGTGTCATTATAAAATATTAATGAATATGTTGAAGCAAGCAAAAGTAAAATAATAAGCATATTAATACATTTATATATCTTAACTTTATATACCGCTAATCTGCCAGAATATAACAATGAAACGTATGTTAATGTAACATTTATGAAATAAAAAAATTGTAACTTAATGTAAGAAGTTTGTATAAAAATAATTATAAATAACATATTCTTATTATTCGCCGAGTGACATAGTTTTAGAGCCAACAGCTTCCACACCAAAAACCTTGGTCAAATCTTCTTCCGACCGAAGCCGATGTCGCTCACTCCCATGTTCCTTCCTTACATAAATCTTTCCATCACGTGACCATACATACTTCCAACCAAGCCTTTTCGCTGTCGCACGGGCTTTATAAAATAACCGGCTATTGTGCTTAGTAAGACGCTCGTTGACAAATGGTGCGAGCTATTCCCGTCAGTCCCAAACCTTCAGTGGTGATATTGCGTCGTACTCGTGCCACCTGTATTAGACGCGCCAATCGCACGACTAAAAGGCGTGGCCACGGAACTGAAGAGCCCTCGCCATTATCGCGTATAAAACCTGTACGCTCTGAAGCCACCACATCGCGCTCATCCAGGTCCACGCATAATTTCTTGGCAATAGTCAAGATAATATGTGTGGTATTTTCACCACTCGTTTCAGGGAATCCCGCTATCTGGATATCATTAGCGAGTAAGTCTTGGTCACATTCCAATATTTGTGACTTCAACTGTGACACTGTCTCTTCCATAGTCGAAACTTCACAGCGTTGTAAGCCTTTTGACTTGTCTTCTAAGGCTGATATTCTGGTTTCGATGGAGTCAATGCGGCTGCTTTGCATCTTAATGGCAGTCATAAGATCTGTCATAGAATGACGGAACAAGCGCATCTCAGCACGGATTGCCTTCATTTCACCAAGAAGCAGTTTGAAGTCCATAGCTGTATCATCGAGCGATTCCGACATAATATTCTCCATGATGATGCTGTCCTCTTCATGAATGTTCTTGTCCTGAGTATTTTTTGTAGGTGGTTTGCCGCGGACTGCCACATTAGAGTTCTCTGGTGAGACAACCAAAGTCGGGGGACTAGAAATTTCAGTCTCAGCAGTACGCACTGGTGTATTCAAATTATTCGTTCGCGGGAGTTTGCTCACACATGAAAGGCATTTCCAATTATCTTTACGCTCCTTATTAAACGAATAAAAAGAATAAAAGCGTTTACTACTTATATTTAGACATTCAATGTCATAAACTACTTTACAATTACAACAACGTAGGTATTCTCTTTTGGGTAAAGGTTTCGCACATGCAGCACAAGTCTCGGTTGGTGGCGACATCATTTCAGTTTCACACAATAGATTCAATATGACTAACAATCTAGGACTTATTTCAAAATTAAAATATTCCCAAATCAGATGAATGCGCGCGCCCTCTAATGGGTGACCGTAGACTTAATCTAACTGATCGATTAGCATAAGCTCACATCTATATTTCGCCAGTAATTAGTAGATGGCGTGATAATTCAAAAACAGTTATTCTCTTCAGGTAATCTATTATCACATAGATGTCACTGATTTCAATTTGAATCAGATGTACGAGTCACATAAATTTAAACATTTCAAATTACCATAACAGTCACTTTAATACAAAATTTATGTTTTTTCACTTTAACACAAAAATAGAGTGTTGATAGCAATGTGACTTAGTTCGTTAGTACTGTACCTTAGCACTTCACTTTAAAAAACACTGTCTTATTACAATAAATTCAATAATACAACAATTGATAGTTCACTAATTCACTGGATTACTTTCATCAACTTTGCACTGTTAATATAGCTCCAAACAGCGAGATAACACTCTATACACTAAATTACGTTAGAATTAATTAGATTATAAAAAAGTTACGTAAAGTTTGCTTATAATATTTTTAAAACAAAAATTATACGGAGCCTATGTTAACTGCTCAAATAGCGCCACCTGTTTGTGCTTTTTGTTATATTTTATTATAAAGTTTAAGTTAAAAAAATATTACAAAATCTAAACAAAAAATAAAAACCAGTTCGGAAGACAAACCAGAATGGTTAATTAACTTATCGATACCTAAAGTTGTGGGGTACATTATTACTACATTGCATACTTTCGGTTGCAGTGATACCAGTTTATTTTATAAAAATTGCATACTTTTTCTACTAAGTGGCAAGTGTCGATTCGACTCGTTTGGCCTTCATTTTGTATAACATTTTGATAAATACTAGTTATCGATTACATTAAATTATAATATGTTCGGAATAGTGTTGAGATTGAGTTAAATACTTAAATCATGTGACAAAATTCACTACACATCTTAACGTAATGATTATTATTCAACATAAAATGACTTGGTTACTAGGAAAAAAAAATTGTTAATATATTTAATTTGTGTAGTAAACTATATTTATTTAAAAATAGCTTATTTTTCACTTCATGAAATATGATGGCAACACTTGGTATTTTACGAAAATATGCAGAAAATACTTGTTTTAAGTATAATATTATGTTAAAAATATTCACAGATGAAAAGTCACGTTGTTCTTTGGCAGATTTGACGTTTTTGAGTGTTTGTTGCATGAAAATATACTACTGGTACGATCACTTGCGGAATGGCGCATGACGTGGAGTAACTAGTTTTATATAACGGGTATGCGTCGGACTCTCGTACATTTGACAGAGGGGTATGCCTTGCGATGACGCCTCCTTTGGTTTAATACTCAATGATATGTACCTGTCTTTTTTAATCAAACATAATATTATCTTCAGTAAACGATTAAAAATATATAACTGTAAACGAATCAGGAATAGTGAAAGAGTCACTAATAGCATCGTAAGATGATAGTCTGTCATCTGGAAGATTAAGTGATAGTAATTAATGTCTACTACACACTATACTATACAACATATTCAACATTTTACGGCGTCACGCAGCATTACATCTTATTCTTTATGGTTGGCAACGCATTTGAAATCTGTATGGGTTTTTTGGCCCTGAGATCGTAAATTTTCGTAAGCCACAGTTTACTTATTATCAGGTTGACTGTACGCTAGTTTGCCTTCTCCATGATATAAAAAAGCTTATGGAACGAATACAATGTGATATTAAAGTTGGCTTGTTGCCCTCGACCAATCGCCTTCTATCGTTCGCCAATACTTGAAGGTTAGAGGTATGTAAACTATCTGTGCAAAAGACAATATTTCTTTTGGGAAGCCAGGTAAGCTTGTTATTAAAAAACTTAGAATAATAACACCTAGAACGATAGTTCCCTACAAAGCGGACGTTCAAAAGTGAGGCAAGAACAGAATCTATGAGTGCGTAAGCAACTTGTGTTAACGCTAAGGGAAACGCACACTAATGTTGCCATTACATTAAATTTTTCCCAAAAGTAGGGTAGTTGAAACTATATTGCTACGACGTAACGTATGACTGATAAAAATGAAAAAAAAATATGAAAATAACTTTGAATTCTGTTCTCGAAGTATAGCCCGCCAAATTCAAAATATTCTTGAACAGGATATTTGCCTGTCTAGCCAAGTGAGATACTTTTATGAACCACCCAATGTTCACCGAGACGTTAAAATTATATGACTAATGCAAGTTCGATATATACACCCTCCCGATGACCAACACACGACTGTTCCACGAACGATTGACCGAATTCAGTGTTCATTATTCAGTTTGTTTTTAACTAATTTGTTTTTAATAATCGTCGAGTAATGGTGCACCGCACCTTACTACATGCATAATGTAAGCTACAATATGAAAAATAAAAGAACGTTTTACACAGTAGATGCATTCCAGCTTAAAGTGATTGAGAAAATTTTATGAAAAAAATGGAAATGTTAAAATCATTTATTTTAGTAGCCTTGTAACTGAAACTGTTTCCTGAACAACTGTCGCTTTGATAATACGAATCATAGAGTATTTTCTTTTTTGGATTCATAGAACAGTCTAATTCTTAAGTAGTGCTCGATAATAAGTCTCGTCAAATTCGTGTCATGGAACTGGGAGTTAATGTGTTCTATAGAAAAAAAAAGAGTTCCTCCTACGAATCTTCTCATAATTTGAAGAGTTATTTCTTTTTCGGAAATTATTGCTTGGATTTACCGGCTGATGTTGAATTTGCTCTTGACTTAAAACATGCTAAAAGCGGGCAGACCCTAGAACACAAGAAAAAAATTAAAAAGCAATCCATATTAAGACAGTATACAAAGCGGAACTTTATATACCTTAGTATGAACTGTACCCTTGCGTAATCTACATAGGCCACCTTTACTAATATACTTCACTTTATCCTCAAAATGTAAAGAACAATTTTTTGTGCTAGTGGGCTTTCAACTACTTTCATTTCGTCTGATGTTTTCTGTTCAACGAGTCACATTGATCGAATCATAAGGAAACCTAAAACGAAAACCAAACATGCATTTATTTATTATCGGACCATATAAAAAATTTCCTCAAAATTTGTCATCGATATTTTTTAAATAAAAACAATGCGCTGTATTTTTTCATTGTTTGCAACCCTGATAGTAAAAAGTATTCAAGTTGCGTTGCGCACTGTATTTAATTCCTATTTACGTGTTTTACTTTTAATTAAACGACAAAATGTGGGAGAATTTTTCTACCACTTTGGCATCATATCCATATATCATCTGTCAGTTTTTAAAAATTCATATTTATTTTTGATGAATGTTTTACTTAAAAATATAAGCAAATTCAAAGCATTACTTAAAGCTGACAACATATATGAAATAAATCGGAAAACAATCTCTAAAATGATTATTTGGACAAAAACATGGCTGTATGGACCATATGTCTTCGTCATTTTTATCGGTAACAATTTACAAACCAGTATAGCCGTAGACAGAGAAACCTATAGACTAATCATCGGCGTGGCCTCGAATGAGAAAGGACGATAACGAATTTTTAGGTTATACAATAATCTTTATGACTTTTAAGCACATTTAGATAAAAATTTTAATTGTTCTAAGAACTGAACTGAACAAGATTCACCAATCTTAAGCTCACAAAACACTTTTTTCTCACTTAAACCAACTTGTAAACTCCTTAAATCGCTACGCTGTTAAAGTTGTTTAGCGAACTGTAGAGTTTGCTAAACAAAAAAACCGGCACGGAGAAAGGGACAAACAATCACACCGCTCTATCTCACTTCTATGCAAGACGTATGCATAAATCTATCTTTTTCGTGTGCGAATGCGAAAGAAGGCGTCAATTTGTCTATAGGTTTCTCTGTCTACGCCCCTATAGGAGATTATGGTTCATAAAAGATACCTGTCAATATCATACTTTATGGGCATGCCGACCTAATTAGTGCCGTGCCGTGTTTGCTTGAATTTCAGTTAGATAGGTACTTTAATTATTAACTACTGTTTCATTAATCTTATTAAAAATATGTTTTAAGGTTACGCTGCCAAATACAACAAAACACCGCCTTTCATGGCAAATAAAATGTTGCAGTTATTAAAAAGTGCGGTCGACAATATATCTGCAGAAGACTGGAAGAAGGTGGTAACCAAATGCAGAAAACTAATGGAAGAAGATTGGGAGCGGGACGTCCAATTTGATAATATATGAGAACAAGAGTTTATAATAAATTTATAAGATTGTTCTAGCGATTCAGAAACTGATTCAGACATGGATTTGGGGTGTACTCCTTTAAGAGAATAAATGCATTTTATATTAAAAATATTCGTTTAATTTAGTAACGTTTGTAATTAAATTAAATCCAATTATTATATGTTACATTAGCATCGATAATAGTAAGAAACATCGATAATTTCTATTGACAATTTTTTATATCCTGACAACCCTAGGAATGTCAGTTTGACATATCTCGCAGAGATAAAGCTATCTTTTATCGTCTATAATTAAAAATGTGTCCGCCTGTAAGCAGTAAATAACAGTTCAAAAACTCCACAACTGCTGGGTTGTGGCCCGTAGCTACTCGAGCGCTGTCCGCTACTCAATTTATTACTTAAAATCGTCGTAAAATACATTGGAGTGATTTTGAAAATAAAAACTTTGAAAGTAATAAAATAATTATTGTATAAAGAATTATGGTGAAAACCCGGACAATAAAAAATTATAAAAAGTTCTTTAAAATTTAGACTGTAGGTACAGTGTGACTGTAGCTCCTTACCTCTACACTCCATACCACAAACTAATAAGAGTACTATAGTACGGCCGTTCAGAGAATGCGTTCCTGACACGGCGCGATTGAACTGACGACGTAAATTTGTAATGGCGTTGCAGTTACGATAAAAATATTTTTGCTGGTTGTTTACCGTTTTAACAATTGATGAGCATTAAAACAACATTATTATATCAATAACCAATTAATGTTATAATTTTGTGCCAAACTGAGTGTCAAATAACTTGGTAAATTTACAAGGGCTATTACAAGGGTTTGTCAGCGCTTTATATTTGTAGGGCTGTGCTAACAATAACCGGCAATAACAGTATCGTAATCTGTTCTTATACAGTTATACTTTATAAAATAATACGTTTTTTTTATCTTTTTAAGAATTTGAAAATAATGGACTATGAGATAACTTCGCGACCAAACCGAAGCGCGAAAGAAAGTAGCATTTTTATATTTAGGTTGAAAATGGTAACCCCAAATGGCGTTATAGGCCGCCATTTTGTGACGCTAAAACAGTCGTTTATTGTCGTTTCGTGCGCATAGACCACGTTCTTCAAGTGTTTTCGATCTGTTTTTATTTGATTACCCGGCTTTCGTTTAATGGACTGTTTTTGCTTTTCAAACTGACATCGGCGCTAAATCGGATTTCGATTGTGTTTTGTATTGCGTTCTTTTTACTTTTGGTGCATAATAATGCCTAAACGTGGACAAATATTGAAAAGTGAAGCCCGTGAGTTAATCATCAAGCTGCAAGATTACTTTGAGCGGGAGCGGCAAAATGGCGGACCCCTGTTACCTGTCGAACAAGTACAAGAAAGCGTCTCTCAGGCGCTTGGAGTTAGCAAACGAACGATAACGAATATTAATAAAGAAAAGTTCGGCTCTACTGGCACAGAAGATAATATTTTACGTACTCCGAAGAAGAAACGTAGAACTAAACCCGTGACAGATATTGACACCTTTGACGCCGATGCAATCAGAAACCATATATATGGTTACTATTCCAGAAACGAATATTTCAACAGGAAGAAGCTTTTGGCATCGTTAAGAGAAGCTGGACTGTTTAGCGGGGGTAAAACTGCTTTAACCAAAATCTTAAAAGATATTGGTTTTTCGTATAAAAAAACAGCCAAAATAAAATTTTTATTAGAACGATACGAAATAATTTTAAAACGGATAAGTTTTTTGAGAGAAGCAAAAAATATTGATAACTGGGACAATGTCGTGTTTATTGACGAGACATGGCTAAACGCCAATCACAGGGTTTCCCGTTCTTGGATGGATGATACACAAGCGTCGTCGTCGAAAGTACCAATGGGTAAGGGGGCCAGTCTGATAATATGCCACGCAGGTTCTGCAAAATACGGCTTTATGGAGAACGCGTTACTGGCATTTCTATCAAAAACCACAAATGACTACCACGAGGAAATGAATGCCACTACATTTAAAGAGTGGTTCCAGAACGTGCTTTTGCCTAGCCTGCCAGAGCCTTCTGTAATATTCATGGATAATGCCTCCTATCACTCTGTTCAAATACAGAAACCACCTACCCAAGCTAATAAAAAAGAAGAAATGGTGGCTTGGTTACAAGCAAAAGGCATTGACGCAAATACGCAGATGCTAAAACCAGAGCTAATTTAAATTAGTTAAAGAAAATAAAGCGGCAAATGTGCGATACGAAAGCGATGAACTGGCTCTGGAGTACGGTCATCGCGTTCTGAGAATTCCACCGTATCATTGCCAATATAACGCGATTGAGCTAATCTGGGCTCAAATAAAAGGTTACGCCGCCCGCCACAATACTTCCCCGCCATTCAGCACAAAAAAGATGATGACCCTATTAAAAGAAGCCTGCGGGGAAGTCACAAGAGATGACTGGGCAAAGGTTGTTGAGAAGACTAAAAACCTGATTGTGGAACATTTTGATCGAGATATCAGGATTGATTCTGTTATTGATAATAATATAATTATACATGTAGGCGAAGGTGATGATGAAGACACCACCTCCTCAAACGAATCGGAGTCTGATTAATATTCTGTACGCACATTCAATTCAATGTACTTTTTTGTATAGAAATACAGATTGTAACTTTGTAACAAAAAATAAATAAAACCATTTTATTATATTAATATCACCTTTTTTGGTTTCCACTTAAATTACTAAAATATAAATTTTAAATAATTCCGCCAATTTAAAACGAAAATAATCTTAAAAATAATGCGGCGGTTCATTTTGAAGGAACGGTAACGAACTCAGTGTTATGTTGTGCCCATCACTAGTCGTGACTAACTGATAGGTGTCAGGAACGCATTCTCTGAACGGCCGAACTATAACGTACTCCATACAGTATAGGAAAACCTTTGATGTAAGAAAAAACCTTTGATGCGTAGACAGAAAATGATTTGATGTAAGCTGAAAAGGATATCACAATATGTTAAGTGTTTCTCAAAAATGGCGACGACTCCGCCTGGCGTATATGTTAAATAAACAAATATTAGGTCACTACATTATTGCATTAGGTTAATCCTTTATTAATAGATGTATTGAGATATTAAATAAATACATCTTACGTTCAACTCACAATCAAAATAGGAAAGTGTTAAAAATGTAATTGCTTTAAGATATGGTGAAGCAACCGTCAAAAGTGAGCGAAGAGATCAAGGAAAGATCACCATGTATTGGAGTTTTAACTCTTCTACCGTTTCTTTTCTTATTATAGAATATGTCTAAGACGCGCACTAAAATAGGATAATCTTGAGTTTGAGCTACGTGCTAACGATTTTTCGTACCGACACCAAACTGAACATAGACATGCAACGTCGTGCTATAGAAACAGAAAAAAGATTGACAACGTTGAGTTAAACTTCATCTGTGCCTCCCTGAGTCAACGAGAGCATTTTTTCTCTATTTTTTATAGTATTAGAGTGGCAAACGAGCACACAGTGCACCTGATCCTAAGTGGCTTCTGTAGCCCATAGAAATCTACATCTATTCTCGGTAACGAATCAAAATGCAGATGCGTTGTCACCCGTGAGGACTAAGAGGGAATGCCTCGTTTCCAGTAAAGAGGGCCTTAGGTTCTGTACACTCACCAAACGAAACATAGCAGCGTTAAGCTGGTATTCCGTAAGAGCGTGGTCCTTCCCCGAATGAGCTGACCCATTCGTGCTACAACTATATCAAAAATATAGCTGCAGCATGGCTCTACCACCTCAAAAATCCTCTGCAGAGATTAACGAAACCACCACTATAGGCAGTGTATTAGGTTTCGTATGATTTTTTTTTTCAAAAACTTTCCACAACAGCGCTCGAGTTGTTAAGTGGGTATGTTAAATCGCCATAAAATACGTTGAGAGTGATTTTGAAAATAAAAATTTTGAAAGGAATAAAATAATTATAGTAAGAAGAATTATGGTGAAAATCTGTGCAATAAAAAAATTATAAAAAGTTCTTTAAAATTTAGACTGTAGCTACAGTGGCGCCACCCTTATTTAGCGCTTTCCTACGGACACTTTTTTATACACAGTCTGTACTCCTTACCTCTACACTCCATAAATAAATGTTTAAAGACTCTCGGTGCCGCAACCCGCGCCCGCTCAGGCTACAGCCAAGCCCGCCCCCGTTAAAGGGATTTCCGGTCAAGGCCCAAGCCCTCCGGTGCCTTTAGCACCATAAACGCATGGTTTAAGCCCCCGGCGATTGTCAGCGCGGCCGCCTCACGGCCAGTGCCTCCTCGCCAGGCTCAGAAGCCCAAACCCGCCCCTCAGGCACCGTCAAACATCGACACTGACCTTTCGTTAGTGTTCAACTTCGCCAGCAATATAAATGTGGCCGAAGTCACAACCTAAGCCCGCCAACTTCGCGAAGCCAAATCTATTCAAGATAGGCTCAATGCTACCATTGAGCATATCAGTCTTATCCAAGCGATAGGCTCGTTCCAGTGTAAAATAAGTATAAATTTCATAAATTTAAACAAACGTTATGTGTGTAATAATCATATATTTGCAAAAAATAATCACAAAATTTTACATTGTTCTTTTTCTCTTCGTTCTCACTTCGTCTTTGCACAAATTTCTAATATACCAATTTAATATGGGAATGATGTTCTCTTGTTTGTAGGCACATTTTAATTCATCGGTCACATCAAAATATGGAATGCCGTGCACGCGTGTTTCACAATACCGAACAGTTTCTTTGTCTTTTGGCGACAAATAATTGAAAGGATAACTTGGCCGAAACAAATAATGATCGATAAACACATCATTTTTATTAGATAGTTTTACGTCTAGAATAGCTATTTCTCTATATTGAAAATGTTTATGAGGATATTTAATGTAAAATCCGTCCATGTTGATGATGTATCTAATACTTTTTAGATTTTGTGTCATATTGAACCAAAATGATAAAAGTATTTACACGTGACTAAAAATATGTTTGTTCCAACAAACTTACATACCAATTCATTCTTCATTACTTCCCATCATCCCATTTCTTCCTTCTGCTCTTGTATTCCTGTAATTCAAGTAAACAGAATCACATTCACTAATGATCAACTAATGACTGGCATTGTTAAAAAAGTATTTTTTAACTTTTTCACTTTCTGCTATTGTCTTTGTATTTATGGTTAAAAAAAGGTCCGTGGCGCTGCCTCAATGCGTGTTGGCGAACTTCACATGCCTTCGAAATTTTCTCAGACTGCCGGCGGGGATCGAACCCGGGTCGCGTACTGTGAAATTTACAGCTGAGCTACCACGGCTTAATCATAAACACACACAATATTTAAATATAATTTGTTAACACTAAATCATACACACGTAAGAAAATAACAGAAAGAAAAGTAAGTTTGTCAATAGATTAAACACTTACATCTATGGCCTTTGATGCGTTGAAGTAACACAAATGTAGTATTGATAGATCCACTGCGGTCAAACGACCATACACTAACTCCATGACTGCAGTTGCTTGGTCTTATATAGTACCAGTAAGTAATAATTCTAATCTAAAGAATTTCTACAGTGGAATTGATAGTAACTTTATGCGTCAACAAGCTTATCTCACATTCAGTTGCTTATCTCAGCATTACTTCGTGTTGCGTCTTATTCAGTGTATTGATGACTCAAATTCGTTTTGTATAACACAAAATAATGCAATTTAATATTTAGAAATCTATATAATTGATCATTCCTATGTTAGTCATTGAGTAGATTATACTGTAATAATCTACTTATAGCAGTAATACCATGGATACACTAGATGTACAACAACATCTGAAAAAAATTTACCCCAGTCTAGAAAATAATGTTTATGCTGCCAATAGACTGCCCGTGTACACCCACGTACCAACGTATATACCTAGTCAGGTCATAAGTAATGTCACACAGTAAAAACTTTTCTTTTAGAATGCTGGCCACAAAAAAGTTTATTGAATTCGAATTGTTCATGAAAATAAAACTGTATACTTTTTAGAATTTTACTCATTTTTAAATATGGAGCAGACGCTTATAGAAGACCGTGTTGCAGTTATTGCGTTGCATCGTTGCGATTACGCGCCAATTCAAATTTTTGATATACTGAAAAATTTGAATATAACTAAAAGATTCGTTTATCGCACCATCAAACGATACAATGAAGACTCTAGTGTAGATGACAGGTCAAGAAGTGGTCGCCCTCGGTCTGTTAGGACTCCAGCAGTGATAAAAGCTGTGAAGGCGTGAATTCAAAGAAATCCCAAAAGTAAGCAGAAACTGTTGGCCCTTCAGATGGGGTTAAGCAGAACCACGGTGAAAAGGGTGTTAAATGAAGACTTAGGGCTTCGGCCATATCGAAGAAAAACAGGACATCGTTTGAATGCTCGTCTAATGAACCTGAGACTGAAGAGATGCCGCACTTTGTTGAAGCGGTACTCGGGAAAAAAATATCGGGAAATTCTTTTTTCGGATGAAAAATTTTTACCGTAGAAGAGAGCTGCAACAAACAAAATGATAAGTTGTACGCACACAGTAGTGAAGAAGCGAGCAACCATATTCCACGTGTCCAACGAGGTCATTTTCCATCCTCGCTCATGGTATGGTTGGGAGTTTCTTATTGGGGCTTAACAGAGGTACATTTTTGTGAGAAAGGTGTAAAAACGAATGCAGTTGTGTATCAAAATACAGTCCTGACGAACCTTGTGTAACGTGTTTCTCATACAATGTTCAATAACAGGCACTGGGTATTCCAACAAGATTCGGCGTCAGCTCATAGAGCGAAGAGCACACAAGACTGGCTGGCGGCGCGTGAAATCGACTTCATCCGGCACGAAGACTGGCCCTCCTCCAGTCCAGATTTGAATCCGTTAGATTACAAGATATGGCAACACTTGGAGGAAAAGGCGTGCTCAAAGCCTCATCCCAATTTGGAGTCACTCAAGACATCCTTGATTAAGGCAGCCGCCGATATTGTCATGGACCTCGTTCGTGCTGCGATAGACGACTGGCCGCGCAGATTGAAGGCCTGTATTCAAAATCACGGAGGTCATTTTGAATAAACTATAGTGTCATAAGAGTCTATGTTTTGTTAAGTTCATTTTGGTATATAAATGGTTACGTAATAAATAAACTTGCTTCAATTATTTTATATTAAACATATACAAACACACAACACAGAATTTATGACCTGACTAGGTAATATGCAATTTGGGTACAGATGATAAACCAGGGTCACATTGGGTAGGTAGCTTTATATATCGATACGAATGACGTCGGTCAATATTTTGATTCATACGGACGGGCACCTGTATGATATCATCTAGAGTTTTTAAAAAGGAATTGTAAAAGATGGAACTGGAACGTTGATAGGATTCAGAATGAGTGGACTTCAGTTTGTGGCGAATATTGCTTAATGCATTTGCTGTATAAGTTTCAGGGATGTTCAATGCATAGTTTTACGAGTATATTTACAGGGAACACATTGTACAACGATATTTTAGTGGATGAGTTGTTTCACTCCTATTTTATAGATAATAAGTAATAATATTTTGTATTTTGTAAATAAAAATTTTAACAAAATTAGGTAATGTGTTTTATTGATGAGTCAGATTAGTGTAGATAGGAACAAAGGAGTATAATACAATAGCACCACGCTGAGGAAGATTCAATTTGATACGAAGATTGAGGTATTCAATGAACAATAGATAAATAGAGAAGAACGATGGAGCGCTAATGACGGTGGAGGCCTCACCGGATATCAATTAGATACGAGTTAATTGATCTGCACATCTCCGGAACCGTGCATCCTACGCAAAAATGGACCGCAGATTCGTGATTAGAGCATGCCAAAACTTTTTTTTTGTTAGGATCGTGAGTCGACGAACGTCGTACTTGTACCACTTCTGACTCAGTGAGCCAGAACTGTTACTAACTAACTACTTTCAGTCTAGGAAAGAGATAACTATATATCTGAGATGTGCTATTGATGCCGAGTTTTTTGATATATCTACCTTAATACCGGATTTTTAGGCCTCGTACCACACTGAAAAAATATCGATTTTATTTAATTGTACTTATGGATGCTTTTTATTAAAACAGGGCAAACGATGATATTTTTGCAACCGATACATTCTGTGAGAATTTTCTTTGCTATTTTGTCAGCCTCACGACTTGAAAATAAGGTGCGAAGTTTTTCGTAGCATCCTTTTTTTTTGCGGATGGAAAATCATCTTATGATGCCTTTCGCTCTGGGTGGAGCGTAAGGGAGTGTCAGACTTTTACTGACTAAAAACCATCCGTGTTTCTTCAGTGCCGCGGTATCTCTTTCGAACAGCCCATAGCCCCGGCAGGCGTCGGCCCTTGCGGGCCCCTTCACGCTGCTGACAGCTCTTTGAGGCGCGCGTGGAACAAAACGCGCCGTCGACACGGCCTGTCATCGTTAGACGGACGGACGACGAGCTACCCATTGCTCGCCGTCCACAGGCCCGCGCCTACGGTGGCCGGGGGCCACGACGTAGCCCCCGACGCCCAGGGCGTCTCCAGCGACGGCCGGGGAGGAAAGCTGCTGCTCTCTCCTTCTCCCGCTCCGCCACCTCCTTCGCTAGCATTACTGCTTCGCAGAAGGTGAAGACGGCATCCCATTCCGTCTCGCTCCGGACCATGGCTTCGACCAGGGCCGGACGCGAGATGTCGCCGCCGCCTATCGCCGCTACGAGGACACGGCGGTGCTCCGCCCAAGCAGGGCACACCTCCACGGTGTGTTCCGCCGTGTCCTCCAGTCCATCCTCGCAGTGGGAGCACCCGGGCGTTTCCTCCCGCCCGATTCGGTGCAGGAAGATCCCGAACACACCGTGTCCGGTGAGGACCTGCGTCAGGCGGAAGGTGAGGATGCCATGGCGTCTCTCAAGCCACTCCTCAAAGGTTGCGACAGTCGCTCTCTCCATGTCGCCATGAGATCGTGCCGGAAGTCTGTCCGCTGCGTGACAACTTGCCGCGGCAGCGGGGTTTCCCACCGGCATAGTGCCTCCGCGCGCCATTCGTGCAGACGCGCGAGGACTATCGCCTCCAGATCCCATGGCGGCAATCCGGCAAGGAGGCTCGCCGCCTCGCGGGAGATCGTGCGGTAGCCGCGAACCATTTTCACGGTAACCACCCTTTGGGGCGCGTTCAGGTGGTGGACGGCATGCCGCGCCAAACCACGCCCATGGGCCCCGTAAAGGGCCATGGACCGCACGATCCCCGCGTAGAGCCTCCGGCAGGAGGCGTTTGGCCCCCTCAGGTTCGGCAGGAGCCGCCTGAAGGCAGCCCCGGTCCGTTCCGGTTTGGGAGCCAAACGTCGGAAGTGCTCAACGAAGTTCCATCGGCCGTCGAGGACGAGTCCTAGGTACTTCAGCGTCGACTCGACGCCGATGGATACCCCTCCTACCATCACTGAGGATCCCGGTGATGGCCTGTTCCGAGGACCATGGAAGTGCATGGCCTCGGACTTGTGCAAAGCCACCTCGAGACCCAGTTGCCGAATCCTCTCAACGACTATCGCAACCCCGCGTGTCATAGTTTCCGCCGCTGCCTCGTACGACCCCCTTGTGCCAGTACCAGCGTGTCGTCAGCGTAGCAAACTACGCTGACGCTGGTAGGGAGGTCGGTGCGCAGCACCCAGTCGTAACCGATGTTCCACAGAGGTGGCCCAAGACCCTGTGGGACACCGCACGACATCTCTCGCCGGTTCCACTCACCATTGCGACCGGGGTAGATGACGGCCCTGTCCGTCAGATAGTCCCCGACTATACGACGGAGATTGGTCGCGGCACCCGCTGATACCGGAGTGCCTCCCTAATGCAGCTTCAGGGCATGGAGTTGAAGGCGTTGGCGATGTCGAGAGACACCGCCAAGACAACCCCCCCTCTGGCCACTGCATCCACCGTCGTGAGGGCTCTCATGCGCATGATGGCGTCCACCGTAGAGCGCCTCTTGCGGAAACCAAACTGGTGTTCCGCAAGATCCGGCCCCGTCCCCGCAAGGTGCTCGGCGAGGCGGTTTGCAATGACTCTTTCAAAGAGCTTGCCCATCTCGTCGAGCAGCACCACGGGCCGGTATGCGGACGGAGAGTCCGCAGGGCGCCCCGGCTTCCGAATGAGGACCAGCTTCCCCGTCTTCCAACGAAGCGGGAATTGGCCTCTCTCCAAGCATGCGCTTAGGAGCCCCTCCAATCGGGGCCCGAGAGCCTACGAGGCCAGGACCCAGGCTTTGCCAGGCAAGCCATCGGGTCCTGGGGCGGTATTCCTGGCCTTGAGCCTACGTACCGCCACTCTCAGGTCTACCCCGGTCCCTTCCGGGATGTCGTCGTTGTCGTCCTGGTGGTCCGCTTCCGGCACCGCAGGTGACGGAGCCATAGGCGGGGGCGGATGTTCCCCTCGCTCAGGGAACAGAGCGCTCACCACGTCCTCCACGAGCTGGGGCCGGAGACTCTGCGTAAGCGAGGGGTCCAGGTGCGGAGTTTATCCCGCACCATCTTGTTTGGGCACCCCCACGGATCTCTGTCGAGAGTCTCCAGCATCTCCTCACGGGCCCGCAGGACAGCCTCCCGGAGGGCGGTCTTCGCCGCTCTGTATCCCTAGTACAGCTCCACCTCAATGGCTGCCGCATTCGGTGGAAGAATGCGGAGACTGCGGTGCCTGGCGTACAGGTGCCGCGCGGCGACACACGCCTCGCGCAGAGACGTCAGCTCATGCGACCACCAATACACCTGACGCCGGGCGCTTCCTGGCCGGCTGCGGGGCATTGCCAAGTCACATATCTCGGACATGGCCTCCTGGAACCACCCTGCCTCATCATTGACGTCAGCATGCCTGTCCGGTGATGACACCCAAGCCTGCACGTTCGAGGCTTCCAGGAGGAGCTCCCGGTCCAGCTGCTTCAGCGCCCAACGCGGACCACTCGGGGCCTGTTGGACTGGCGCGCTCGAGGGCTAGGTGGAGACGTCAAACCGGATGTACCGGTGGTCGGAGTAGGTCTCCACCCCCTCCATGACACGCCAGTCAATGGCACGCGGCGACAGAGCGGGGCTAGCGAACGAGATGTCCACCACCGACTCGCCCCGCATCCGCACACACGTGGGGACAGAACCCCGAATTAGGACGACCAGGCCTATCTCCAGAGCCCAGTCTTCCACCATCCTACCCCGCACATCTGTACGACGAGAACCCTAAGCCAAGTTTTTGGCATTGAAGTCCCCGAGGACGGGTACGGGGAGAGGATAACTTCCGACGACGACTGCTCTCAGCTCTGCAAGAGAGTTGTGGAGCTCGGCGAGAGATCGGTTCGGGGAGAAGTACACCTCCACAACGACGAACTCCCCGAACCGTGCTGCTACGCACCCCTGACCCCTCCTGACACCTTCAAGGGTCGCGGTACCGGCGGCGGCCGAAGATATGATGGCAACTGAGCCGTTAAGGTCCGCCACCCAGTCCTCCCTAGGCCAGACAAAATACGGCTCAGCGACCACAGCGATGTTAATCGACCACTGCGCCATGCTCTGGAGAAACAGATCCTGAGCGCAGGCGCAGTGGTTGATATTCACCTGGAGGAAGCTTAATGTGGCCGTTATAGGCATTCCATTTCAGCTTCCTCCACGGGGGGGGGCCCTCTGCGGGCGTCGGTGTCGCGGCGGTGGCGGCAGCGATAGTGACAGCGGTGGCGGCGGCCGTTGCGGCTGCGGCGGAGGCCACAGAGGCGGTGGCGGCGGATGGCCCTCCCCTACCCGCGGCCTTGGCCTTGGCGGGTGGCACGCAGGCCTTGCTTCCGGCCCGGTGATCGGCTGGCTTGCCGGTCGCCGCACATGCATCACAGTGCGGCGTGGCGCAGCAGGTCGCCGATATGTGTCCGGGCTGACAGCAGCGGAAGCAAAGACCACTGCGGTCAACCTCCGAGGCATATCACACTGATACGTGGTGCCCCACGAGACAGCGATAGCACCTCAGAGGTCTGAGCTCCAGCAGCTTAACCTGCGCTGACGCCCAGCCCACCAGAAGCCTTCGGCCCTCCACTATGGTTTTGGCCGCCGTAACAGGGCAGCACACCCTGCTGGTCCGGGCGTATGGCGCCTGACCTGACCTGATCCGTTGTGCACCCCCCGGACCTGGCGACGACGGCCACCAACTCCTCCTCCGATACCGAGTCGTCCAGACCCATGATGCGCAGGTCTGCGCATCTGACGGGCCTGGACACTCGGGCCTCGTCCGCGTCCAGAGGCGCTCTGAGCTTCGCAGCCAGTGCGTCCGCGGTCGCGCCACTGGATTCCCCGGGGACCTCCGGCATACGGGCCCCCGTCTGGATGACTTTGAGCCGGAGGCCCCCGGTGATCCCGAGCTCCCCGAGATCCACCGCCTCCTTCGCCTTCGCGAGCAGGTCGCGGTAGGTAACGCCCTTCTTTTCCGCGTCCGGCTGTAGTGTAATCACTACAGCTGCGGTCTTCGGGGCGCGGAGCCTAGCCGCGGTCTTGCGCACCCTGAACTGGCGCTGCCGCTCCTGCTCTTTGGCCTTTTTGGCTGCCTTCTTCCCCTTCTTTTTGTCCCCGACCACCTACCAACCGGCTTCAGCCGTGGGAGGTGTAGGGAGCTGGGGGGGCGGTGACAGCGGCGGCAGCTGGCTTGCCGCTGGCGCTGGCACATTCGCCGCAGGCACTGGGGCTGGTGCAGCCACCATCTGTGCTGCCGCCTTGCCCTCTTTCACCTTCGTCTTGCCTCTCTTTCCCGTCGCCGGCTTAACCGGAGCCGGTTCAGCCGGTACCGGTTTTGCCGGAGCCGGCCTTTCAGGGAGGGAGGGGCAACTGCAGCCCCGCCCGAGGGCTGGCTAGACGGCCCCGGCCAGGATGCGGCAGCCGTGGCCGCCGCGTAAGAGACCGTTGCCGGCCTCGCCGCCGTCTTGTTTGCCCCTGGGGGGGGGGGGGCGCAGGACGATGCCCTCCAGCATGGAGAACCGGTGTTGGAAGGCAGCCAGCTCCTGCCGGACCAGGTTCAGAACCCGGTTCTCCACCGGCACGGGCTGGCTTGGGCGGTGCGTCTCTCTCGAGCCGGCAGTCGCACTCGTCTCTTCGCCTGATACCCGAGCCGTATCGCCCGGGTGGCGCCCCTCCTCGGCAAGCTTTGCCGCTCGTCCGGCCCTCTGATTGGCAGAGAGCCCCCTCCCCTTGCCTCTCAGCCCGCCCCGACTGTTGGTGGGGATTTTCCGGGCCGAAACCTCCTCTTCACCGGGTGACGGCCCCTGGTCGCCATCCCGCCTGGACCGCTTGCGGAAGAACTTACTGGTCTCCGTGGTCCCAGGCTCCACGCGTTGGGAGCTCTCTGAGCCTCCCACGCTGCTCGATGCGGCGTCAGACTCTGTCCCCGCATCGTTCCTCCTCTCCTCTACGTTGCCGTTGCCGGCGGTTTTGGTTTTTTGTCGTTCCATTTTTGTACCCACGAGTATTGGGGAATTAAAGGTCCACCTTGGCAGAGACCCCTGTACCAAGGTAAGCAGATTTAGAGGATTTATTACTCGCCAGGGGGTCTGCAGGTACCCTGGCGAGGAGAGCACTAGCGACTAATTTGTTCATAGAACCCCGTCAGCTATCCATCCCCTCGCGGTGCGTCGCCGCTTGGGATTCGTAGTAACTTTTTATAGAGGTTTTCTCCCTCGCGGTCCGGGCGATTAAGCCAAGACCCTCGGTCCCTATCAAAGCCGCGAGACATGATCCACGACACTTCGATACTGGGATTACGAGACCGGCGGTGACAGCAAAGGATGAATCCTTCACTGTCTGCCCGGAGGCAGGGTAAGTGCACACCGAGCCTGCCCTCGCTCCTCTGCTATGATCCCTTTTCGAGATGATGTGGATTGTTTGGAGCGGGTTCTGAAAAAAAAACTGATAGTGTATTTTTGAAGCGGGTTCATTAGGTGTAGCGATTTATTGGAGCATTTCTATACATAAGCATAGGATTGTTACGGCCTGTTGTGTTTTGCTTTTGTCAGTTGAATTTATTTGTTATATTCCTACATAATTATTTCACTTAGACTGAGTATAATTTGTAAATATTGATTGGAAACTTACCTGTTTTTCAAATATCGTTAATTTAGAATTAGATTTACCACCCAATTCCTCTTCATCATCAATAATATTATTAATTAACTTTCTTCGGCAACGTTTCGACATCTTATTATATCGTCGCGGGTGCAGCGTTCAACGTTTTGCACAACACTAACCGCGTAAAGCTAGCGTAGGGTGTGGTACGAGGTGTGCGGGGTACGAGGTGTTCGCAACCTCGTAACGTACTGTTTTAAACTTTAATATATTCAGTGCGGTACGAGGCCTAAAAATCTGGTATTAAGGTAGATGTACCAAAAACCTCGGCATCAATAGCACATCAACTCAGATATATAGTTATCTCTTTCCTAGACTGAAGCAAACGGAAGCTACGCCTCTCGCATGACAGAGAAGTTTAAGTTTTTCCTTACCGCTATAACGACGAGACACGGACGAGATGTTTCAAGCCTCGTTTCGCAGTCAACGTGTTAATGCAAACGGTATCAGAGATCAAAAGGAAGAGATCATGTAATTTTTAAGCGACTATGATATCAACATCATGCTAGTGCAAGAGACCTTCTTGAAACCTAGTTTGAGCGATCCCAAAATAGCCAATTATACCTTAGTAAGAAATGATAGGCTGACCGGACCTAAAGGCGGCACCTTGATCTACTACAAAAGGTCCTTGCAATGTGTACCGATAGACAGAGATATACCGACATATCGGCTCTATTAAACCTAGGTCCTTGCGTATTAATCGCGGGAGACCTAAATAGTAACCACGTTAGCTGGAATTCTAACGTTAACAATCCTAACGGAATTACACGGAGAGACTTAACTTCGACGTTATCGCTCCCTAGAGTCCAACATGCTATCCTTATGCAAATAACCAACATCCGGACGTCCTTGATATAGCACTGCTAAAAGACATCCGACTTACTATTAATTCGATAGAGATTATAATAGAACTAGTCTCAGACCACAGGCCGGTCGTTTTACAAATGGGCCGGCCGGCAGGTGAGGCCCCTCAGACCAAAACTATTGTCGACTGGCGTAAACTTGAGGTCATACTTAAGTCTACGAACTCCCAGCATTTGGACACTATACCTGACAAGATAGACTCGCTAGAGGAGGCCGATAGGGCGATTAGCGCCCTTTCGACTCACCTCACATCAGCGGTTGAAGAATGCTCCCGTAGGGTTCGTGTGTCGAGCGATCAGTACACGAAACTTCCGGCGGATGTTCGACGGCTGATTAGAGCGAAGAGTTCCGCGCTTAAAACATATGACCGCTACCGCACGGAAGCCAATAAACTTCGGGTACGTTCTCTACAAAACGAGATTAAACAACGAGTAGCCGAGTTTGGAAACGATAGGTTGAAGGTTGGAAGGTATCGAACCATCTCAAGACGCTTTCTGGAAATTAACGAGAGCTCTTAAAGCCGATAAATCCTCACCGATGTTGCCTCTCGTGAGGCTGGACCACCCTGATCTCACCCTAGATGATCTCGAAAAAGCCGAATGCCTAGCCGACAGTCTAGATTACCAGTGCACGCCATCCACCGCACCAACAGATCCCGCTCACCTACTAGAGGTAGAAACGGAAGTAGAACGTAGGTCTGCGCTGCCACCAGCGGGCGAACGCTCGATCCTGTGATAGTAGATGAAGTCACCGAAACCATCAAAAGCCTTAAGAATAGATCAGCCCCTGGACCTGACGGCATCAGCAACAAGGTGATCAAATCCCTTTCGGCGCCACTTATTTACCTCCTTGTAGGAATATTTAACACTTTTCTCATGAACTGCTCCTTCCCGGACATCTCCGGGCTCCGTCCTATCTCCACTCCTCTTCACACTCTTCACGAGTGTTATCCCTAAAGACCCCGTGGTGAACACTACACTTTTCGCCGACGATACGGCACTCTATGTCTCGGACTACAACAAAAATAGACTCTCTTTAAAGCTCCAACAAGCGACCAATCGCCTTGGTGAATGGTTCCGCCTGTGGAGAATTGACGTGAATCCCGCTAGTGACAAACGCAGCTAACTACGTTCTGATAACAACGTCACGACCTATATCCGTAGACCGCGTAATGTGTTAATAGAACCACCTCAACGGCTCGATCCAGTCGACCCAAACGTTGCAGGCACATCACACAAGGGGCGGTTCTCACCGCCCAGACCATCGACCGACACGAGCTGAGCAGTCAGAGACGGGGGTCCGCACTCCCCCTCTCAGACTGCGGTTAGACAGCTCAAAAAAACGCCTAAAAAGGTGACATGATGATTGGTAACAATACCAAATCATAAACCATTCATCATCATCCTCACCTCATTGCCTTTCCCTCTTATAATTAGCTGGGCTTTTCATCTGACTCGGCTCGCGGCCGCGAGACCTGCGTCAGATGAGGCTGTAAGAGTCGCATAGACTAACAGCGCCAACATCTAGAAAATAGATGTTTAAAGACTATCAAAGTGACAGTCGAGTTAGTGTAGATTTCGAGCCAAACTTTGTAGCGGCTCAGAAGTTGGTTACGAGCGCTAGACCTGTACCTCCGCGCGCAGCTTTACGTACAATGACCCGAGCCACCATCAAGTTTTCTTTTAAGTATATCTGCACGGACTAGCGCTCGCACCTAACTTCCGGGCCGTAACAAAGGTTTGACATTGACAACACCTTTCTTTCGTCGTAATGGTCGGTTACCAGTTCAAGTTTTTAATGACGTGCGGTAGACTGACTTTTTATTATTTATTTAAACATAGGGAACCTTATCATACTCCTACATTTATCTAAATTTATTTAGGGTTGGCGGAACGTGTCTCTTTTTATACTCATTTATTTATTTATCTTAGTTAACTTATCGAGTTGAGCAGGCCCTATCTAACTATATCACCTTTTCCACACAACACACAATCCAAGAATCATTTCGTTGGCTATCCTCCTTTATTTTAACTATCCTAACGTATTCCTAAATCTTCCGCATCACATGTTCATACCATATGACAACCAATTTCTATGAAACATCTCGGTCAATAGCCGTGGCTGCGCTACTTTCAGACTACCTCTTACATACTCATTTATAATTATATCCTATTTGTGTAACACCACAGAAGATCAATTTTATAAACAGCGTTTATAACCTGCATGTTGTAAAGACTACCCACCAGTAGCGTAGTTTGTGGTGGATACTGGAGGTAAACGAAAGAATAAGGATTAAAAATAAATAAAATAATAATAATATTGTATCCTGGAAAAAAATGGGGCTCTAAAGTTTATTGTAAAAAGTCTACAATGCTATGTTAGTCCCTAATTTAACGTACGATAGCGATAGTTGGGTGTGGCATAAGAAGCACGAGAGTAGAATAAATGCAGTAGAAATGCGGTCGTAAAGGAGTATGTTAGGGCTGAATCTGATGACAGAGTGAGAAATTGTCTGATAAAAGAAGAGTGTGGTTTGCAAGATGTTGCTGTGACCAGGATTAAGAAAGTAATGCTTCGGTGGTTTGGTCATGTAGAAGGAATGAATGAGGAAAGGGTTACAAAGCAAATTTATGTTGTAGAAGTGAATGGAAGAGTCGGAAACGGACGACCTAGGAGAAAGTTTATCTACCAAATTGACTTTTTGATTAAATTTGAATTAAAATATGAGTTTGATCAGTCTTTCAAAAACTGGCCATAATCCCATTAACTAATAAAATTACAATTTTATATTACACTAAAATACCCTACACTGTTGTCTGAACGAAGAAGCTCAAAGTCGCTCAGCAAGCTGAGGAGACGACTTTGCTCGGGGTTTTCTGCATGATAAACTTAGAAATAAGGATATCTACAGTACTCGTAGAACCAGAGTGACTGATATAGCCCAACGGTTATTATATATTATTATATATTATTGTATTTATATATTATCAGTAAGCTAAAGTGGTAATGGGCCAGCCATATATCTCGAAGATTCGACAACGGATGGGAAAAAAAGGTTCTCTAGTGGCAGCCTAAATATATAGATTAATGACCTGATAAGACATGAAGGAAGTCGATGGATGCAGGTGGCTCAGGACCGTGCTCTGTGCATTCCTTGGGGGAGGCCTGTGTTCAGCAGTAGACTTGTGCAGGGCTGTAATGAGTGAAAAAACACTAAATATCACTTTCACCAACGCAGAACTTATGCGGAATATGATGATTTGTTTTTCGATAAAAATATCGACATAGTCCTCGCCCTTCGTTGCTTACGCATGTAGACATCGGCACCAGTGTATCAACACGTGCATAATTTGATGGTATGCGCAAATTCAATGAACACAAACACAAATGCTGTAGTGTGCGTGTATAGAGAAGCGATTCAATTTTGCAGTTGGAGTCTACAGTAGTGTGTTTTCCTCACCTACCCCTGAAAGTGACTTTTGTTGAGGAATTCTCCAGTTGCTTGAATACTCAAAGGTTTCAGTATTAAGCTTTTAAAAATTTTGAAGTTAATTTCTGTCAATTCATTATATTTTTATTTTAAATTAAAACCTTATTATTGTTGCAGGCAATAATTGAAGCCACTAGCACCATCCAGTGTCGGGGAGCAGAGCGAGGCCTGAACTTTCCATCAACATCGCCGTCTAGTATCGAATAAAAGAATTAAGCTTTCTAGAAAAGTCCACACTCGAATTTTCTACATCTACTCGATCGGGACCGGTATTTGCCGGAACATTCTAGATGTTTCGGTGGAAAAGGCCACGACCGGAGCAGTATTGAATTAGCGATACGAGCGATGCTTTCGGAGCAAAATAAAGTGAACTAAAGTGTTAAGTGTGATTAATTATTAGTGTGATTTAAGTTTTAATTGGTGTTCAGTAATTAAATTGTCAATTTTGGTAATTCAATCGGCAGTTTTTACTGTCACGAATCCTAGGCTCGTAATATTATTTTATCACAAGTATTTCCTTATATATTCATCTCTTTTATAAAACAACAATATTATATATAACTACCATAACTAAAAAGTTTCTATAACATAAACTTTTAAATAATACAGGTTTTCACATTTCGCTGATACAATTTTGCTTATATCTTCTTAACGAGTAATCCAATTTTTATAATTCTAATTGAAATATTAGTTCTAGACCTAAGCCTACGTTTTGAGACTAAAATTATTGAAATACTCTCTACACATAAAAATTTTTATTTACAACTTACGTAAACATACAAAAATTCTAACAACTTTAAAACTCTTTTCTAACTTACTTTAGTTAGTTTAATGAGGGACGTGTGAATAGTGTCGCTGCAGTTTTTTGCAGTTGCGTTGTGTTTGCGTTGCAACCCTAGTAGTGGCATCGACACAATGTTGTGTTTGCGTTGCAACCCTAGTAGTGGCATCGACACAATGTTGTGTTTGCGTTGCAACCCTAGTAGTGGCATCGACACAATGTTGTGTTTGCGTTGCAACCCTAGTAGTGGCATCGACACAATGTTGTGTTTGCGATGTGGCCGGCCGCTAGTTCCGTCTGGTTCCGTAGTGGTTGCGTGGTGTTACGTTGTGGTCGGTATCACTCACGCAGTCGATAATGACGGCAAAATGTGGTACATGTAAATTATACTATTCATTTCCAATACAAAACGCGCCCGCCCACGTGTTGTTTTGGTTGTGGTACGTGTGGTGGACCCTTAGATTACAATCCAATAGCAAATTTAAGTTAAATAGTCTTATTAGAGTAAAATAAACATAATATCCAACAAATCTCTTTACATCCTAATATTAAACAGAAAACTTTCTGGTTAGATACTTTGACATTAAAAATGCGTGAGTGATCTTACTACTATAGTTTGTTCCCTAAAATAGTGTCGGTACACCCGGAAGCGATCTTGAGGCACTTCACTGGGATTCGTTCGAAGGATAAACAAAAACATTTTCTGTATACGTAGCAGAGTCAACAAAACATTATTTCACTAGGGCGTTTCGTTTTAAAATGCCAAATCCAAATTTTCCTGCGGGTGTATGCCTCACGCGGCGACCTTTGAGGTCGCGGTAGCGCCTTTGACAAGATGCGGCACGTGTCAAGGCGGCGTGACAAAAAAGCGACCGTATCTAACCGAACAGACCATACTTGCACCCTTGAGCGTAGATAGGGTCCCGCTGTCGATACTACTTTGACTTTTTACGAAAAACAATTATTAATGATGAGATGTCAGATGGCACACATCATATACGATTACTGTAAGGCTCGCTCGTTTTTTTTAATACTTTAGTTTATTTTAAGCCTTCAAGGTTTATTAATGAACTAGTCCATCATTTAGGTAGGTAAAAAGGGTACATAGTTAAGGAACAAGACATAACTATTGTGGGACTATTGTGGGAAGTCAAAGACTCAAAAAAGGCACGTGTAGCAATTCACAAGGCTTAACACAGCCTTGTGAATTGCTACACGTGCCTTTTCGTGTATTACCTTAATGCATGATAGTAGGTAAGTGGTAGTGGAGAGTATGAATGAATGCTTTAGAAATTAAGAGTACCCTTAATCGACGAGCGTATGTGCGTAGGTATACGGATGTAAAGGAGGCAAGAAGGGTGTGTTATGATCATACGAAATGGAAGTCCATAGTCTCTGCCTACCCCTCTGGGTGTAAGACGTCAGTGTTTATGTTATGATACGAATGATACTTTTGGAAAAAAATTACTTTTGAAAAAATCTCTGTGTTGGGAATAAGCGGCTAGTATGAAACCCAGCAGGACTTTTTCAAAGTAAAGTTTTACAATGAAATACATTATGCAATTAATTATACTTAAAATTCATTTTAGAAACAAGTTGGAAGCGAATACCACATTCCCAAGGATAAACGGGTGTGTGTATTCGATTACGTACTTAGTCACTAAAAATCTTTTAAGATGTAAATAAACTACCTAAGACGAAATTGGCTTACGAATTGATATGAAGAATAAATTCTGCAACTGCAGACAAAAGCCTAACGAAATTATAACGATGCTATTGCTAACTAAATGTTATTCTAATGTTAGGAGATCAATATGTGAGGAAATCAATAATCACAAATTTCGAAAAACACTTTTCTGATAGAATATGGGTGACAATCGAGCACACAGTTCACTTGATGGTAAATGGACGCTGTGGCCCATAGACATCTACATTTAATTCGATTAAGAATTAAATGGATACGCATTGCCACACCTGAGGAATATGGTAGAACCCCTCGTTTTCAGTAGAAAAGATCTCCGGTTCTCTACACTCACCATACCAAACACCGTCATTAAGCTGCTATTTTACGCTGGTATTCTGTGAGAGCGTGATCCTGCACCGGTCGAGCCGACCCATTCGTGCTACAACCACAATATAGCTGCAGCGTGACTCTACCGTGTAAACGTACCTCTATGGGGTAATTACTCGTACAGAGTAAGACCACAGATTCAATAAGTAAGACCCCGACTCCCACAGGTGACTACAAGATGCAAAGCAAAAGTCCTCTCTCCTTTTAGTGTAGTTATTATACTCTTTGGCTAGTCTATCAGCGAGTTATGGGGAAGTATATACACAGAGTTTATCTGCGTATTGTAGTTAAGTATCAAAGAATAATCAATGGGCCGCACAATAATCGCACTTTTAGTTCCTAAAATCGATAACCGTTAGAAATGATTCACCGTCTAGGCACCTATCAACCTAATAGCGGTTCAAGAACATCTATAGGTAGATATATCTGGTATGTTCCGAAATGTTCCCATTATATTGGCGAATGCAAATAACGTCATTAATTGACGCCATATTCAATATAACGAATCACCGTATGGCCACAGAATAAATAATAGTACTACGTAGTATGGCGTTGATTTATGACGTCATTTGCATTGGCCAATATACTGGGTTCTGTTTCGGAACATACCAATCGCCTTGTAGAATGTAGATGTTGTTAAAAGCCGACAGCGGGAACGGGAAATAAACTTGGAGAGAGGCAGTGGAGGCAGTCTGCTCCTCCAGTCATCGTCTCCTAATAATAATTAAAAAATTAAAAAGTGCTTTTGTCAACCTTTTTTAGCTTTTGTCAAACATATGAGGCAATCTTTGGAGATTTGTTCAGCAGTGGACATACCTGAAAAGTTATATTTTTAAATTTAAAGTTGCGAAGTAATAATTTTTAATTAAAACATTCCAAAAATTAGGTATTAGTACTTAAACGATTTTGATCTTTTAAATGCTACGTAGGTATGTATTGAAAGTAGATTATTTTTTTAATAATACATTACTTATTATTTCTTTAACAGGTTTCCTGTCCACGATTTAAATTATAGACACAATAGTTAAACAATTGAAATGTTCATTTGAGACATTAATTTTTTTCTTTATTAAAAATCTTTTTACGTGAACTACTACCTACTGTTCTAAGCAACGAACTTTTTAACTTTTTGTTACCTATCCATACTACTCGTACATGAACGAAAACAACAATTAAAGTGGAAGTTTTTATGTTCAAATTTTATGGATACCGAAATTTTGGCAAACTAGTTTTTGAAATTAATGTAACTTTTACTAAGAGTTACACAATGAATCTACGACTTTTCCTGCCACTAGGGCGGCGCCACTGAAGAATGGGGTGAATATTTGACAGATAGCTTGGTGGTGAAGTTAATTTGTTAGAAAAATGTAAGGGTTAATGTTTCTTTCTGAAATAAAAATATTTTTTATATTTAATGTTAATTAGACTTTATTTATTTATATAAGTAAACCAAACTACGCATATCCTAAAATATGAAATAAAAGATTAAAAACTGTGCAATAAATTAAAGAGCAAACCATTGAGCCATGGTTTTGTGTACTTACACACTCTCATAAACCAACTTTTATATAAAACGCACGATATAAAAATATTTTTGTAACTAAATGCATATCTTCTTCAACTTTCTGTAATTAATTATTGATTTGAGAACTTTATAATGTAATAAGTTTAAGTATACCTAATGTGAATTGTTTTTTTTTGGTGATGAATTAACGGAGCGACATATTCATATTGTGAATAAGCCATGAAGCTCATTAATGCTCATTAATAAAGAATTAAAAAAAGTCTTAATTTAACTCCCAACTAGCGACATCTAGTGAGAAAATGAAGTCCTCATTACTCCTAATGAGTTGTTAAAAACTAAAGTAGGTAAAATATGAGCTATCTCAACGTCATCTATTTGACAGTGTATTGTTTGCACTTTAGATGGCGCTACTTGTATGTTATCCACTACGAGCACTTAACCCTAGGGTTAAGTGCTCGTAGGTTATCCATGAAAACGGGTTGGGCTAAGCAGACCCGTATTGATAATAAAAAATAAAGTAATATATGAAAAGGCAAAAAACGCCGTTTAATGGCGTTGCAGAGAATCCACTACCCTATTTAGTCCCTTTGGTGCTATAACAAGCGTCTACTAGGTATGTAAAAAGTTAGAAAAATCTTATGGCTCTCGATAGATGGCGGTATACTACCTCGTTTAAGTTAACTTCAGACGTAAAATATCAATAGAGGCGACGCGACGGGCACAAACCGCAGGAACCATGAGCACTGAATAATACCACAGTATGATAAAGTACCTATAATAAAGACATAAAACAAATAAAGACTTGTGATAATACTACGTAACTACTAACTACGTATACATAATGGTAATACGTAAAGAACGGCCACTCACCTCCCCGCACTCATTTCCAATACCGCACCCCACCCCGCACTTCGTTGTAGACAACACTGACACTTGAACGAGGGCGCGCGCACAGTCGCTCGAACCTGACTTGAACACACGATTTTACAACGTACCTATAATTGTGTTTTCATTACGATGCGATGGTTGTATATTGTGCTGTATTTGGATGCTTTTCTACTTCAAGGAATGATAAAGACCGGAGTTTCTTTCGGTTCCCAAAGGAAGAAATAAGGTAAGTTTGCTCTTACTTACCTTATTTCTCTTTACCTACTTTTACATTACAAAGTACCTATAGACGTTAAGCCAGTGTTAGTATACTATCATTTTGTGTAGATTATTTATTTAGTTTTTTATCATTATTATTTCTCATCTACGACATCATTAAATTTAGAACATCATCATTCTACCCTTCGATCAACAATACCAACTAGATAACGGGTCACGTACAAAATCATATCTAAATACTGTCCACGTGAATATACTTAAACAGGTAAAGTACGTCCAACGAGAAGTAATACCAAATGGAAATAAAACCAATACAAGGTTACTAGGAATAGCAGGGGTGCGTGCGTAATTTTTGATACTTAGATTGTATATTTAAGTAGATATACTACTACTGTAGTAATAGTTTTAAAAAATGTCTAGAAAACCAAAAAAATAAACTTTTCACAAATTTTGTTATAATTTGAATTATTGTATAATGTATATTTAAATTAAATAACGAGAATAATAATAATGTTTTTGAATATCGCTTGCCTAGAAACTGTGTGCTCGGTATATTATGGTAAGAACAAAACAATACAATACTCCTGTCAATTGGAAATGAAAAGACATAGGTTAAATAACATTTAGAGCGAAATCATAGACTGGTATAACTTTGTCTCGGCGCGCTATTATTGCTTCGATGCGTTGTTGTGTAGGGCGACCTGAATAATATTTTTGTATCTTACGGAGGATCAATGTGACCGTTAACATTATTTTGTATTTATTATTATTATTTATATTATTATTCGTATTTAAAGCAAATGTGACGAACTAAATTTTTCTACAATAATTTGACATTTTGTAACAATGAAGAGACGAAAGCGGCACATCAAGCCAGGCCAGGTTTTTTATTTTTCCAGTCAGGCTTTATTGAAGTTCAGAAATCATCATTTTACCTCCTTCATACATAAACATTTTAGTTAGTGTAGTAGTGCCTACTTATAAGAATATTGTTTATTTTTATTTCCAGGTGCAAGCAATGGGTACATGCTGCTGGTCGTCCAGAGTTGATAAATAAAACTGTGGAAATTCTCAATAAAAATTACTTCATTTGTGATTTTCAAGCAACGGATCGTCTTGTAAAGAAATTGAAGACTAATGTAATTCCAACTCTGAATTTGCCGTATCAAGAAAATGTGAACCCAACAAAATCCACACAAACAGAAGACATTATTCCAGAGAAGTCGTCAACAAACGAAGCTACATCACAGACGTGCACTTTTTTAATTGAAAATACCGATTCCAGTACACAAACTACACAAAATTTGTCAGCCAATACACCACGTAAAAGGAAATTGTTAAGTGACTTACGAACAGAGCGTAAAATACGGAAAATTTTGGAAACTCAGCAACAATGTGCATCTCAAAAAGATACCAATATGTCACCTCAATTACAAAAATTAATCAATTGTCAGACCCGTCTTAAACTAAACAGTCGTGGCAATAGATACAATAAAGATTTAAAGTTATTTACTTTAAATTTATATTTTGCCAGTCCATTAGCCTATAGAGTCTTAGCAAAAACGTTAAGCCTGCCAAGCGAAAGGACGTTGCGCCGAATGAATATCAACATTGGTACAAAACTTTCACATAAAGTTTTACATTGTTTAGAGACCAAATTAAAAAAGTTTAAAGAATCAGAAAAATACTGCATTATTTGCGCTGACGAAATTTCATTAAAACGGTACTTACATTATCAAATTAACGAGGATAAAATCATAGGTTTTCACGAGATTGACGGTCTACAAACTGCAGAACCAGCAATGCAAGCTTTTGTAATCATGGCCAGAGGTATACGTTCCAATTGGAAACAACCGATCGCATATTGTTTTTTGGCTCAAAGCAAAAATTACAAAGAACTTAGTGCATGGTTAGATCATGTTATTTCACAAATTCTGAATATTGGATTTCATGTTGTGGCTTTTGCATCAGATCAAGGTTCAAATTTTTTAAACATGGCTAATGAAAGAAATGTGACTGTTGATAAACCATACTTTTTTATTGAAGGAAAAAAAATTTACTATATCTTTGACGTACCTCATTTGATAAAATCAGTGCGAAACAACCTGATGAAATACGACTTTGAGTTTTCGGATACTGATGGAACTAAAGTGATTGCAAAGTGGGAAGATGTTAAGACATTTTATAAACAAGACTGTAGCAGAGCTTATCGATTAGCACCAAAACTAACCGAATCCCATATTAATCCCAACAATTTTGAAAAAATGAAGGTGAAATATGCTACTCAGGTCTTTAGCAGCACTGTTGCGGCAGCTATGCATATTTCAATTGAATGTGGGCGACTAGAAAAATCTTCCTTAGGGACTGTTAAGCTGATTGAGTTGATGGATAAAACTTTCAATGTGTTAAATTCATCTGCTGTCTTTGCTGCCTCATCACACCGAACTGAACTCACAAAAAATAATCGAACTGATCAAGTACTAGATCTGTTCGATCTTTTTTTGTCTAATGTCACTGTTCTCAACAGTCATAAGAAAAATGTGACTGATGCAATAAAATGCCTAAGATGTTTGAAAATTAGTTCAAATAGTATTAAAAGCCTTTCACAAGATCTACAGTCCAATGGATTCAGTTTTCTTTCCACGCGAAGGTTGAACAAAGATCCGTTGGAGAAATTTTTCGGCTTAGTCAGACAACAGGGTGGAAATTGCCGAGCACCAACACCACTTCAATTTAGCAGGGCTTTTAGAAAATTATTCATGGTAAACTTCCTTAAACACCCGGATCATGCCAACTGTACTGACGATTTAGACCAACTGCTTATGAACACCGATGACATAGGTGGTGTAAACGTTATATCTTCGTTCTGTCCTGTGGATGACAGTTCGCATGAGGAATCCTCGACCAATCCATTAACTATTGCAGTTAGCACAGTAGACTACCGTTTTGATTTACCAGAAAAGAACGCGTTTGAATATGTTTGTGGCTACTTATTAAAAAAATGTTTTGACATTCACCAATGCGAAGGTATAAATCAATATATAATAACCAACTCTCACGTTCGAGATGACAACGTTTTTGTACAATTAAAATCATTTAACCAAAATAATCTTCTTCTAATAAACCCCCCAATAAGTTTTGTTAATTGTGTAAAAGCGATGGACGATCAATTCAAATTTTTTTTCAAAAATAAAATTCTTAAATCCGTTGGAAACGAAATTCTTAAAAAAATTAGCAACCTTTGCGTTACCGATTGCTGTCCATGTTTTCCAAACCTTTACTTACAAAAACTGTTTGTGAGGTTTAGAATTTTCAATACCATGCGTTTTAATAATAGATCATTTAGAGATAAAACATTAAAAGGAAAATATTTTAGTGTAAGTAATATTTAAACCATCTATTTTGTATTTATTGATTGAAAAATAAAACGCTATTGAAAGATACCTATAATAATTATTTCAATAGAGCAATAGTGAATAATTAGGAGCGATCCTCATTTCGATCTCGGTCTGATAAAATATTATCAAGTAAAAAATATGTGTGTGCATTCATACTATCTGTACAAGTTTCGTTCGAATCCAACTCCATTAAATTATAATAAATCAGATCGAGATCGGACCGAGAACGAACTGTGAACTGTGAACGACAAATGAAGATCGGCCCTTACGCTTCTAGTCGCGCCGCCAGCGTCTAGCCGCGCCGATTCAACGTCGGCCACCCGCACTTCCCTACACTCGCACACATTTGCGCTATATAAACGTCATAAATTGCCTATATGGTAATAATAGATAATCATTTGTATGTTATGACTGAGTGTATGGAAGTCTAGTGCTATTGTCAAACAGAATGCCAAGCGTGGCTACCTTCAACAGTGGCAGAAGCCTATGTCCAGCAGTGGAATTTTGCGAGTCGGTTAAGAAAAAGAATAAGGAGATGCTGATTCATGACAAACTCCTTACTCACACATTAGGGTTTTCTTAGGTATCGCGCAGGCGTTTACCGTTACCGTTACAGCCTGTCATAAGTCCACTGCTGAACCTGAACATAGGTCTCCAAAGATTGCCTCGTAGGCAGAACTATGCCAAAGTTGCCATGCATGCGCGTTAGCCACTACGGTTTTTATTGCTTAGTCGTTATTATGAAGACGCTGCTGCCAACTCCTGCTATGTTTTTCTCTGTCGCCTCTTACGTGTGTGTCACACGGGACATCCAATCTTTGGAACAATATTATTTATTTTGTAGGTTATATGAAGTTTAAACATTTGATCTGTGTTTCTAAACGCAAAGCAACTTCGCTCCCGATTATTGAAGATCCAAATCATTAAAAATCGTGATTTATTTTTATTTTTTATTTTTACGAGATTAGAATTTTACCAGAACTTCACATGTCTATAAGCTTTGCATGTAAATTAATTAATCAATAATTCACTGGGAAAACTTTTGCCTGCCTTATTGGTCCATGGTTATAAGCGCACCTGCTAACCATGAGGTATCGGGTTCGCATTCGGGCAAAATTCAATTATTGGGTGTTTCTGCCATGAAACTCTCAGAGGCAGCCCAGAGTCCTGAAGTTGACGGTATTCCTACCCCGTACCTCGGAAACACGTACTGAAAGCCGTTAGTCCTGTGCCTGATCGGTTTTCGGTCGTTTCGGATTGCCGTCTCATCAGCCTATTGTTTTAGTGCTTTCCTATTCCCTGTATTCGTATTCCCATTTAATTTCTATACAAAATTTCTTTTCGACAGCTTGTAAAATGTATTTCAATTCAATTTACATCATAGTTAGACCACTCATAAATTACATTCTATTATTTTGTCCATCGTTCAATGTGTTATAGGTACTCTCAAACAATAACAATAACTAAAACAAGTTATTGTTCTGAGATTATACTATAATAAGCTGCTGCAACAAACTTATGAAATTAAAATATTCAAACAATCCTGATTATGTTATGTAGATAGTCTCGGATGGTCTCGGGTATAAAATATGGAAGTATCCTTCCAACTAAAGCAGTCTCTCAGTCGCGTCGCTACAGTTTCAAATTCCCTTAGAGTAAAATAAGCATAGCTTGCATATAAATATTCTAAGCAAAAAAAAAATTAAAAAACATTAGTAAAAAAAATATTTCGTAAAAGGGCTGACAAAAAGGTCCAAAGGCCATTTGAATTTACAAAATGAAAATAAAATTAAAATGAATTAAATATCCCAAAAGTTACTAACAAAATTTAAAAATGTTAAAAAAATCGTTTTTATATTGGGAAAATATTAAAAATTGTATAATATGTACATAGGTACATACCTATATGTTTTCGTGGCAGTGGAGCAAAGTAAAACGTGGCAGTAAGGAATAAATGAATAGCGTCAATTATTTCATTGCAATGGATAATAAAGCTAATAAGGCTTGAAAATAATAACTTTAAGCAAGTACCTACTTAAAGTTCAAAAGACCTTTAAACGCAATATGATATGCAGAGTTTCTAAATTCGTTGGAATGCGGAAGATTTATTAAAATCAATCACAAACTTCTAATAACATTAGCATTTTATTAGAAATTTGAGAGATACAGGTTAGCTACTTGTAAAAAGTGAAAACAAAAATTGGCCGTTTAGTGCTTAGTTTATGTATGTCACCTTATGAAATGATTGTACAAATAACATATAACAGTCAAAACTCATAACCGGCCAAAACCACTTTTGACTGCAAAAATCTGGCAAAAGTAATTTTGACTAAAGACTGTGGTCGAAACTACGGTATATTTTTACGTACTCGTACTTACTCGAATGATAAGGCTATTTGTGTCTATAAAACATTACACAAATCTTGGATTGTCAGTGAGAGTAGGTTATGGTGCGGTTGAGGTGGCCCTTGGGCCACCCTAAAGCATATATTGAAAGAATTGGGCTAGAACCTTGGTCAAATCACATAACTAGAACTAACATTGGTAAAAATCACTACAAAAATCAGCGAAAACTGTTTTTGAATAAGGACATCGGTCAAAACCATTTTGACCTGATTTTAGCAGTCAAAACGGTTTTTGGCCGATTATGATTCACATTCCATCAAAAATGCACAGCTGAATAAAGGCTTTGCTGTACATACATTTGTAATGTTTTGTTCATTTTAATTTAGTTTTACTTAATTACGAGTAAGTTAAATAAATGCAGTAAAAAGACATGTTCTTATTATAAACTCATGCGTAATGCTTATACTTCTAGGGCAGCCACGGCTGGAAATTCATTGGGTCGATTTCTGGCCAAAAAAGGCTTGCAGGGAGATATGCCGTCGTCTTTTTATGGCAAACGAGAACAGCCATAAGGTTCTGTTTTCCGTAGGCAGATGGTTCTTTATTGCCTGTATCTTCTATGGAAAAATACAGTGTGAATGCGGCTGCAAGTGCAAGCGGCTCTCGCTCCTTTTTAAATTAAAATTATACTATTGAGGTTATAGGTAATTAATAAGCACGACTTTAATCATTTGTTTCCTAAAATTATTTTGTGTTGGCTGTATCTTTTTATTCGTCACGTCTTAATATTTATAAAAAGGTATTCATAAAACACTTTTACAAATAATATCTCGTAATAATAATCGTAATTTAATACTTGGGTAGAAATACTTTTGAAATAAAAAGTTCATCGTTCATTGTATGTCAACATCTATGAATTCTCATGTTCAAAATTATATCGTAGCGATGCTACTTACAAAATATTAATGTTAGGTAGGCATTGAATGAAATTAAACTGTGAGAGAGTTTGCATAAATACTGAAGTTAAGAACTATTCCGTTACAAAGTCTTGATGGTTGATGCTCAGACATTTACGTCTCATGTTAAACGAAGCGTGTATAGGCATGACCGAGCCCGAATTGCAAGCAGTGGCCAACAGAGTACATAATACATATTATGCAGTGACCGCTGGCCGGGTAAACCGAGAGCAAGCCAGGCACACAATCATGTAGTAACGGCGACCATTTTGAGCCATTAGATATACATAATATATTCTTTGCCTTTAGGC